>CM017327.1:33157496-33359824 GCA_006937295.1 Carpinus fangiana | reverse complement strand
TTTTTTTTCTTTCAAATTTATATATTATTTTTTATTCAAATGATTACTTTTCTCATGTAAATTTTACATTGAATTCAGGAAATAATAGTGAGTTTCTTTTCGTAGAAACTCAAATTTTCAATCGATAAAGTTTTTTTGTCTTTGTTTTCCTATATGTCTTAAAATTGGTTTCTTTTACTTTTATATATGTGAAGGATGGTTGAAAAAAAAAAAAACTGTTTCACAACCTTTTCTTGTATTTGTGGATTTCATTGGAACAAAGAAAAATATACAAAAAAGTTAGTTCTTCTTTATTAGATTAGTATTTTTCCTTCTTTTTTTTCCTTAATTTCTATTCTAATTTATATATTATTTTTCATTCAAATTTTCTTAATTTTATTGAATACAAGTTACAAATTTTCTTTTGTAAATTTAATTGACTTTTGTTGTTCATTTTTGCTTTTGGGTGTTCCTATATTCATCCCATTGTTTTTATCTCTTTCTTTCTTAAAAAGAAAAATTAAACTACCAACATTCTATTGTTTACAAAATTAGTAAACATAACTTTAATCGAATATCAACGTGCTCATATATTTTAGAAAACTTATTTACTTTTGTCAATGTCATAGTAAAATTTCTCAAAAAAAATTGTTTATGAGGAGGAAGTTCAACTCCTAAAAGACAAAAGTTTACCGTAACAGATTGTGTAGTGGAAGTAAAGTGGTATCATTGTTGCCTTGTTGGAATATAATGATTAATCAATCATTTTCTATAATTGATTAATCTAGAATTTTTTTTCCTTCATATTTCATTTTAAACTGCATATATGGGAACAAATATTTAACACGTTTCAATTTATAAGAACTAAAATTTATGAATTTTTAAATTTATTGGATAAGTGGGTTTATGCTATTAAGTAAAACTACGGTTTAAAATGATCTTATGAACATTTGTCATTTTTTATAGTTAATTTGTTAATTAAGATAAGAAAATAAAATTTGTTGTTGATAATCTTTTAAAGTCTTTATGACTTAAAAATATATATATATAAATTAAAAAAAAAAAACCGGTGCATAGCGCAGACTCTAAGCTATTTAAAATGGTAAGAAAGGGCGGGGATGGTGGCCAAATCCAACGGTTGAGAAACGGCCATGGACGCCATGCTCAAAGCAAGAACAACAGCAATGAGAAATGAGAGCTTGGAAGTAGAAGCCATTGTTGAGATGAGGAGATCGATCGACAGAGGGAGAGATGATGATGAGTTGTGAAGGGTTTGTGAGGGTGTAAGTCGTTATATAGATCGAGTGAAGGAAATGTACGTTACGTTACGTGCACGAGAAGGGGCACGTAGAAAGTGGCAATATAATTAAGGTACAATTAATGTTAATCGGTAGATTTTCAGAGAAAGTAAACAAAACAAAGAAAGACTCTTGCGCTTCTAATCAAAAATCAGTAAAAAAAAGGTCCATACATTATACTGAAAAGAGCCCCCAATTAATTGTCGGAATCATCCACGATCATCATTGGAATAATGGGCCTTCTAAATGTGGCCCACTTTAAAGATAATCCACTCAACCTGCCGGGCCACTTTGAGCCCGTTGAGACCCAGTCCACCTGGGCTCTCTTCAGCCACAGTACTCCTGAGCTTAGCTCAGTTGCAATAGCCAATAGTGGTCCACTTTATTGGGAAAAATCTCTCATGCCTCAAATATATCTTCATGTTGTTGGGCCCAAACTGGTAGGTGGGCTTTTCTTTCTGCTTCTTTATCTTTCTTTCTTTTTTTTTTTCTCATTCTTCTTAGCTCTTTCTTTTATATATATATATATCTGTGTGTAGAAAGTCATTTATAAGCCGATCTATCTATTTCCTAAATTGTTGAGTGAAAAACACATGCATGGCAGTCATTTCAGCCAAAAGAGCATTTGTCACTTTTGCTGCAGAAATTTTTTTTGTTTTCCTAAGTAAAATGGTAAGAAATGGCGGCCAACTATAACTATTCTACCTAGGCATGATTATAGTAGCACATATCCATTAAGAACGACTCAAGAGGGGGCCTAAACAGTAAAACCACAAGCGCATCCTCACAAAAATGAGTAAAACTCATATTCAGACTTGTGTAAAAAAAATTCCTACGGAAGTTACTGACTAGTATGTATTACTATTAGCCTGTGAAGTATGCCCCACTTACAGACAGAACAAGAGTAATAAATATAACATAATGATGTTACTGCCTCTGTGTTTATGGGTAAGGTGGAACTCGTAATAATAACACTTGGACCATGTAAGAAAAGATTATTATTACTGCATACCTCTTGTGAAATGTTAATGCTTGAGAATAAAAAAAAAGAAGAAAAGAATTAGCCTCATTTGTAAAGGCCAAAACCCCTCCCCTTCCTTAATTAAGATGTAGATCATGAAAACCATTGCAAGTTATGCAACTTCTGATAATATATATATGCAGCAATCATATTGAAACTTAATTAAGTACCATATAGCTGGGCATATTGATATAGGGGTGTACTCAAAGGTTTCCATGAAAGCAAGCAACGTGGATATAAGCAACCTTCTTTTCACAGGGAGTCATCACTGAAATAATTATAGTGTCTTACCTTAGTTTCAACAACAAAAAACAGAAGTTGTTAACTAAAACAATCGAGTGGGAAGTGGAAAAGGCCTTTCCATTTGTTGTTTGATCTCAAACTTTTATACCCAATAAGGCTAATATGGACTACTTTACTGTCATTAAATTATGCTCCTCGAGAATTTCCCTCTTAGTATTGGGTTTCGGTGTTCAGTCAATTCTAATGCACAGTTTATTCTTATCGTTTTGCACTTTGTGGGTTTGTTTGGTAAAACCATGTGATTAAGTTAATTCATTACATCTTTTAATCATATTGCATTGTGCCATCGAACATGAAACAAGACAGCTAAAAGCCCCAACCCTTTGAAATCAAACAACATCTACATCAAAGTCAAGTTTTCAAACACTACCCTTAAGAGCAAACCAAAGGCTAGCTAATTAAGCAAATGACTTTTGCTGCTACAACAACTCTAAAACTGTACACAAACCTAACTTCAAATGCTAATATTATTTAGTAAACTATTTTAGACTGTCTTATAACTATAATGACGTGAAGTTCGTATCAGACACGGAACCAACATGCCTGCACATGGATGCACGCAAACTCAAGAACATGCTGATGATCGACAAGAAAAATAAGCAATAAAAGCGTAAAAGATGCAATAACTGTTCTTTGTCTTTTCAAATATCAAACAGATTTTGTATTTTGTACTCATGTTTAGAGGAATAACATGTGATTCGATATCGACATCTATTGTTGATCTTGACTTTTGTGGCGAGGCTGCTCTCTTCCTAGCTCTTTCACTATTTGTCATCCTCTATGGCAAAGCGACAAATTAACATATTAGAATCTCAACTAGAGTTTGAAATTTTGTAAGAGTAAGGAAAATAAACCATATTGTTTATGCCGTGCATTATTGTTCAAAATATATGCTTAGGGAAACACTCAATCAAATTGTTAATGAATAACACAAGTTCCTATTTTTAAGATTTTTTGTATTTTTTTTTTTTTCACTTTACACTCCTGAACTTTCACGCGATTTGATAAATCTTTCAAACTTTAATATATTTCAATTTGGACTCTTGAACTTTCAATTGCTCTCAATGTGAACTTCTCCGTCAATTTTAACCGTTAAGAATACCAAAAAAAAAAAAAGACGACTAAAATGTCATTGATTTTCATTTTTTTAAATTAAAAAAAAAAACATTTTGGAAGTTAAAATTTTATAAAAATAAGGGGTATTAACGTTATATAACATTTAAAATCTGATGAAGTTGTCCACATTGAGAGCACCAAATTTAGAGATTTTAAAGTTCGGGCGGTCATCAAATCGCGTAAAATTTCATGGGTCTAAAAGTAAAGTTTCCATTTTATTTTCTTTTTTACATGTTCGCATAAGAGAAACGAAAATGAAGAAGGAGATTCGAAGTTTTGAACTAAGAACATTTGTTTTATAAAGCGTGGTTCTCAAATGATTGGGTTATCTCTTGAAAACTTAAGAATTTGTTTTTGTTTGTACTATTAGAAAATAATAATAATTTAGGTCTCATTTGATCACGGTTTGGAATTTTTTTTCTGTTTTTAAATTATTTTTTTTAAGAAAACCCTTTTTCTTAATATCACTAATAAACAATTAACGTTCACAATAATAGGTAGGTTTAGGAGTAAGTTAACCATGGATTAATCCATGAGAATATTTAAAATAAAAATGATAATGCCACAAGTTGATATTATTTAATAAGCGAAAATTAAAATTTTAATAATAAGACTAATCAATCAATCTTTAAATAAATAAATAAGCGTCACTGTTCTCCCGCCCTGTTTTCCCACGAAAACCTCGCGGGAAGTTTTCCTAAAATTAAACTACGTTTAAAATCCCACCGACAAAATGTAAGGTACACATGGCCAGTCACACTATATATATATATAAACTATTTATTGATGACGTCAAAAAAATACTTTTTGGGTGACAGCTACTGAACGTTACAGACAGACAATCACTATTGGCATAGCTGTCAGTGGGTGGACCACAACAACACGTGGATCCACTTCAGTCCTTGGATTAAGTCGTAATCATAACCGTCGGTACATGCACAAGATAGAAGCTAATATTTTTTTCAATATTTATTAATTTTAAATTTTGTTTCGCTTTCCTGTTTCCACCGACGAAAATAGTGGGACGGCGAGCTGGCAGCCTCCTGTCAGCGTAGCTCCTGAGGTGGACCCCCACGAAAAAAACCCCTCCTGATTGGTTCTGGGGCCCAGATGCTTACGTGTTTGAATCTTTTACACACGTGGCTGGATCTCTAATGATAGAAGTGTCATTAAAAGTTGAATGATTTGCTGCTAATTACTTGTATTAATCAATCGGATCAAACTCATGATTAGTGATATACCTGACAAGCTGGCGCCTTGTCCACCATATAAACGCGCGTCCCTCCCTGCACCATGGATTTATTTTTATGAAAAAAATTTAAAATTATTTTTTGAACACGATTTAAAAATTTACATTATATTTTACGTAGTGTTTTTTTTTTACAACACTTCAATCATATGTAGTTTGTTTGTCACAGTCTTGAATTGCAATTTTATTAAGGAAAACTTTACTTTAAACTTTTAAATTATTACGTAATTTTGAACTATCACGTGATTTGATATATTCTTTAAACTTTAAATTCTTTTAATTTGAACCTTCATAAATTTTCAATTGCAGTTAATTCATTTTTCTCTGTTAAATTTACCGTTAAAATCTTTAAAAAGACAAAATTTTCCTTCAATTTTCTTTTTTATTGAAAAAAAAAGAGAAAAAAAGCGGCCCAACCGTAAATCACCTTGTGATACATATATCTTTTTAATTTTTAATTTGAAATTAAAGATAAATTTAAAATTTTATAAAAAAAATCAGGAATATAAACATTATTTTTCACTTTTAACGTTTAAAATTTGACGAATTAATTACAATTAAAAATTTAAATGTCTAAATTAAAAAGTTTCCAAGTTTGATAGGTACGTCAAATCAAAATTTTTCCTATTTTGTTATTATTTTTTTAAAAAAAGTGTTACCGACAGTACGCCGACACTAAATTGTGGGTTTGAAACAAACGGTAGGCTGCTCTGCTGCTACATCTACATGTAGCAAAAATAAATTTAGCAAATTTAAGGCTGCTTTTAACGATTTAGTAGTACACGCATAATCTGCAGTAGGGCACACATTCGAAATTCACCACGTGCACATCTGTCGGGAACACTGGCCCATTGATTCTGCCTTTCTCATTGCCCAATCATGGCAGCCGACAACGAATTAAGCATCCGATGCCACCATATGCCCCCCACACCTCACATTGCAAGGCTATGGATACACCATAGGAATAACAATCATGCTATTAAATAGATTGTTAAATTATTTAATAGATTGGCCTAATCATCGGAGATCACGCTTTATAAATGAGAAAGGTTCGATCTAGTAATTTTAGCTTATGATCTTCAATTAATTGAGTTATTCATTAAAGAAATAATGTCATATCATCAAATTACCTGATAGTCGTATGAAATTTTGTATTTGTGTAGACTACATGTTCCTACGTATTATAACCCTTGATAATGAGCTAATAACATTTTTCTTCTTCTTTTTTCTTAGCAAATGCAGACAAAAAGAAGAGAGTTACAAAGGGAATTCTTCTAGGCCGGTAGTGTTCAAATGCAATTGAGATTCATTCCCTATAATCTCTTGTTTAAAATGTAAATGATTATAAGAGTCGTGAAAGGTTCTTGATGGGTCTCCTGCCTGATTGGAGGGGACAGGAAAATTATCGGTATCTCCTAGTCATTAATAGGCTCAATCTTTCCATAACCTACAAATACTACAAGCCAAATAACATTTTTTTTAGATTACTTTATAGAAGGTTATTGTACATTACAAGTTTTACCAACTACTAATGAGTATAGAGCGGTTTTGATTGAAATCAATGCATTGCCGAAAATGGAATGACTTACAAATGCAACATGGAGTTTATAGTCCAAGGGCCACTTGATGGCTCATGACAGAGTCACAGAAAGAAGGAAAAAAAAGAGTGGAATTTTCATTCTCTTGCAGGCCATCAAAAGCTAGCCTTTGCCTACCAAATGAAGGGAATGTTTCCCTCCCTTGGAGTGGAAGCTACCCACCATGTGTAAGGCATTGCTCTTTCTGAGGTTCTCTCAATTGGACATGTAGGGTTGAGTTGCAGAAAAGACAGGCGTAAAAGCCAGTCCACCTCCCCCTCCCCCTCCCCCATGCCATTCACCATTCCACACTCTTCATAATTATTGATGCCTTCTACTTTTTCTCCCCCTCTACTTTCACCTTTTCTTTTGCCAAATTATATATCAATCAAAAGCAGCAGTTTGGTTAATGATGGGCAATGCCACTAAAAATTGATGCATTGGCATACTTTAAGACATTATCAGTCACTCAAGACAAAAAACGTATAACCCTTTTTGAACAAATTTTTTATAAAGGAGAAACATTATTTTACTCTCATTTTATTGGGCTGATAAAGGCTGATAAGTTTTTAACAGTAACTACTGATGATCGAGTACTGTTAANCTCTTTCTGAGGTTCTCTCAATTGGACATGTAGGGTTGAGTTGCAGAAAAGACAGGCGTAAAAGCCAGTCCACCTCCCCCTCCCCCTCCCCCATGCCATTCACCATTCCACACTCTTCATAATTATTGATGCCTTCTACTTTTTCTCCCCCCTCTACTTTCACCTTTTCTTTTGCCAAATTATATATCAATCAAAAGCAGCAGTTTGGTTAATGATGGGCAATGCCACTAAAAATTGATACATTGGCATACTTTAAGACATTATCAGTCACTCAAGACAAAAAACGTATAACCCCTTTTGAACAAATTTTTTATAAAAGGAGAAACATTATTTCACTCTCATTTTATTGGGCTGATAAGGACTGATAAGTTTTTAACAGTAGCTACTGATAATCGAGTACTGTTAAAAATTAAAAAAACATTAATGAACAAGTTAAAGCATTTACAAAATACACAAAATTACTTTCACTTTTATATTATATTTTTTTAAAAAAAAAATTCAATTAAAAAAGAAAGTATGGTAAAGTTGGAAGAGAAATACTAGGTTTTGTACTTACTGTAGCCTCTAACCGACAAAGTTTGCATAACATTGTTGAACTTAGGTTGCAAATTTGTATGGTAAAATTGGAAGAGAAATACAACGTTTTCAAACTTTCAAATCACGTAAGTTCACGAGACACTAAAAATTATCATTAAATTTTGAATAATAATTTTTACTGACACATTATTTTTAAAGGTGGCTACTATTCAAGCCTCGGACTTTCCAATTAACCATGGTTAAACCAACATCGGAATGGTGAAAAGAATAAGCAAATAGAATAAGGAATCGTCCATTTCGGCGGCTACTTTGGTTGCTTGAGAGCTAGCAGCCTAAGGCAGGTAGCATTGCGCTGAATTTCAAGTAATTGAGAAATCAGTCAAATATAAATATATAATCAAAGAATAGCCAGCAATGTCGATGCCATAGGTATTAATAAATCAAGTTAATTAAAATAATTGATCAGGAAAATCACTTTAGAAAGCCATCTTTTAGATGATATTGAGATGTGATATTATCTATCCGACAGTATAATTATCCCATAAATATATATAAAACAAATAATTCATTTGATTACACACTCAATCAATTCTTAATAAGGAAGTCTAGACATAATTAATGGGTATCCTTTTGCCATCTTTGAGTGCATAAATCTTTAAAAAGAAGATTAGGTTAGAGATTAGGTGGGTGTTGAACTTTAATATACTTTCCCATGCCACCATTTGATTATATGTGCCAAAATTACACCAGAATTAGTCGGTGCATTAGGGACAAAGGAGTCCCGGGAAGCTATCATAGAGATTGTGACAGTCCAATAATTTTGAAGAAAATAGGTGGTCTTTCTTCACAACCCATGTCCTTGTCTCACAGCTCGACAAGTCAATGCCCTAAAGCCAAGACGGATTTAGACAAGGCCATGCCTTAATCAATGTTAGTTTATTCCACCAAAGCAACCAGTATTATAAATAATTAATTAAATCTTTACTTATCTCTCAGTTTATTAGCTTGCTTAATTATCTCAATTTCTATTCTGGCAAAAGGAATATTAATATTTATATAGATTATATAGCTAATCCTTAGTTAATCTATATAATAAGTATAATTCGTGCTTAAAATATGCTCCCATACCTAAGTGCAAAGCACTTAGTCCAATTTACATATACTTTAACAAACTCATTAACCGATATTATAGAATAATGTTATATAATAGATTGTTATATAATTGTTTAGGGTAATTATCTTTTACCCTCATGAACTATAGCGTCTTGTCAATTTTTTTTTTCTTTTCATGAACTACCAACTATAACACTTGACCATATCAAACTACCATTTTATGACATTTTTTCCTCTTCCGTCAGTCAAATGGTTAAAATTAACAATCAACGGTGATATAAATTGCATGTCAGTGTACACTAAACAATAATGAACCCACCAATTCATAAATCTTGGTTGATTGTTTGGCAAAATTTAATTATGTTTTTTTTTATTTGTTTTAAGTTCTCAAGTCAAAATTATTAATAAACAGCCAACACTTTTCAAAATTAAAAATTAAAAATATATATCCATTACAAAATTTTCAATATTTATTTAGGAAAATGTTAGGGTTCTCCCCATAGTGTTATCCTGGGTTCTCCCAGACTTACGTAAAACATGATTGAAGAAAAGATAAAATTATAATGGCATCTACCACCGGTTTTTTTAGGCATTAGCACCAAAATTGAGGCATTAGCATTAAATTTATGATGATCAAATCTATTTTGGGTGATATCATCCCTAAAAGATTAACCTTCCACCCTTAGGTTTTAATTTTGAATCCAAAAACAAGATTTAAAGCATTAGAACCAAAATATTAACTCATAAAAATTAATCTATTGGCAAAAATACGGTACTACAATTTTATTTTTGGGGAAAATACATTTTAGCCCCCTCAACTAACACCCATTTACGTTTTAGCCTTATAAACTATCAACAGTTGTTAAATGGCCCCCCCAACTACCAAACAGTTACGTTTTAGCCCCCTCCGTTAGTTTTTGCCGTCAAAGTGGATGGAAGCATCCAAAACGACGTAGTTTGGATGCTTGCCGTCAAGTTACGAAACATCCAAAACGACGTAGTTTGGATACTTCCATCCAAACTTGATGGCAAAAACTAAAGGAGGGGGCTAAAACGTAACTGTTTGGTAGTTGGGGGGGCTATTTAACAACTTTTGATATTTTAGGGGGCTAAAACGTAAATGAGTGTTAGTTGATGGGGCTAAAACGTATTTTTTCCTTTATTTTTTCTTAAATTATGTTTTACGTAAGTTTAAGAGAACTCAAGAGAACACTATGAGAAAAATTTCTAGTAAACCCCATTTATTTATTTTCATTATGGGGAAAAAGCTAGGAAATCTGTGTCCAACATTTTCTTAATTTGGTACTTATAAATGTACAAAAATAAATGGACAGACTACCTGTAAATAGAAGAAGCATCCAGAACCCAGATGGTCCGGTTGCCCAAATCTTTTAGATGTGTCACAATCTTTCCAAGGGAAAAAGGCATGCGTGTGAGGCCCTTGCCTTCATGGCTTCATGTGTTTCTGAAATAATTGCGTATTTGTCGTTTCATGTATCCATCAATCCACATCACATCACTCAATTAACATTCATATGACCCCATCCCCACTAGCTGCTGGCATTGAACTTACCCAATATATATATATATATTTGTTGGCATTTTTCTTAGACATTGCAATAATTAAATGTGAATAGCTTTGAAGGTTAATTACCTTTTTTCTCTTTAATTTATCACTCATTTATAAATTACTATATATCACACTCAACCTCTTTGAACCACTATTTTCTTACTAAAAAAAGAAAGAAAGAAAACCGTCATTAGTCAAAATATATGGGTTTTTAGACGTAAAATGACGTAAATACCCTAAAAAAATATCATATTTTATACTAAAAAAAAAACAAATAGGTAAGAATCATATTCAATCATGGGAAGAGTTTATGTGTATTTGGGAAAGTGGGAGTTAGCCAATCATTATCGGAGAGTTAGGTGCCTAATTAATTAAGACATTCATGATTATGAATGAGAAAAATCCAGTTGTTATCGAGAAAGAAGAACCCATCAAGGAAAAATTGAAGCGTATGCCACAAGACAGTATGCAAATTCATGTTTGACTCCTTGGAACTAAATTTTAACAATAAAAATGGTTGACCTAATTCACATGCAATCAGGGAACTACTTAAGTTTTACCCAGTGGGAATACATAAACTAAACATAAATTAAACGTGACAAGAAAATAATTAATTGTAAGAGATAAACAAGCCATGTACCTAACCTGACCTAATAGCTGATTTTTTTTTTGAAAAAAAAAATATTTAAAAAATTGATCAAATAACCAGGTCAATGATCTGACTCTGCTTAAGAGTTACAATTGGCATCCTCCCTGGAAAATTTGAAAGAAACAAAAGAAAAAAAAAAAAAAAAACACCATAAGTTGATGCTGGTTTGTTAATCTGTCAAATTAAACCAACTACTGCCATATATATTAGCATTAATGGACCTGCGACATTTTATAGTTAAAGGGTATTTTTGTCTTTTTATTTTTTGAGTGGATTAAAATACCATTTTCATTATAACTAATTGAATATTATACCGTTCATTTGAAATTGAGAGAATCCTAATTCAAACTCAACTACTGAAAAAAATATTAGAACTAATTAATGGGTGGCCTGCACCCGTTTCTCAAGATGTTTTTTATGTAATTTTTTAGAATTTAAACTTCATCATCCAGAAGGGTTTTTTTTATTTTTTATTTTATTTTAATGTAATCCCTTTTGGGTTGAACCAAGAGCATGCATTTTGTAGGTTTAATAATTTTGTGCGGTTCAGTTGAAATGTTGGTGAGTAGATACTTTTCAAGGGATAATCTGCATTACTGTTTGAGAAAAAAAACTGAATACCAACTTCTTATTTGTTAATCAAATCCATTTTTCTAAGCAAGGCGGCAGACAAGAACAAGCTGTTTATAACCCATTTGGACTTCACTCGAACTAAAATTATTTATATATGTTGGCTTATTTAGCTAACAATAAGCTCAATTAATCCATTTTTGACACTTGATTCATAAATAAGTCAAGTTTAAATATAGTATTATGTTCCTAAACAAGCTTGTAAATATGAAACTTAATATAAATATAATAAAAAAATATTATACTTTGACCCTTCAAACTTTAATTTGGGGCACTTTACCCTTTCATTTCGTTGTATTACTATTGCACCATTCATTACGTTTTTACACAAAATATCTAAATTAATGTCAATTTATCACTTTTTTTTTTTTTTTTTTTTTATTTCTTTGGCCAAAGGCCAATTTAAGTATTTTTTAATGTCAAAGTTTTACGTGTACTGTGTACACCTTTCATTCATTTTAATGTAAGAATCTAATTGATTATGGAAATTGCAACAAAATGATAATTTAAATGGACCAAATGTAAAAAAATTGATTTTTTTTAATTTTTTTTTTTGGCAAAATAGGTGATAATTAAAGGGAATTAAGTATAATTTTTCTTGTAATATATACAGGCTTAAATACTTTAAGATATAAATTTATAGACCAGGTTATTAGATATAAAATTAATTATTATTTATAATTATTGTTAATATAAATAATTTATTTCGTGGGCATTGTATATGATTTATCACAAGTATAAGTTTAGTATTAATTAATGATTAAATTTATCTCCTTTTATTAATTTAATTTTTTTTTTAAATAGGTAATTATTGATCATAATAATCAAACAAAATTGATCATAATAATCAAACAAAGAGAATCTATTCTTATTTTTTTGAGTACATATATTTATTAATTCTCACTGAGGCTTCAGCCAGTAGCAGTAGTGTACTATTTGCAAGTCAATAAAATAATATTTATTTAATTTAATTAAATAAGTTAAATCCCTTAATCTTAACATGTTAATATTATTTATATTAAATTATTGTGATTAAAGGCTCATACAAGAAAGAAAGAAAACGCTCCCCTAAGCTGAGAAAAAAGCGTTCTTATAAGCCTAATTTGGACAAATGGCGGAGATTATGCGCAAACTCTCCGTCTCTTTCGGCCTTACGTGGCAAGTTGTTAGTTTCCAATCCCACCCTTTCAGCTCACACTCTTTCCCTTTCGTAGTTTCACTCAAACTCAAAAAGTGTGCGTCCCTCTCTCGCACTCTCTCTCTCTCTCGGACATTTGACAACACAGCAAAACAGTACAACCGCGGTGAGAGACATCGAACTTTAAGATAAGCGAGAACAGACGTCATCATTAACAGTTCAACACAAAGAGAACTCAAAGCTATTCATTTAAGAGTACAAAAATGCCCTTCACCGCCGCCCACCAACCACCGTCCTCGATATTAAGAGAGAGGGATGGATTAGTTGGACATGTATGTATGATGTGTTGTTTATTGATGATATTGATGATATTGATGACATAGATACAATCATCATCATCATATATATATATATGCATCAGATAACCCACAACCACCTGATCATCCCCTCTTGTCCACTTTGTCATGTCTCGGTCCGTAATGTATCTCGTCCCTTCTTTCTTATGCGTTGAATTTTCAACCCATTCCCACGCTTAGATTCCCTCTCTCTCTCTCCCTCACACAGATTGAATATATATATATATATATATATATCTGTGTGTGTAATTTTTTTTTCACGTCACAGATCGAGACCACCACAGGTTCACAAGGCAACCCATCTGTTATAGAAACCGGGTGGTCTATGCAAGAAAAGAATCATTTAGGACACCCAACCGAACACTTTCTTTTTAGTTTTTTTAATTCCGCGCCAGTAGAGTATTTTATTTGCTCTCCTTTTATTTACATAATTATTTCTTATTTGCTTCTCTCTCTCTCTCTCTCTCTCTCTCTCTGATAGCTCTGGTTGTATCTTAATTCTATAATGTGGGGGTGGGTGTTTCTTGTAATGGGTGCCTGAGAGGGTTTTGGGCTAAAGGGCAGAGGAACAAAGCTACGGGAAAAAGAGAAGAAGAAGGCAAAGCTGTGTTATTTGTGGGCTTTTGAGTGATGATAAGAGGCTGAGAGGGAGGTTTGGTGAAGTGGGTCTCTCTGATTTTGAAGGCTTTAAGGTTCAGATGGATACCAAAGGACGACTTATTGCGGGTTCTCACAACAGGAATGAGTTTATTCTGATCAATGCTGATGAGGTTGCCCGAGTAAGTCCTTTTGTTCATGCTTTTCTCGTTGCCTATCTCAACTTCTCTGAAAATAAGTGTTCTATTTTTGCTTTTCTTACCGTCTGGAAGTCATTTGTCCACACCCTTCTGTGTAATTTGAAGACAAGTCCTCGTTTTGCGATTTTCTTACATGGGTCTGTTCCTGAAATCACACACATTGGCTTTTTCTTTCTAATTTCTGAACTTCTTCCCCTCTATTCTTGGCCGTTTTCTTCTGGGTATGCGTTTCTTTTTTCTTTGTTCTTTTCGTTGTGTCAATTTTTTTTGTTCTTTCAAATTTCCATCTGATCTTATTGTAGCTTAAAAAATTACTGATCTGGGTGGGTTTTTTTTTTTTTTTTTTATATATGTTTTGGAGTATTTTTCAGCCTCCTAAAACTTATCTCTGTATTTCTTCGGTTTGCAGAGAAAGGCAATACTGGAAAATGTTTACTTCTTCAATTTTTCCGTCATATAATGCCTGGAGTGAAAAAGCCTTCACTTATTGATTATTGTTCTCTCTCTTAGTTTCTAGACTTCAGAGCCGGTCAATGAAAACATTGCATGAAAGTTTTCAATTTTGTTTCCCCCACTCTGTATTAATAATTGTCTTCACTGACTTTAATGTTCAAGCAGCTTAAATTTCTGTTGGGTACTTGTGAATTTCTGACTCGTGATCTGGTGGAGATTAACATTGCTATGGCTATTGCGAGTCTCAGGTGACATCTGTTGAAGAACTGAGCGGGCAGATTTGCCAGATCTGTGGGGATGAGATAGAGATTACAGTCGGTGGCGAGCCATTTGTTGCCTGCAACGAATGTGCCTTTCCTGTGTGCAGACCTTGCTATGAGTATGAAAGAAGAGAAGGCAATCAGGCCTGTCCCCAGTGCAAAACCAGATTCAAGCGCATCAAAGGTGAGAGACTTTCCCATTTTTGGTTGAGCTCGATCGGTTTTTTTCAGTAATAATTTCGACTAACAATGCAAGCAATTCCAGGGTGTCCTAGAGTTGAAGGCGATGAAGAAGAGGATGATACTGACGATTTGGAGAACGAGTTTGATATTGGGATCAACTCTCACCACATTGCCGAGGCCATGCTCTCTGCTCGCCTTAATGTCGGCCGTGGTTCCCAAGCCACGGTTGCCACGCCGTCGGAGCTGGATTCTGCCTCCGTTGCTGCAGATATTCCTCTCCTGACCTATGGCGACCATGAGGTGAAATTTTGATAATAGCAATCTGATTGTTCTCTTTTTGTGCTTATCATTCTTTCTGATTCTTGCGTCTGATACTGATTATTTGTTCATGGTTAAGGATGCTGGAATATCCTCTGACAAGCACGCTCTTATTATTCCCCCATTTATGAGTCGTGGAAAACGGGTCCATCCGATGCCGATTTCTGATTCTTCCATGCCCTGTAAGTTCGTAAATTTGAACAGCTTTAATATTTGTGAACTGTGTGCTTGATGTTTATAGCTGTTCTGTCTAGTTCTGTTTTACTTAATGTGTTATAATTGCTGTTGATGATGCAGTTCAACCCAGACCATTGGATCCTAAGAAAGACTTAGCTGTGTATGGGTATGGAACTGTTGCATGGAAGGAGCGAATGGAGGAGTGGAAAAAGAAGCAAAATGAAAAACTTCAGGTGGTTAAGCACCAAGGAGGAGACGGTGGTGGAAACTATGATGGAGATGAGCCGGATGATCCTGATTTGCCCATGTAGGTTCACTTTTCATCCTCCTTTATAATATAAGTATTGTATTGCTGTATTGGAAAGCAACTGGCCTCGACTGTGTGTTTAACTAAAATAAACGGTCATGTCAGGCTCTCATGATATACATATTGAAGAAGAGTATTCATGTTTAAAGAGCAATATCTTTACTACCAGAATAATCATTAGTTGCTTGAGAATGCTGGTTTTTAGTTTAAAATTTTCATTTATGGTTAAAAGAGACGGGGGCTTTCATAAAAGTGAATTATTTTAGCGTTCAAAAATAAAGGCAAATAAGAATGATAATCAATCTCTCAACTTGTCTTTGTTTCTCTTCAACTGCAAAGTTCAAGAGCTATTTGAGAAAACATAGAGATCTGGTTAAACTTTTCATAACATCAAGAAAGTTTTCAGCTTAAAAGATTGAAAATGTAAATGCCATGTATCTCATCTGTTTCTCCAAATGAACTTATACAAGGTGTAATTTGCTGGTGTAATATGATGATATCATCACCATAGTAAGAACAAAAAAGCTAAAATGATTTTATAAACTTAGTATGACCGTTGCATTCATTAAGTAATGCTCTGGACCGGCCGTACAGAAACACAAATATGCGATGGCAACTGGCCATGCATGTTGAAAATGTACATAAAAATGAAACCCAGTTTGGTGGTAGTTTGGGACCGATGCAATTTTCATTTCTGCATTTCAGAAAAATATTCTAATAATGCTTGGGACATTGCCAAGATTGAGAAGTTGCCCCCTGACTTGATATCTGATATCTTAAACCTGTCATGAGTAACAAAATTGATTACCTAATAAAATGTAGTTGACTTTACATATAACTGCTAAACATGCATACCATCCTCACATAGCATAATTAAATATAAGATTAAGTGTCCCGACTTATGTTTCATATTTATTTGCCTAGTGTGCTGATTATTAATAGTTACAATATCCTAGAGTTCACTGTCAGGAGAAATCCGTTTGTCTTGTCAAAGTACAGTAGTCAGCAATCACTATGTCATGTTAATTAGGAATAAATAGTTAAGCTCTGCTATATCTATAATTTCCTTTCTTCCATGACGAGATTTAAGGCTTACTATCATTATTACTCTTACAGGATGGATGAAGGCAGGCAGCCACTTTGGAGGAAGTTATCAATTCCTTCAAGCAAGATAAATCCATACAGAATGATAATTCTTCTCCGAATTGTGATTCTTGGCCTCTTTTTCCAGTATAGAATTACCCATCCAGTCGATAATGCATATGGATTGTGGTTAACATCAGTGATTTGTGAAATATGGTTTGCTGTGTCCTGGATATTTGATCAGTTCCCTAAATGGTGCCCAGTTGTACGAGAAACATACCTTGATCGTTTGTCACTGAGGTACTTTTTTGTTTGTGTTGCATATGTGTTTGTGATTCTCAGCTTTAGCTAACATGTTGTAATATTTCTTCTCAGATATGAGAAGGAAGGGAAGCCGTCTGAATTAGCTGATATAGACATATTTGTGAGTACGGTAGATCCAATGAAAGAACCTCCACTTATCACTGCAAATACGGTTTTGTCCATCCTCGCTGTAGATTATCCAGTCGACAAAGTTGCATGCTATGTCTCGGATGATGGTGCAGCCATGCTTACCTTTGAAGCCCTCTCTGAGACATCTGAGTTTGCACGAAAGTGGGTCCCATTTGCCAAGAAGTTCAACATTGAGCCACGGGCCCCTGAATGGTATTTTGCTCAGAAGGTTGACTATTTGAAAGACAAAGTAGATGCAGCATTTATAAGAGAACGGCGTGCAATGAAGGTCTGCTCTTCTCCCTTTTTTTCTTTGCTTCCTTTTCTTAACAGTGGCATTTCAGCTGCTCATGAATTGAGGGTCATGGCCCATAAGCAAACAGTGGTGCCAATTTTGCCTAAAATATGGCTGGCAGAGAGCCATTTTTGGCATTCAGTGAATACAATATTTTTTTTTTTCTTTAATGATTCATCTCATCCTTAATAAGGAATGATCATCTTTACTGAGAAAATGGCTATTGTCACTTGTTGGTATAGAGGGACTATGAAGAGTTCAAAGTCCGGATTAATGGGTTGGTAGCCATGGCACAAAAAGTTCCTGAGGAGGGTTGGACAATGCAGGATGGGACTCCATGGCCAGGGAATATTGTCAGGGATCATCCTGGAATGATCCAGGTGAGGTGTTTTCTGAATTTAATCAAGGAATGTTCATCTCCTGGTCTATATGCATTGAGCCAGTCAAAATATGATGATTTTAATCTTAATGGTCTTATCCAGGTCTTCCTTGGTCAAAATGGTGTTCGTGATGTTGAAGGAAATGAACTACCTCGCCTGATTTATGTATCCCGTGAGAAGAGACCAGGATTTGATCACCACAAGAAGGCTGGGGCCATGAATGCTCTGGTGGGTCTCTCTCTCTTTCTTCTCTCAACTTGTGTTCTCAGCAATTTTCTTGTGTCTCGCTATTTGTCTAACTGTTTGTAAATGTTTTGGCTGATTAATCAAGATGCGAGTCTCAGCAATCATCTCAAATGCTCCTTACCTCCTGAATGTCGATTGTGATCACTATATAAACAACAGTAAGGCGCTTCGCGAAGCCATGTGCTTCATGATGGACCCCACATCTGGAAAGAAAATCTGTTATGTACAATTTCCTCAAAGATTTGATGGGATTGATCGTCATGACAGATACTCGAATCGCAATGTTGTATTTTTTGATGTAAGTAAAGGATCTTGGTTGTGTTATATTACACAAACAAAGACACACATACAGATTTATCCATTTACAATTGTTTATTTTATGCAAGTACTAATTCTTTTTGTACAATATAGATCAATATGAAAGGTTTAGATGGGATACAAGGACCAATATATGTCGGAACTGGGTGTGTCTTCAGAAGGCAGGCACTCTATGGATATGATGCCCCCATCAAGAAGAAACCCCCTGGGAAAACATGTAATTGTTTGCCAAAATGGTGCTGCTGCTGTTTTGGATCTAGAAAGAAGAACAAGAAAAAGAAGTCGAATGAAAAAAAGAATAAAAATAAGGAGGCTTCAAGTCAGATATATGCATTAGAAAATATTGAGGAGGGAATTGAAGGTAAGGAGTGGCTTCAGATATGCAATTAGTGTTGCATTTTCTGTTCGTTTTGTAACATTCTAAATTTATTTTTTTGTTTAGAAGAAGTTTCTGAATGAGGTGCAAAAATTTTCATTCACCTTATAACCCCAAAAAAGTACTTTTTTTTTTCTTGAAAATTTATACTTGACCTGGTTAGCCCCAAATCTTGAAATGTTTCAGGATTAGTCTCTTGTCAATCATTGTAAATTGTATTAAACTTAGATCATTTATGTTTCTCCTGGAACTTCCATTGCAGGAATAGATAATGAAAAATCTTCCTTAATGCCCCAAATAAAACTTGAGAAAAAATTTGGACAGTCACCAGTTTTCTTGGCTTCAACACTTATGGAAGATGGTGGAGTTCCAAGAGGAGCAAGTTCTGCATCGCTATTGAAGGAAGCAGTCCATGTCATTAGCTGTGGTTATGAAGATAAAACAGAATGGGGGAAAGAGGTATGGTGCAACCGTTTCATAGTTAACAAAGTTGTTTTCTTCAATCTCTTTCTTTAGCATGATATGACACTTCATATTGTCGTGGCTAAATTACATTTATGTTTCAGGTTGGGTGGATATATGGCTCAGTTACAGAGGATATACTAACAGGATTCAAAATGCACTGTCATGGCTGGCGATCAGTGTATTGCATACCGAAAAGGCCAGCATTTAAGGGTTCAGCTCCTATAAATCTCTCAGATCGTCTACACCAGGTCCTGCGATGGGCCCTGGGATCTGTTGAGATTTTCTTTAGTAAGCATTGTCCAATATGGTATGGATATGGGTGCGGCTTGAAACCATTGGAGCGCTTTTCTTACATAAATTCGGTCGTTTATCCTTTGACGTCAATTCCTTTGCTTGCTTACTGTACCTTGCCGGCTATCTGTCTCCTTACTGGGAAGTTCATTGTCCCAGAGGTAATCCTAAATGCTTTTGATTCCCTAATATATGGGATATATTCAAACTTGAAGTATTCTCCTAGGGGGTCCCTCTTTTGTTTAGACATACTTTTTAAATTCCAAGTTTAAAATCTGCAAGGCATTCAGCTAATGCTAGGATTTTTTTTTTTTCTCTCTTTTGGAACAGATAAGCAACTATGCGAGTCTCATATTCATTGCCCTCTTCATATCCATAGCTGCAACTGGCATCCTTGAGATGCAATGGGGACATGTTGGCATCCATGACTGGTGGAGGAATGAACAATTCTGGGTAATTGGTGGTGTCTCATCACACATGTTTGCTCTCTTCCAGGGTCTGCTTAAGGTTTTGGCAGGGGTTGACACAAACTTCACTGTTACATCCAAAGCTGCTGATGATGGGGGTTTTTCTGAGCTTTACCTCTTCAAATGGACATCTTTGTTGATCCCTCCCATGTCCTTGCTGATCATAAACATAATTGGAGTTATGGTCGGGATCTCAGACGCCATCAATAACGGTTATGATTCATGGGGTCCGCTCTTCGGTAGGCTGTTTTTTGCCCTCTGGGTCATTGTTCATCTTTACCCATTCCTCAAGGGAATGATGGGGAAACAGGACAAGGTTCCCACCATTGTTGTGGTCTGGTCAATCCTTCTAGCATCAATTTTCTCTCTTCTATGGGTCCGAGTCAACCCCTTTTCGGCAAAAGGCGGTATTGTATTAGAAGTTTGTGGTTTGAATTGTGACTAAGATACACAACACACTAGGTGTAGCATGAGTGGATTAAGTTTTTTGGTCAGAAGTGAATAGATCGCTTGGGCAGCTGTGGTTTGATAACGAAGACCATCTTGTGATAAAGCAAAGCTACAGAGGGCAAATCCTGTTCATGTGCATGTAGATACAAAGAACAGGATCTGACACTCATTTGTTCTGCATAGATTCTTTTTGATACGTGGGATTTTGTGGGTCGGAAGTGTGATTGTGTTCAGATGATCAGATTGTAATCCCAAGAGAAGAAAAACAAAAAAGGTGAGTTTGATTCATGATTTGTATTCCCTCCTCAATAAGGGACTTCATATAAAGTGTCATCATCAGTGAAATGTTTGTCCTTCAATTCACCACGCAGAACTTTGATTAGATTTGTTGGTTTAATTTTTAATTGTTAATAAAATTCCAGCTTTCTAGTACTTCTGGTAAATTACACATATATTTATATGTTGCAGCTTTTTAGTTTCTTTTGAAATCTAATTTTACGTATATTAAATATTAGTCACTCCCAAATCCCAGTTCTTGTGTTGTTATGGAACTCCCTTTAGACTAAGCTACTCTCTATTTTAAATAAAAATTAGTAAATTTTTTTTTTTTCGCAAACGGATTTTTTTAATGTTAAACATTCTGTTAAGCCTCTCAAACAAACAACCAAACAGCCTTTAAGTCTCAAAACCGAAAATGATTGCTTTGTTCCCACAAAACAGAGCCTAATTTACAAATTCATACATCTCTTTCTTCCGCAAACTATAACCCTTCGGCTAAGGATGCATAGATTTGATATAAATCTTCAGCCTACATCCTTACGTAATATATTGATTGAAGTGATGGGACAATCAAGATTCTGTCAATCTAAATTCTGCAGAGGTTCTGAGTTCAACTAAGGATAATTGTCTTTCGCTCTCCAGAAATTCTGTTTCTAAAAACTAGATGAAGCATGTACGATTTGAGCATGACTAGAAAATGAGCAAAATCTTAAACGTTAGGCTTCATAAAATAATTTTGCCAAGCAAAATACCAAATGTGCACATAAAAAATAAAAATAAAAATAAAAATAAAAAAAATAGTTGTACAAGAGACCCAAAAAATAAAAATTTACAGAAAAAAAAATGTACTGTTAATCAAATACTAAACTCCTGATCCTGTCCGTAATATCTGCATGAGGAATGCCATGTACTAAATAATACAGAGTCCATTACTCACCAAATCTACAAAAACTAATTCACAAGCCGGACCAATTGAATTTAATTATTTTGGAGATCCTCCAATGGGCGTCTTTTTGGCAATGTTTTCATTGCTGTAAGGTTACCAATTTGATCATTCTTGATGCTTGGCGTATTCTCTTTTGTGTTGTAAGTTTTGAGCAGATTCTTGGGTGTTCTTGGTATCAGACTAGTTTTACACTTTGTTCCTTTCACCATTGAAGAATTCAACTGTCTGGCAGGCAAAACAATGTTTTCCTTCAATTTTGTATCTGGACTCATCTTTTTTGGTGACCCCAACTTCAATTGTGGAGTCTGGGCAACTTCAGCAATGTCTGCAAAACAATTTGAGCAAGAGTAAATGATTAACACCTAGGCACAAATTACACATAAAGGAGGCATTTTGATAATAACCTAAACAAGCATATACCTCTACCAACAACCATATTTGTGGAAGCAGGAGATATTTCTTCCATTGTTGCATTTATTTTTGGCAGATCTTGGCCCAACTCTGCTTCTACCATATGTTCATAATCATCCATTTCAGCTGACAATTTAATATCTTCAGCGTCAGGGTCGGCAATAGTTTCTACTTCTTTCAATTCATTGTGACCACATTCTGCCATGGCTTCATCTGCAGTAACACGATTACTGCCATTGATCTCAGCAGCATCCATCAGCAATTCAGAATATTTGAAATTACTTAAAATCTCACCCTTAATAAGCTCGGATCTATTCTCACAAACAACATTCCCAGCAATTTCACCTTGCTTATTTGATCCATCATGATTTTGACAGATAGGTTCATCTGAGACAGCAAGGTGAGTGCCCTCCATCTGTGAAACATTCTCTGCCATGTGATGCTCATGATCACCATGTTGCTCTTCTGCAATTTGTTCAGTTATATCCACATTCTGTGTCACTTCCTGGGCATCCTTACTATTCTTACTCATCGGATTGGCAACTGAGGCCCCTCCATCTGATTTCTCAACTTCATCTTGTTCAATGTCACCCAAAAACAAATCCATCTCCCAACTGGTGAATGCATGTGAATCATCATTCAACTCCAAAGCTTTAGTTTCTGTTATTCCAAAGACAAACTGTTGGCAACTGAAAGAAGCCATGCAGGTTATATATGTGTGCGTTTGTATTGCCAAACAAGGCATAATCTGAAGTTTTTATAAAAAATTATTGCACTGACAGAAATTAAATTCTCGTTTCAGAAAAAAAAAAAAAAGAAGAGAGATAGACGGGAGTTCTGTGATTGTTAAAATATTACTTAAATGATTATCATTTTCTATCAAGTTAAGCGTTTGAGTTAGTGGTGATTTAATATAGTATCAAAACAAATATCCTGAGTTCGAATTTTGTGTCCATCATTTACCTCTAATTTCAATTAAATATTCAACGTGTTAGACCTTACTTATTGAGGGAGAGTTTGAGTCCACATAGAGTATTTGAATATTACTTAAATAATTAAATCAATTCTTTCCTTCACTTAAACTTTTAGAATAAGTGGTGAGTTAACAATGATTATCACCTAAAACCAAGTGAGGTTGGAGTATTTTCACAAGAAAAATTCTCAAAAATTGAATGCATTTCTTAACCTGATAAATAAGTTCAAACCTAAATATATCATACCTCTGTTCTTATTAGCCAAATCTGATAAATAAGTTCAAACCTATATAAATCATACCTCCGTCTTCATTAGCCGTCTCCTCCCCTTCTGAATCATTGCTAAAAAACTCGCTGTATACATGGGATTCATATTCCTCTCCTGCACTCAAACCAGTGTACGAATTATATCCATTTACTACATTTGTTGAATTTTACACAAAAATTTAGATCAGTATGTTCCCTTGCATATGAAAAATATGATACAATGAGTCAAGCACTTAGGTAGGTAAGGTTCAACAAAAAAGCAAACAATTCAGACTATAAAACTCATATCTAAACAAATGTGCTCACCATGAAGTGATGAAACATCCAGCATAGTAGCACAACTTCGACCCATTTGAGGCCTGCCACAAGAGGTTTCAACAGCTATTTTGACATCTGCAGAATTTTTTTCATCCGTTTCAGTGCCACTCTTTGCAGAAATCTGTGCTTTTTCAACGCACTCAATGAGATCCTGAATATTCTCAGAATCAGTAGTTGCATCCATGCTTGTTTCACTAACTTCATCTGTTACAACTCTAAAGCTTTCATGAGTATGATCCAGTGCAACATCATGTTCAGAGTAATTCACACCAACAAGTTTATCCTCAACAGAGTGACAGCCAATGTCAGATTCGTCAGGTGTGCTTTCTGCCATGGGCCTGCCTGAAGCATTATTGAAGCCAATGATTTCAGCAGCTTTTATCAAATGCATGGAAACACAAGAACTCTCATAATTCTCACAATCAATATGCTCTTGAACAATGGCAGAGATATCATCGTGCACATTTGATCTACCATTATCTCTACAAATTGGCTCATCTGAAACGGCAAAATGAGCTTGGTGCTCGAGCTCCCCTAGAAGCTTCTCAGAATCTTGTCGATCTTTTTCACTAATCATTGCAGTTTCTTTCATTTTCACAGAACTATCTCTGTGCTTACTTATCAGATTGGCTTCCGGTGCTCCATTTGATATTTCTACATTACCC
This sequence comes from Carpinus fangiana, assembly GCA_006937295.1. Taxonomy (NCBI): domain Eukaryota; kingdom Viridiplantae; phylum Streptophyta; class Magnoliopsida; order Fagales; family Betulaceae; genus Carpinus; species Carpinus fangiana. The sequence goes on along the minus strand of CM017327.1, from coordinate 33,335,526 downwards.
TGTTCTCCTTCCCCAGATATCAAATTCATCTCCCAACTGGTAAAAATCTGAGAACCAAGATGGAACTCCAAGGATCTGTTCTCTTCGGTTCCTAAAAATACAAAATTATGAGTCAAAAAAAGGTTCTAATATTTAATCATGTACTGGAATATCATGTAAGAATTTTTCATATCTATAGCATATTACTGAAGGGAAAGTACAATTGGCTGAAGCTCAAACCTAATGAAGCAAATGTCACTGGTTTAAAATCCCTTTCCCCGTTCCCTTGGGACCAAAAACTCATTTTAAAAAAATGTCTCTAGGTTATGTTGATCAAGGAATTGAGCACCTACCAAAACTTGGCAAAGCAATAACTGGTGAAAGGGCAATGTGATTAGCACCCATTTCATATTTCTCTGAGGTAATAACATGCAACTTTCCAGAACCAGCACATCCACCAGAGTAATCGCCTCTAACGACCATGACATCAAGCTTATTGAAACCAAGTGCTTCATCAGTCTCATCAGCATTACTCCTTTTATTGCCACATAAAGGCTCATTCAAAGTCAAATAATCAATGGCATTATGATCAGCATGTGTTCCATCAAGTTGCTCTTCAGTAAATTTTTTAGAAAATGTCGCACTAGTTTCTACAGTAGAATCAACTAGACCTTCATTTTGCTGGGCCCCTACTCTTTCCTCCACTGAAATCTCATCATCTGCTGGGAAATGTGAATTTGTATCTATAAGATTGTTGCATATAACTGATGAAACTATTTGTGTAAAACTTTGCATATAAAGGATGAAAATGTGTTTTGAGACTATTTATGTGTAAAACTGATAAATATGGTCGCAACCTAAATTACAACCATACCTCTACCATCATCAGTCATCTCCTTTCCTTTTGTACCATAGCTACTTCGCTCAGTAAAAATGTCAAATCTATTTACATCACCTGCATTTAGCAATTAACAGAGAATATAATTTTAGCATTTCTAAATCATTTGGTCATATCATCAAACAGAAACCCAGCGATTGGTATGTATAATTTAAAAATATAAGTAGAGTAGTTGCTAAAAAAAATCAAACATTGCTTTGTATTTGTAGATACCATGTGATGAAGAAACTCTCGGCAATGAGACAATTACGCTACTTGAATGTGTTTCAGGTTTGCCATAAGAGGTATCAGCAAAGGAATTAGTTTTTCCAGTGCCTTTCTCATCCCATTTACTGAAACAATCAAATAACTGCAGAGAAACAGGTGTGTTCTCCACCCACTTAGCACCATCCTCAACTTTCTCAGAATCCTTTTTTCTTCCAATACTTCTTGCACCAGCTTCATCTGCTACAACCTTAGTGTTTTCATGGGTATGATCTGACAAAGCATCATAATCACTGTCATTCTCACCATGTTCCTTCTCAACCAAGCCATCAACATTATCTTCTGGAATAAGCTGTATATTATCATCATCAGAGTCTTCCTTCTGTGCTTCAAAACTGTCATCATTCAGTTCTTGATCTTCATCTACAGTTCCAAAATTAGCACTTCTATCTGCAGGTTTGTGATCCATGGGACAATCTGAGCCAATGGAAACACTTTTATCCAACTCTGGAGAATCTTCTATTTTTTGATTGTCAAGATTTCCAAACCTCACTTCATCCACTTGAAAAATAGTTTGTACAACTTCCTTTGATGTCTCCTCTAGAACCTCATGATCTTTAAATTGGACTTCATTTGAAGGAGACACAGAAGTGGCATCAGTCTTTGGAAATTCATTCCCACAACCATCGAATGGTTTCTCGTGCTTAGCTGGAGTAGCAGGTGACTGAGTCCTTCCCATTTTTTCCAAGGTCAATGGTGCAACTGCACTACTTCGACAGTTATTATCATCATCCGTACTTTTACTGAATTCAGCATCTTCCCCTTCAGCAAAATGACCACCAAACTCCCCTGATGTAACTTGCTGGAAAGTATCATCTATGAACACAGCATCAGAACGTCTTTCTAATACTGCTGGGCATTTTCCTTCCTCCAATTTGTCAATTCCTCCAATGAACTCAGAAGTGGCTTTCACCATTTCCACAGTGTTCTCAAAAACATTGCTTTCCCTAAAAATGTTCTCAACTGAATTTGAATCAGCACTCTGATTCAGCTCCCAACCACCATGGTCACCAAGTTCAACTTGCTGAGAACACTCCGAATTTTCCTCCATGCCTATATGATCATTCTGCTCAATAAATGATTCTCCTTTCAATTCCTCTGCATTGGCCATACCCTTTGATCCCATAGGGTTTTTACTTGAAGTCATATAATCAAGAGGCTCAACACAGCTGTTCCTAGATGTAACCCCCTCTTCATGATCAAAAAGGTTCTCCAAAAATAGTTCTGGAGAAGTCATTGCAGTTGATGCCTCCATTGAAAATGCCTCACTACCATGAAAATTTGAAGTAGCTTTCTCTTCTGCACATCTCTCAGGACTGCATGCTTCAACACTATTCGGGCTTAAGGTCTCATCCAAAATATTTTGCACGTCTGCAGATTCATTCCTGTTTCCACCAAGCAACTCCAGAGCAAAACGAGTCAAAGACCCTGCTTTTACCCTCTCTTTTGCAACATCCTTTGGACTTTCATACTTCGAATCAGTTTGTGCACTTCTTGTCTCTCTTTTATCCTCTGCAGTGTCAATAACCTTATCAGTGGATAAAACTGAGTTTTCAGCTTCATGCAACAAAGCAACACCGCCCCCAATAGCACTTCTGTCATTGACTGATAATACAATTTGATCTTTAAGATGAATACCTTCTGCAAATTGAAAAAAGAAAAATATAAAATGAATATTGTGTTACAAAAAATTTGCTTCCAAAATTAAAAGTGAGACAAAGTGAGGTTGGTTTGGGGGGGCGGGTTTCCTTCTTTTCTTTTCTTTTTAACAGAAGTCATGTCATTAAATGGCACAGTAAATTAAAAATTAAGGAAAGGTTCTTACTAAAACCGAATTGAACAAAAAAGTATTTTAAAACTAGCAAAACTATTACCCTGTCCCTTGAAAGAGTACTATGAAACTAACCTTCTTCCTGTTCAACAATGTCTTTCAGACAAGTGGACTCCCCAGAGGAGATGCCCTTTCTGGCAGAACCAGGAGCTGCAACAAAAGAGTTCATAATAGTAAGGTATCGTTGGAGGAAATAGAAGCAAAACAGAAAATTTTGAAGAAGTTATTTAAAATAGAAATGTAGAGATAATATGAGCTTGTCACATGCACTCACATTGTAATCCCAGAATAGTGGTGGGAATATTTTCAAACTTTCCATCTGAGACTTCATTTTCTTTTTCCTCAACAGCCTGACAATCTCTATTGTCTAAATCAGGAAGGCAACCACCATCCATCCTTAAATTTTGTTCAAAACCACTGTTAATAAGATCTTCATCAGAAGATGGTGAGCTGTCTCCACTATGTAATGCCTCTTCATTCTCGTTTTCATTTGTCATGTTCAGCAAAGTCCTAATTTTCCCCATTTCATCGCTTATTGAAGTTTCATCCATGCAAATTGTTTCATTAGGAATTTCCTTCCCACCAGAATATTTTTCTACTCCAACATGATTTTCATTGCTTCTTTCAATCATTGTGGTGGATTGAGTAACACTCTGGGCTCCAGGCTGCTTCTCTTCTGCACATCAAATTAAAGAAAAAAAAAATCAAGGAGATGAACCAGGTCACGTACCTACAAAAGAGAAACCGAGGAACTAACCTTCAACTAGGGCTTTCTCTGTTGAGGAAATATGGAGAGAACGATCAATCACTTCGTTGCTAATAGCCGACACTGCTACAACGGAGAAATGGTCAAAGAAATCACTTTATTTTAAAACTACTTCGAAACATTAACTTTTCGAATCGTAAGGGCACCAGATAGACCCAAGAAAAAAAGAAGGAAAAAAAAATATTCTCACCCTGACTTTCTGGTGCAGGTCTAAATGGAGCTGCAACTGTATCACTGTGGCCACTTCTTCCTTCATCAGTTTCAGCAGCAAGTAGATTGGAGTCTGGAATAGCTTGCTCTACTTCAGCGGCCCCTACAAATATTTCTGCTTGGGCAATTTCCTTCCCTTCAAATAAATCAAGTGCACTCATTTCAACAGCTTTCTCGGAGGTATGTTTAATATTTCTGAGTGAGCTTATACTTTCCCCAAGTTCACTCTGATGATCTTCAGCAACTAACTCTTGAATAGTTGGTTTAGCAATTTCATTAGCATCTTCTAGGTTCTGATCCTCCTGAACTGATGTTTGGTCATCCCCAGCTGATTGGCCATCTCCCTTATCATTTCTAAGGTTCATGTGTTCACCTATCAAGGGTTCTTCTGTTTCCAATCTTCTTTTCAAATCCGAGAGGTTGGAAGCTTCACCTGTGAATTATTAAGAACAAGGTAAGCGCACATGTAATACATTTATGTCTTAACCAAAAGCAAGTGATCTAAATCAAAAACAAAAGCAAAGCGAGAGGGAGGCAATAGACAATCAGCAGGAGATATATTAAGGAAATCTGCTGGCTCTGGTTTAACCAAATCGTCATCAGGAATCTCACCTATGCTGTTCAGCGGGCATGACCGATCATCCATGTCACCGTCAGTAATATCATCCAAAGGTAATTTCCCTTCAACATCTAGTAAAATGCTGTCCTTCTCATTGACAACCGCAGATTCAGAAGCAGCATTATTAGTTCTTTGGTCTGTGGTAACACCATGTAACTTCACCGGTGCTGGAAGCAGAGTTTCCTTCATGGTCATAGTACTATCCATGACTTCCTTCAAGTCAGAATTTACAGCAGAGGCCTCCAAGATTTGAGGGCCCTTCTCTGCACTAGACATCGTAGATCCCTTCTGCTTCTCTATAGATTTTCCTGGAATTTCTTCAATGCAGCATGAGTCTAGATCAATTTGGTGTCCTACAGTGTCCAGAATTGCTGACCCAGTATCTACAATTGGAGGCCCTTCAAGAGCCGAAGTGCTTTTGGAACATGGATCGTCCTCTAATATCATTGACTGACGCCTGTTCTGTTGCTCTATTTCAACAGCTTTACAACTCAGTGCGGCAGGTGCAGCTAATTCACTTTTCAATGCATTATGTGAGGATTGTCTTGAAGATCTTTCAATTAAATGTTCACTCTCAGTAACTGAACATTCTTCTTTTGAGTTTGGCTTGCGTTTTCCCTTCATTTGCCTATCCTTTCTTGCTCCATCAGCAACTCCATCCACTTCATCAGAGATAAAAATTGAATTGTTTCTAGAAGCATTCCGACTGGACCTCCTCAAGCGTTCTTCCGCTGCATAAAACTTTCCTTCTTGAAGTGATTCTCTTGACTTCTTAATTCCAACAGTTTCATGATTCCCCAAGTCTCCAACCGTGGGAGCACCAGAGTTGAATGTGTTGCGTTTGGACCCCCTTGAACGACCATTCAGTAAATGATCCTTCTCATTTTCTTTCGTAGGTTCTACACTTGGTTCAACTTCAGAAGCTCCTTCCACATCTGCATTCCTTGATCGTTTTCTGGTCACCTTTTTGGGCAGCGGTCTCTTCCTTACCTTTTCAGCCTTCTGGGGAACAACAGATTCCTGCCTAGATGCAATAGCACCAGGGCCTTTCAGAGTTTCTTCCAGTTGAGGAACCTCTTCTTCACATTCTTCCTGATCTACAAGAATGTCACTTTCACTGTCAACTGCAGACGCTTTCTCCACAATTTGGACTTCAGGCCCTCTGGTCCTATCAAATGCCTTAATTTCCCTCAAATCCCCAGTCAATAGTTTGGAGTCTTTGTCAATTGTCGCATTTCGTTTTGAGCGCCTCAGAACTTTTCCTGGTTCAGCACCTTCCCCAGCAAGAATTCTGCTTGTCACCCTTCCCTTCTGTGGTGCAACAGATTTCCGCTTCGAACCTTCTCTGCTTAAACCCTTCAAAGGTTTTTCAAGTTGAAGAACACTTTCACATTCTTCCTGAACCTCAACAGTTTTAGTTCCACTAGCAACTGCAGAAGCGTTTCCCTCAAGCTGAGTCCGGGACCTTGTCATCTTACCAACAATTTCAACTTTCTCCATTTCCCTACTCAGTGCAGCAGATCCTTTCTCCTTCGTCACATTCCGTCTTGATCGCTTCGCCATTTTCTCTTTCTCATGTTCAGCACCTTCTCCCACATTACCATTGTCTTCAGAAACATAATTCAACAAAACAACCCCGTCATTACCTCTAGCATTCCTCGTCTTCCTTAAACCTCTCGTTACCATGTCATGAGCATTTATGAAACCAGCAACATTATCACCCAAAACTTCATCCGGAGGCAGTTTATCACGAACCCCGACATCTTTCACCTCCATACCTTCAACCTTGGCACCTCTTCTCGGTCGCTTCTTCCGAACAAATGGCACCGCATCTCCTTGAACAACTTCTTGCGCTCTAGACCTTGTAATTCTACCCGGTCCATCCGTAAGTTTCCCGGAGACTCCCATTTCCCCTGCATTTTCAACAACTTGAACCTGCTTTTTCGGCACAGGATTCACTGTAGACCTTGTCCTGCCCGCCCGTTTCTTCACCGGAGTGTAGTCTTTATCCGAATCTGAATCTGAGCCCGAACCCACAAATATAAAGGTTTCATTCTCAGGACTAAACCTAACTTTCTTTGCATTCTTATTTACAACCTTAGATTCATTTTCACAACTTATTTCCCCCAAATCATTCGAGCATGACTGATCTTGGATTATAGGATTCCCTTCTTCCTGTATAAAATACCATATTTGGTGCAAAATTGCTCGCTATATTAGAATTTGAAGAAAAAAAAAAAAGGAGATAAAGAAATGAAATTTTGAATGCTCGTAAAATTTATCAATTTTGAAAATCAAACAGCCAAATGATGCCAACACAACCATTTGGCCTAAATGGAACTAACTTTCTCCTATTTCCGAGAACCAAACAAAAAACAGAGCCATCATTTCAATTTTCCTATACTTAAGACTCTATTTTGAGTATTTTCTCAGTAACCAAACGAAACAATAACTGAAAGTCAAATGAACTACACGGGTAAAACAAAAATTGATAAGGGGTACCTTAAGAAGCAAACTAAGCTTATCGGCCATTTGACGATTCGTCAAATTCGCCGGCACGCCATGCTTCTTGCACAGCGCTTGCAGTTGCTTCCTCTTCATTCCATGCAAACCTTCCATCTCTGCAACCATTCCAACGAAACATTACAGAAAATTGGATCTGCCTTTTCCGCTGCGTCTCTTTTTCTTTCGGGTTCTCAAATTCAAAATCGGACCGTTTTCCCGCTCTCTGATAACCGGGGCGTTGCAGTTTCCTCACGCGCTCGCGTAGTCAAAACGTAACGACTCGCGGTGGAGAGCGGGCAGGACCATAGACTCATAGAGGTTTAAAATGGTCTTGTGATGGCAGGTGTCAGAAATACTACGCGAGTATTTGCTGTCAATTGAAACTGCGAGTGGGACTGGAATGTGCAAAGTGGATAATGTATTGCAATGGCACCACGTGGTGAAAGATGATTCGTGCTTTTGTCACGTGTAAATCTCCGCACCCTTATTATGAAAAGCTGTTGAGTGTCGTTGTTATAAGATTTTTTTTTTTTTTTAGTAATAATAAAAGTGATTTATGTAATATAAGTATAAAAGGGAAAATCCACTTTACTTCCTTGAACTATTCACTCATTTACACTTTTAATTTTAATATTTAAAATGTGACATTTTACCCCCCCAAAATATCTAACATGAACACTTGATCCCATGAAATACATTTTACCATTTTGAAATATTTTGAATTGACACTTTACCCCCTTGAAGTATTTTTAATGAATACTTTACCCTCGTGAATTGACACTTTACCCCCAAAATTTAGTTACTTTGGGGGTAAAATGTCAACTCAAAATATTTTATGGGGGTAAAGTGTATTTCTTGAAGTCAAGTGTTAATATTAGATATTTTAGGGAATAAAGTGTCACCTTTTATACATTGGAATTAAAAGTACAAATAAATAAATAATTTATGGGATAAAGTGTATTTTCTCCCGATATAAAATAAGATGTTAACTTTTGTACGAAAAAGATTACATGTAATTTTGAAAATATGTTAATTTTTAATTTTTAAGAAGTGAAAGTAAGGAGAGATGGAGGGAAGGGGGGTTTGCCAAAAGGTACCATCACTTTGCTTTCCTTTTATTTAAAAAAAAAAAAAAAACTGTCTATTTTTCTTTTTCTATTTGATTAGAGGAAAACAAGAAGAGAAAAATGTCATAAAAACATGTGAAATATTTTATAATCGTTTTATTCTTAGGGATGCAAATGGTTAAATCAGAAGGTGATGTTTTCAGGTGGTACAAGTATTACCAAAAGACGAACGAGAAATTAAAGCAAGTATGACTATCTAGTTGAGGATGCTAGAGAATAAGAGAATAACAAAATTGTTTACACAATGGAAGATTAGTCATGAAAGGTAAAATGCAAATAGAGCATCTGAAAAAAACCAATTTCTCTCAAGGAGGAATAAGTTCTTGAAGAAGTCCTACAATGTATTTTCAATATTGTTTCCGTTGTAACTCTTGAAAACTCACGAGTGTGAGAAAGTGGGAATGTCTGCTCTTTAGTTTCTTTCTTTACCATTTTCCTCCTAACTGCAATCAATTTTAGCCAAGCTATACAACCATTCTCAAATTATATAATATACAAGATAAATTTAACAGCTCCAATCACATATACATATAAAAGCATATCGTTTTAAAGATCCAACAGACTAAAATAACTCACTGATATACTGGAAAAAAAAAAACAGGGCAAGGAAAGGAAAACATAAAAAACAAAAAGAAAAGAGTCCAATATTTTCTATCCTTTCATTCCATGTTCCAACACTTCATTGCTTTTATTTTTTATAAGGACAAGAACACTATAAAAACTGTAGAAGACGGAAATCATAATAGGATTCTCTCTATTTTATGGTCAACATTTGTATACCATGTACATCGTTAAACATAACAAAATAAAATTCAAAAAGTGTGATCCATAACGCCTCATGATGGTGCTGCAAAAGCACCAAGTACATTCAAAAAGTTTTAACTTGAGGACAAGCCTAAAACATGTAAGCAAGGACTTGTAAAGGTATGTTAACATGGGAAGGTGACATAGCATTATAAGTGAGTTTTGGCAATCAATTCTGCATATAAATTTGCATAAACCATTGTGAATGTTCTTATTATAAGTGTATTGTGTTAGTCCATGAAAGGGGAGAACAATGAAGGTGAAAAGATTAATGCTCTCGTTATTGGTTTAAAAAGACAAGTTTAATGGTACATCAAAGACACCTGAAAAACACAACATAAAGTCATAGTAGAAAACTTTCTGAAGTTCAACTTAATTGCAGGAATAAGATAAAATAACCGATTATTGAGGCTTAATCCTAGAAGCTGCAAGGCAAATTCAAAGCAACTCTTAAGAGTCAAATTAAATACTTGGATGCAATTCTTAAGCATATATTTCAGTTTGAATTTTTTAAACCCTAATGGCCACCACATAATCAATCCAAGGCAGGCATCCTAATACACAATAATACTATCCAACATCATTTACACAAAAGATACATTCACCACAAATGTGACAAGAATGGGAGTTCCATATAAAGAGAAAACAAAAAACATGGCAAAGGGAGGGAAAAAGGGGCATAAATTATGCTGAACAACAAGACTATGAGAATGAAGAAATTAACACAGAAATGGCAGTTGATTTCATATGAGGAAAAAAACAGCAGTATACAATTAAAGATATACAGCTTGTTTTCTCCTCGTGAAGTTCACACCTTAGAGACGAGACCTATAGACTTGCAACCTTTGATTCACTCATTTGTATTGGAATATAGAAAATCTTAGTCCCAAACCAGACAACAATGTACACGTTTTTACTCGTATTTTGAACCTAATTTAATTTCTTTTGTTTGAAAGATTTTTTTGTCCGCAACATAACTGAAAGCACCAATTCTCGGCCAAGCTATGCACAGACAAAATCAGGAACATATACACGCAAAAATGCATTATCAAATGCCGAAAAATAAGGAAACATATGCAGGGATCAAGGGAAAAATAAGGGAACATATAATTTCTGACATTGACAATCGTTTTCATGCGTTTTCTCGGAAACCAAACAAGAGGTAGAAGGAGAGTCAGAAATCTCGTGTGGAAAAGTGCCGCTCACTGCACCGAGACAACGGTGCTGCGTTTGCACAGAACAGAGATTTTCATCATTCTCTTCAAAGGAATTGCAATCCCTTGAGTTGATGCTAACAGCGAACGAGGGTAAATCACTATTTATAACAGAGATGCTGAGCGAATGGGTGAGGTAGCCCTAATTTGGATTATTATTATTATTATTTTTAATACCTCTCAAGTACTTTTTTTTTTTTTTTTTGTAAGGATCTAGTACTTGGGTTTTAAGTTTTAAGGCTTTTATGTTTTTTTTACCTGAGTTTTATTTTATGTCATAGATGATACCTAGTTTATAATTAAATTCGTAGACTATACCTCCATCCATATTTTGTTGACAAAACTAATAGATTTTCACCTCAAATTTAATTAGAGAGTGGATGAACTACTTTCAATGGTCAAAATAAGAGTAGCCAACCATTTTATTGGCTAAAAATGAGGATGGCCAAACTACGCCAAAGCCGTTATAGGATTGGCCGAACCACCCCCAAAGTCCTTTGAAGTGGTTTGACCGCCCCTAATTGCAAAAAATAGCAAAATTTGTTAATTTTATTAACCAAAGATTGACTATGGTAATCATATTCCAAAAGGTGTTATATATATACATATATATATATATATTATCTTGTAATGGTTGATGCCATAACTAATGGATTTAGAGGTAAGTGATGCTATATTGATTTTAAAAACCATCTTATTTTTTGAGTTGCACAAAAGAGACATAAGGCTTATAACATTACTCTCAATTTAGATATTGTGACTAATCCATCTCAGTGATTAAAATGAGTGATCTGGACACTTCTCCTTTTTTTCTTTTGTTGGCCACTTGATTGCAGCGGAACAGAGGACGAATGCTACTGAAGTTATCCCCAGGCTTCTTCTAGCAATTGTATGGCAAAAACTAGGTCATGGATGGTTAAAATTAAATTGGGACGCAGCTTTGGATTTGAACCATAATAAGATGGGAATTTGAGGAATAGCCCGAAATCCTGATGGTTTGCTTGTAGTGATGTTTTGTGCAGTCAAGGAGAATGTCTTTGAACTGACTATGGCTGAAGCTTATGGGGTGTGGAGACTGGAGAGTAGTGAAAATAGCATTGCAGTTGGGTCTACGACGCATCATATTCGAAGGAGACTCTTTGATTGTTGCTAGAGCGTTAATGAAGGATGAGGAGTGCTGGAACTTGTGTGGTCAGGTCCTAAATGATGCCAGAGCCAAGCTTAAGAGACTATATGAATGGGAGATACATCATGTTAGTAGAGTTGCTAATAGAGCTGCACATAATCTAGCTAAGATGGCTTTGGGATTGGAAGAGGATAGGCTGTGGAGGGAAGACTTTCCTCTTTGCATGTAAGTACCGTAATTGCTTTGGTTGTTTGTAACCTTACTATGAATGATTAAAACCATTTAAAATAAGAAAAAAAAATTGCATAATATTGAGCACTCTCGAAGTAGAAGGGGTGACTTTGCCACTTCAACTATAAAAATCGTTTTGAGTTTGCAATCCATCCATTTGCATGGGTTTATATGTTAATCTTCGGTTCCTAATATTGGGTGGGTGGATATCATTTCCATTATTTGCCATATGTGCACATAGCCAAATATGACCAACTTCGAGTGCCCATATCTATAGAAATACGTATATGTTGGAACTAGTGGCTTATATTAAAACACTAGTGGTTAGCCAAGTAGATGAAGTTGAGTAAACGAAGTGAAGTGATGTTCACAGAACGGGAGTATTTTGATGATTTTCAAAATTCATTCGTACAATTAGGGTTTAGGATTTTCCTATATATATTATGAAGCAACCCTGAATTATTAATAGCAAAATATATCTGCACTCTCTGTGGGTGTAGATACATTATCGAACCACGTTAAATCTGTGTCTTAATTTTTTCTTAATATCTCACTTTTTGATTCTATATTATTTTTCATTATTATGCACGATAACAATAATATATAATAATTGTCTTATAAAACAACGTCATTTTGAAAATTAATCCTAACTATGTACATTATTTGAATGCAATTGAAGTAAACTTATTTGACTCTTTTCTTTGGTTACTTTTAAGTAATGCTTATGTGGCAATTCATGATGTGGCATGGGGACATGTATGTGGTGATTAAATGCTTGACGTGACATATTGTTAAATTTTTTTAATAAAATAATTAAAAAATTAGCAAAAAAATCATGGTCAATATTTTAGTTATTTTATTGCATTTAATTGTAAATATTATACTATGTAATGAATATATTGCTATACCATTTAAATTTTTTAAATTAACATAATATTTTATATACTTTTAAATACAATAAAATTAAATTTAGACTATAAAATAAATATTCTCAATTTTACTTGATCCCTTGAGAAGTTATAACTTCTAACTAACACGTTAATCGTTTCATTCGTTTGGATCCTTAAATGATAGAAATTTAAGGCAGGGGCTCTTATATAATTATAAAAACCACAGGGGTTGGTTTTGTAAATCCAATTATTATATAAACAGCCGCTAGGGTTTATTCCAAACTCTATTGCGGGTGCTGTGGCCGTCTTGCCGAAGCGCAGGTTCTTGTTCTTCCGCTCTCTAGTTCTCTCGCTCTCTCTGTCTCTGTTTGTTTGCTGCCCAGAAACTGGAACAAAGAAAATGATTCTTATTAGATTCATTATCTTGGTTTGCGCTAATTTAACGTTCATTTCCTTGGCAACCAAACACATCATTATACTCTTATTATAATCTCGTACCTTGCATTAGATTCGTTACTACTGTTAGGATTTTGGCCATTGATTAACAATGTATTGTTCTTTGTTCATTTGCTTGAATCTGATACTTCATATATTTATTTGTGCGTGATAGTACTTCTTATGTGGCCGTATTGGTAAACTTCAACATGAAATCTTATCATTGTTGTTTTTGATTTAGATTTGGGTTCACTTTATAATGTTTTATGCATTATCTATTAAGCTTGTATATTTTTTTTATTTGGAAGACATGTTGATTTTAAAGTGTTAAGTTTTGTCATTAAATTACTCTCCAGCTAAAACAATGAGTTTCTAGCGAAAAATCTTGTTTGAAATTTGTCTTTTTTTTGTCGGTAAAATGCTTTTTATAGTTGTATTATTTTGAAATTATTTGTCTCTGTGTACCAGCGCAAGAGCCTTTAACACGTATGCTTAATATTAAAGCTGTTGATGTTTTCTGTAGGTGAAGCGGGGAGAAAATGTCTCACAGGAAGTTTGAGCATCCCCGGCATGGATCCCTTGGATTTCTTCCAAGGAAGCGAGCTGCCCGTCACAGGGGAAAGGGTATGTAATTAGGTTATTTGTTATCTGACATGCAGTGTTTTCTTGCTTGATCATTCAGGCAAAGATTTAATTTTTTCAATTTATGCCTTTTGTGAATCTAATGATTATTGGTGACCTCGACTTATTCAGTGAAGGCTTTTCCCAAGGATGACCAAACCAAGCCTTGCAGGCTTACTGCTTTTTTGGGCTACAAGGCTGGTATGACTCACATCGTCAGGGAGGTTGAAAAGCCTGGATCAAGTGAGTGAATTCCTTAATTGTTTATTCTTTAAGCATCATAGACTGATTTAAAGCTTTGATTTGTTTTTACTGATTGATGTTAAAGATATATTGAATGTATTAAAATTGGTATATACTGAGTAGAAAGGTGGAATGGACTACATATATACGGGTGATTACCATAAATACTAGAGTGGTCTGGAAAGTTTGTGATATTTTATTTAGCCAAATGTCTCAAAAGTAAGGTGACAATTACTACTACTATTATTATTATTATTATTATTATTTTCCATGTCTTTGCTTGAAGTTTCATTGTCCATTGCACTTTTTGCTTGCAAATGTTTTGATGCTCTATCTCTTGCAACAATATTATTTCCCTTGTATTTTCTTTTGTTTGCCAGGGGAAGTAATAAGTGACCATAATTCGTTCAATGTTTCCTTCATGTTAACCAGGGAATACAATTCTTTCAATTTCACTTGAAATGGAGAGAAGCCATTTCGTGGTCAATATTTTTAAATGACGTGGCAACATATTTACCATGTGGCATTTTGAAATAAGATCTTGACCATGAAATGACTCCTCAATTTCAATGAAATGGAAAGAATCCTTGTCAATTAACCAGATGTATTCTAGCTTAAATAAATTCAATTTGATGTCAAATGATTTTCTTAATTTATCTCCCCCCCCTCCCCCTTTACTTATCAAAATTTTTTTCTCCCCCTCCCCTTGGGGCAAAAAACTTGCATATAAAAAAATGATTTTTTGTTTTATTAAATTTATAGGTGAATTTCTTCTTATATGGTCCACCCTTTTTGCTATTAGAGTTTCTCTTACTTGCAATTCTCATTTGTCTTTTTTATCTTATGTTTTTATTTTTTATTTTTAGAACTTCACAAGAAGGAGACCTGTGAGGCTGTTACCGTTGTTGAGACACCTCCAATGGTTATTGTTGGAGTTGTCGGCTATGTGAAGACACCTCGTGGCCTTCGCTCATTGAACACTGTGTGGGCTCAGCATCTGAGTGAGGAGGTGAAACGGAGATTCTACAAGAATTGGTGCAAGTCCAAGAAGAAGGCTTTCACAAAATACTCAAAGCAATATGAATCTGAAGACGGAAAGAAGAATATCCAAGCACAGCTGGAGAAAATGAAAAAATACGCCACTGTTATTCGTGTTTTGGCTCACACTCAGGTATGGACATTCAAATTGGTATCACAATTCTCATGCTTTTAAATTTACATTGACATTAAATTTATTTTTCTATGTCGTGGTTCATGAAATTCATAATTTGATTTTTGCTGTAGCATGTGATTGGAACCGAAGATGGTCTCTAAATATATGAGTTTTGGTGCTGGATTATGAAGTCCCAGTACCAAAATTTGAGAATTAACATATTTCAGAGCTCTATATATTTTTAAATGATTGCCATAAACACAAATAAACTTATACCAGTACGTGGTTCATGAAATTCATAATTTGATTTTTGCTGTAGCATGTGATTGGAACCGAAGATGGTCTCTAAATATATGAGTTTTGGTGCTGGATTATGAAGTCCCAGTACCAAAATTTGAGAATTGACATATTTCAGAGCTCTATATATTTTTAAATGATTGCCATAAACACAAATAAACTTATACCAGTACTTTGATTTTTATATAGCCAGATATGGCTTTTCTTTGGCTACACCAGATTATAAACTAACATATCCCAATTGGAATTGAAATTCGATTCTTAAAATAAATTAAGATTGAAAAACCTTTGAGACTTTTTTTTTTTGCGTAAAATCCGTTCTTGGTAGGTAACTTATTGATGATATCTTCATATTCATGAAGATAGGGCATATCTTCATTTGACATGGCATACTTAATTTTTTGTTTCCTGCTTCATTGACCTCTATGGTCCTAGGCTAATACATGAGTGCTTCTGGCTGATATAACACAGATTAGGAAAATGAAGGGATTGAAGCAGAAGAAAGCACACCTGATGGAGATCCAGGTCAATGGTGGAACTGTGGCTCAGAAGGTGGACTATGCATACGGCTTCTTTGAAAAGCAAGTCCCTGTGGATGCTGTTTTCCAGAAGGATGAGATGATTGACATTATTGGTGTGACAAAGGGTAAAGGTTATGAAGGTGTTGTCACTCGTTGGGGTGTTACCCGCCTTCCCCGTAAGACTCACAGGGGTCTAAGGAAGGTGGCTTGTATTGGTGCCTGGCATCCTGCCAGAGTCTCGTTCACAGTTGCCAGGGCTGGTCAGAATGGATACCACCACCGGACAGAGATGAATAAGAAGATCTACAAGCTTGGCAAGGGTGGGCAGGAGTCACATGCTGCGTGCACCGAGTTTGACAGGTTAGTTGCTTGAATGAACTTTGAAATTCTTCAGATGGTAAAAAAAAAAATGTTTCCCATGCTCTGTGTTTGCCGAAGAACTCTTTGGCCTTAGGACTCCTGTGGTGAAATTTGATCCTCTAATAGGAGTAGTCTATATACTAGGCATGTCCAATTCGAATGTTATCTTACAGGCTGCTTTTGGTAAATACATGATATTGTTGATTAACTAACATTTATGGCTTTGTTGATGTATTAGGACTGAAAAGGAGATTACTCCGATGGGTGGCTTCCCTCACTATGGTATTGTCAAGGATGATTATCTTATGATCAAGGGATGCTGTGTTGGACCTAAGAAGAGGGTTGTTACGTTGCGCCAGTCTCTGCTCAAGCAGATATCACGTGTTGCTCTTGAGGAGATCAAACTCAAGTTCATTGACACGTCCTCCAAGTTTGGGCATGGTCGCTTCCAGACAACACAAGAGAAACAGAAGTTCTTTGGACGGGTGAAGGCATAATAGTATCCCCTTGTCAGGTGTTTTGGTCATCAGGTTAATTTAGGCTATGCCATGCAACTTTCTATATGGACAACTTTGAGTCTCGTAATTTGTTTCTGTGGTTTGACATGCTGAGGATTTATCTCTCTGGTTTGTCATGTTGAGGTTTTGAACGGTATTTTGTCTAAGTTTTGTATTGGTAAGGATATTGAGATTTCACATGATTATTACTGCTTTGAAATTTTGGTTATTAGCTGGACTTGCATTTTTTTTGTTGACAAATAATGGAATTTTACAAAAAGCGCAAGGCACAGGAAACTAAAACAGGCAAAATAAAAGCCCAAATAGAACAAGAAAAACCCAAAGAACCCAAATAGCTTTGAGACTGACGTTTTCAAAATCTATCGACCTAGTCCTAGATATTGATACTCTTTTTTTGAAAGGAAAGGGAAACATAGGAAGGGTCACTCCCATTTCTAGACTAGACTTGTTTTAAAGATCTATCGATCTAGTCCTAGATATTGATACTCTTTTTTTAAAAGGAAAGGGTAACATAGTGAGGGTGACTCCTATTCAAAGGAGTAAAGAATGAGAGACCAATTGAAAATGCTTCTGAACTTGAAACTTGAAAGCAACCTATCAAATTATATAATGTGCACAAAAAAGTGTACTAGAGGCTACAGATACGACAAATTACAAACTAAAACAAAAAAACAGAAGTACAATTTCAAGCAACTAGACATGCAACATAGGCTTTACCAATAGACGAAAGACACGTGATGGCAGCATGGAAAATTTTACTATTAAGGAACCTAATAACCACAACTGCAAATGAGAGACGTCTCATAACCACAAAAGCGCACGCAACGATATGACAAGAATCAAGGAGTACCACAAATAATAAAAGGAGTCGCATAAAGCAATAAAACCCAAAAATCAGCAACTTCATCAGAGAGCTAAGTAGAGCAAGGCGGTGTGAAAGTGTCAGGGAGATGAACGACCGGTGTCTACTAGGCAGGGGACAAATTTTCGTTCTCTTCATAATTATGGGGTTTTTTGGTTTCATTCTGACGAATAAGGCTCAATAGCTTCAGCATTATGTACAAGGCAGGGGAAACCCTATACACAATGCTAAAATTTAAATTCTCCTTCTGTAGACGAAATGACGTAGTGTAGTGGAAGGTACATGTTTGATGCATACCTCTATCTTTATGTATTTTCTTTGTTAAAGGATATTACAAATGTAGCCATGTACTATTACGTATCTAAAAAGATATTTTAGAGAATCATCTCGTTATTACTCAGTAGTTATCTGTATTTTGTTGTTGTTATAATTGTCTTTATTAGTAATTGCACCCATTAGCTGAGAATAGTCGAGGCCGGAGACGCCGATCGATTAACGACAAAGAGATTCGCATTACCACTTGGTCCAAAGGGCGTTGCATTGATTTATTGCCAGATCATCATTTGGGCTTCATGTGGTTTTCGAAATGTATGAAGTATGAACATATGTGATGAGAACCACAACCCTAAACAAACCACAAATCTCAATGACTAATTCCCTTACAATTCCTGCTATTAATTCTTACTGCATGCCATGCCATGCCATGAAATGTAAACCAAACAATTAAAAAGCAATTAAAATAAGGGATAAATGCAAAATTAGTCCATGTAGTTGACTTAAATTATGAATTGCTCCATGTTGTATCAAAGTGAACTCAGAGGTTCTTGTAAATTGTAATATACCAAAAAAATAGTTTAATCCCTGAATTGAAATTCTGTTAAAACATTTTTCTATGTTTGAATCCCGCAATGAGAAGTGCTTGGGATTATTGGCTTAGGTGTCGTTAGAGTCCTCAATGTAGCTGATGTTAAGCTATGTCTGGATCAGTATTGAGAGAATACGTGCGATTTTCATAATCTAAACTACCCCTCCTTAGTATTGATGTCCAACAAACATGTACTCCTATGATCACATCCAAGTAAAGGGATCCAGCTTAAGTGCGGTAGTTATAGTTTTTTGGTTAAATCTCAACCTTTATTATTATTATTTTTTTCTATTTAATTCCAACCGTTGAAGATTAACGGAATATGTACTCATCTTTTAAATTAATTTTTTTTAATTAAAAAAAATAAAATAAAAGTGCCTTGCTCAATTTGCCAACCACATGGTCATAATGTGTTGGGAATTGTGATTGATGCCGTCCCAAGCAAATTTGGTGGGGAAAGAAAAAAAAAAAAGGTCATTTGCAAAGCTATTCCAAGAAACTACAAATGGCTCGACCCTAGAAAGCCCATTTAGTAAATCAAATGGATTCATGACAAACTGATGAGTCCTCACAATTCATGACTGATATTTCAAATTCAAAGTTTTTTTTTTTTTTTTGAAATGTTGTGACATAACAGTCAGTTTAACTTATTGAACTACGGATCGTTTTGGTATGATCTGAACACCAGCATCTAACGGTCGCATCAATATCTTTGGCTAATCCAACCCTAATCAATTCCTATCAAATCGATGTCGCATGCACCTTGAATGAAGTATTAGATTCACGCCCCTTTCATCTGTCTTGTGTGCTATAAGCCTATAACTATGGTAGCCATGTACATTCCCCTTACGACCATGAAAACCCCAAATATAATAAAGGAACTTAGCTCACTGCTCAAAACACCATAGCCCAACAATGACAACAGACTAAAACCTTCTGATGCCACTTTTGAGAAAACACATAATTGTAAGTATCAAAAATGAAAGAATGTACTGCCCTATTATTAATCTAAAACAAAAAGGTGTAAATCTTTCAAGTTTTTGTCAGCAATAAAATAAAAGTTAGCCTACCTTCCAACTACAAAAACATGGCAACCGCACAATATGCAGCAGCTCACTATAACTAACATGCCTAGAAGATCATTAGTTAAATCCTTTTTTTTTTTTTTTCTTCGCCCAGGAATAAGACATAATCAACAGAGCAGGCATCCCAAACTTTCTGCAACATTAACCAGATTTTATACCTTGTCTAGGGCTCAAGCATCTGCCTGGACTGGACCGTCTGATCTGGAACCCCAGCCACGGCCACGACCCCTGCCCCTGCCGCGTCCGCGTCCGCGTCCTCGTCCTATAAGACTCAAAATGGTTTGATTTAGCAAAAGGTAATCACCTGTTTTTCATTTGAAATACAAATTGCAAGAGCAAAATAATGACAACCAATGATAAACCCCAAACCCTAAAAAAAAATTGCATTAAGACATTTCCATTTTCAGCCACATTTTATTCCATTAAGCTAATTATGCCAACCAACACAAGGTATTGCAGCTAAACCTTATAAATATTTATGCAACTATCTCATGAAATCCTCAAAACAACGAAAAAGCATATGTAACTAAAGGGATTTTGCATGCAAAGGATTACGTGACTTGTGAGATGGATTTAAGCTACAAAGATTTAACCTCAAAGGTAACTCAATCAATTAGGGACCACGCCTCATGAAACGGAGTTCATTAATTCGAATATCCCCTACCTCTTCCCTTTGGCCCAATTACTTATCAAAATAATAATAAGAAATAAAGCTTTAAAGATTTTATATTTTCCCATCTTAAATGCTTTCAAAAATATTTATTTAAAAACAAAACAAAACATTACAAGTAAAATTTAAAGAAGCTTACCACGGCCATATGCAGGAGGTGCCCCTCCCCCATACTCATTCCCATAGTTATTATAACCACTAAAGTCTTGTTGCATATTCCCACCACCATACCCCCTTCCACGCCCACGATAGCCATGGTTTCGTCCGCGGCCACGTCCCCTACCTCCATATCCTCGCCCACCATCCAAGCCACCATCTCCATTGTATTCCACAACTCCATTGTTAAAACTCCCTGTACACAATAAATCACAACATCATTGCTCCGCACTATCTGAAGAGATGAGAAAGTACAATGCAAATTATGCAGATGGCCTAGTAGAAAAAGCTCCAATGTGAAGAAAGGAGCAAATGGCCATCAGCTGTTTGTTTATCAAGCTTATGATCCATTTCAAATATAAGCTAGCCAGTAAAACATTCACAGAACTACCACAGCCAATGCAAATTCATATGCTGACAGATAGACTATTTCGACTTCATGGCAATCTCAAGCAAAAAAGTCTTAAAGGAACATTTATGACAGAAACTATTAAATATGTCCATGTGTAAAAGCACAAAAACACACTTGTGTGTATGTATGAACATGCATAATGATAACTAAAAACTTTTCCAACAAAAATTCAAGAGCAAAAGATAAACATGCATGAGAACCTTAGTCACACTCCATTACCAACCAAAAAAAAAAAAACACAACCACAAAGTAGTGACCATTATCAAATCAATATTCAGCAGCCCCTACCAATCCCTTGTGCAATTATTGACTATGAGCAGTCGCAATCATCCAGTACCATACAAGGTGC
Source organism: Carpinus fangiana (assembly GCA_006937295.1). NCBI lineage: Eukaryota > Viridiplantae > Streptophyta > Magnoliopsida > Fagales > Betulaceae > Carpinus > Carpinus fangiana. Next base: position 33,314,515 of record CM017327.1, on the reverse strand, counting down.
TTAAGACTCAGAACTCAAACCAGAAATTCCCCCACAATTTGGTAATATTCAAGTTCCAAAAATATTATAAACAAAACAAAATAAAGACAGAAAAAGAAAACCTAAAAAAATAAATAAATATCGTTTTCAAGTGTCTTACCTCTTCCTCTGCCCCTTCGACGACCACCACGTCCTCTACCACGCATGCTAGGGGAGCCCTCTAATTCCACAAGAATAAAGTAACATTCATTAAAATGCTTTAAAAATATCAATACCAACCAAAAAGTTATTGCTTTACCTCCTTCATAATCATATTCAGTCAAGGGCTTCACTTGATCAGCTGGAATAGGTGGCATGTACCTGTAGTATAATAAAAGTAATCTACTGATAAATAAAAGGGCAGAGAGATGAATATGCACAAAGGGGTGGAAAAAAGACCAATTCTACATGGTTATTGGTTACCTTCCTAAATAAAAATACGCGGAGTGGATCGGTTTTTTAACAAGGTACGGAATGTATTAACAAGGTTGAACAAGAAAAATGGAAGTGCATACTACTCCAGGTTCATATCATCAACTTTCTTTAAACTCCCATATGTTCATACTTGATACATTTTGAAAAGCCCAAATGATGATCTGGTGATTAATCAATGCAACTGCGCCCATAATTTTCTATGATCCATATCACTGACTCTATAGATCCATTTATAGTGTTACAATTTCAAACAAACCTACTGTTAAAAACCTTTAAATTGTCATTAAAAAAAAAAAAAAACAGTCCTATTACCAATATCTACTCAAAAAACAGAAGACAGAAGAGCAAGAACTTTTGTTCATCAAGAAGTTCAAGTAAATATCGAGCATGAGATGTTTTCTTAATAAGTAATATCCACCATAAAATATATGATAGAAATATCGACAGATCATAATCATAACAACCCTGAAAATGGATGGGAGTTTGTATTTCATTCCACAACCTGGAAATAGTCTCAATTAATAATTATTTTCGAAATCAGAGTATTAACAAGGAAATGTCTATACATCCACCATACAGAAAGCGAAGAGATAAAAAATTATTGCATATGTGAACAAAATAAAACTTAAAAAAATTAAACCAATAAGCTTCAGATGCAATTTAGTACTAGCATACCCCGTGGAGGATGTATCAAGTTCCTTCTTGGACAAAGTAATTGTTATAATTGATACATGGCGAGTAGTCTCAAGGCTGCAACATTTGAGGAAACATCAGCCCAACAGCCATCATAAAAGTTTTCTTTTCAATAAGAAGAACAGCAACAGCACAAAAATAGTACAACTATATGATCTTACGGAAGAAGTCCCTCTTCTAGTGGCTCCCACATGTCAGTTATGTTGGTAGACCCAATTGCCGTGTTCTGATGAAGATCAGCAATCCTTCTCTGGGAAAGAAAACAAATTCTGAGGGGGTAAAACACAATTTGCAAGCAGGCACAAAAAGAAACATGAATATCAATAAAACTAATAAACAGTGAGCTTGCACAAATTGAACAGGGAAAGAACGGGAATAGGAAGGAAAAAAAAGTTATGCTAGTGAAGCACCTTAATCAATTCAGCAATCATCACCGTCTTGTTTATAGCTCTGCCCATGGCTTTAAGAACAATTTCACCAGATCCTTTCTCCTGATTCAAAGATAGAACTCGTCAAATGGAAAAGAAAAAAAAGCGAAAAGCACTAATATAAATATTACATACGTATGAATATAACTAATTAGAACCTTTTTTTTTTTTTTTTGACAAAATATTAATTCTAGAACTCAGCAAAATGGTAAGATAAGGAAGTGGAAGCATGAAAGAAACTAAATATCACATGTAAACAGAACTTCTGTTTCCAAGTAATGCCTACCAAAAAGACCACGATTTCAACAAAATAACAAACACTGGCGCATCTAAAAGTACAGGCATGGTTTCAACAAATATAGTATCTAACAATGGAACAACGAATATAGTAATTAACAATGTCCATTTGTTCCACAGAGGTAGAGAGAGAAGGGGGGGTTGGACCTGGAGCAGAGTAGTGGCATAGGTAATGTAGTTCCTCATCCTCCCCTGAGTTGTAATGCGAATCTCATTCTCGTTAATCGGCGTCTCCGGCCTTGGCTTCTCCACCCTCTGATACCGATCCATACTCTACAAACCACAAAATCCACCGCTATGTTCACGATTTTTCAAAACCAAACCCAGATCTGAAGCAAAAAAAATAAAAAATAGCAAGGTCACAAAATCTAGGGTTAGGTTTGTGTTACCGTTGAATTGTTCTGCGAAGAAAGAGTACCTGAACTCTGAAAACCCGCTCAACGAATGAGATAAGCCCTTGTTTTCTTCTTCTTTCTACCCTCTTTCAGTTTTCTCAATGGTTTTGAGGCTTTCGTGGCGCTCTCTGTGCTATTCCTTTCTTTTATCACCACAAGGTCCGCAATGAGCCCTAGAGAAAGTAGGGCTTACGAGGGCGGTAATATCGCCAAGGAGACCGCCTTATCAAACTGACTGAGATAGCTAGAGAGATTTGTCTTTCTGGCTGATGACGTGGGTGGAGACATTTGTGTGTAATTAATTTCCTGTTCTGTCGGGCACACGACGACAGGTCCTGTGACATGGCGGACAGACGGCGCCGTTTTGGTGATATATATTGGCCTAATCTTTGCGGCAAACCGTGTTTACAAAATTTTTGGCTTAATTACTTGTTTTAGTATTTGTGGTTTAATGCGAAATTAAACAGATCATTTAATTAGCCAATGAATCTTGGACTTATGTGAATGAGAATAGACCGTTAGTTAGTGTTCAATAATGTTTTATATTATAAAGGTCAAGTTTTCGCCCTCAATCATCGAAGTGGGCTTGTATTTATGTCTGGCAAATTAAGTCAATTACGCGTAGACTTTTATTTTTTAAAATAAGAGAGATGTTACAAGGGAAATCTAAATTTGAAGTATTAGCATCAAATTTGAGTCATTAGCATCAAATTTATGATGATCAAATCTCTTTTGTATGATATCATCTCTAAAGAGTTAACTTTTTACTCCTAAGTTTTAGTTTTGAATCTAAAAATAAGTTTTTAGGCATTAAAAACTAAATATTAACTCATACAAATTTAACTAACAAAAACAAAATAACAACATTTTTTATTATTATTATTTTAATATATGTCTGACTTTTTAGCAGCCGCATAGCAGGACCCTGTATCTATTGATGTTTTAATACCAATAAAACAAATGTAGGACAATTGGGGTATGCTTACAAGACATATCTAGTGTGGAAACATCTAGCAAAAAATTATTGTTGGTAGTTGGTACAAAGGTTATTCAATTCTTGGCGGCCTAGGGTCAATGTATGACATATTGTTTCGAAGTGTACAAGCTTGTGCTAGATTGTGGAAAAAGTAAGGGTGGTGAAAATGAGATGATGATGCCTTATTTTTAATAAACAATCATTTTATATATGTTTTAACTTCTAATTTTATCCGATGTGAGCCCAACTCCATGTGTTACACAAATGACTACATTGTCACAAATTGGCATGGGTATCTTCAATTTGAAAGACATACGCATTAGACTACACTACAAACCAAATCCTCCCTATAAGCATATACCTCCACCAATTTTGCCCTTCACGACCACGAAATCATTGATTCATAAATTGAAGGGTCAATCAATATACATCATTGTGATTTGAACATAGAGTGATGAAAAATCAGTTTATATGGTTGACTTAAATTACATGAGGACGTCAAGTGTAAAACTACAAACCAATTTTGCATTTATTCTTATTTAAAAATTACTCTATGTTGCCTAATACGGGTGTATTCATTCCGAGCACAATCCAAATTGTGTCATTTGGACTTGAGTGGGACATTTGGCTTCGGCTTGGCTTTGGCTCATTTTTTTTTTTTTTTTTTGGGATATGTCCACAAGGGATGGAGGAAGTATATTTGAATTAGTGACATCTGTTTCGTGAGATGTGGTGCACAACCAATTGAGCTACCTTTTAAGAATGGCTCTGACCCTTAGTGCAAGGGTAGGGGCTTCTAGAGGTCTCATTAGTACGGCTATAATATAATAAATTCAGCATGATCAACAACTTGTTTCTACTTAAAATAATCCAAAAGCGCTCAATAATCATTTTTCTTTTTTATTTTGCTACTAGTAATTTTAGAACGAAAACTTGTGTTTCTCCCTTGTCCCTCAAAAGATGATGCGGTTTTAAAAATTACTAGTAAACTTTGAATTGATCACTATTAAATTTTAATATAATTGTAATTTTAAAAGTCACATCACTTTTAAAGCGAAAAAAATCTTCATTGTAACATTATTTTTTAACTAAATATCACATCCACACCAACTGATCAGATTCAAGAAAATATGAAATCAAACTAGACCATGCACATGCAAGCTAACATATCCACATCATGATACATAAGAAAAAAATTGCACCAATTTATTTATTCATTTTTGATCAAATATGAGAAACAAACCAATTTATTCTCCCATTATAGAAATGAAAAATTGATTGTGCATTATTTTTTATTTTAGGAAGAGTCTTAAAACTTCCACAATGTTTTTGTCAAACTACTAAAAAATTATTAACGTCCCCCACAGGCCAACAAAAAGAAGAAAAAAAAAAAAACTAAGAAAAACAATTGTTTTTTTTTTTTTTTATAAAAAAAATTATATTCCCATTTTTCATTTTTAACAAAACAAGTTTTTATTTTTTATTTGATTAAGGGTATTTTTGTTATTAGGAGGATACCGATAATTTTTAGTGAGAAGTGCTAGAGAGCGAAACAAATGAACTCATAAATTTTTTTAAACTGACTTGGCAGATCGTAAATGATAGACAAGGGAGAAAGAATTGCAAATATACATTTTTAATTTAAAAACCCTTGCCAAATCAATTTGAAATTTTTTATTAGTTTATTTGTTTGACTCTCTAACATTTTTTATTTTTAGTAGTTTAAAAAGAAAATGATTACAATTAAAAATTTAAAAGGATATTATCAATAATTTGAAGTGTACGTGGAATTTTTTTTATTTTTAATTTTGTTTAGAAATTATAGTAAAGGGACTATGAGAGCTTTTGTGTGGATAATATTATTTGTCGAGGCCCAGCGTAAATAGGGCAAACAGGAGCAGACAAGCAGTACAACATGCGAAGCACTGGATCCTTGCATCTCTCGTAATCCCTCGTCTAGTTTCTCTCACTCCCCGCTCTCTCTGTCTCTCTCTCTCTCTCAGGCAAGCCAAGCTTTCACTCTTCGATTTATTTGTTTTTAAATTTATTTTATCTCGAATGTACGGTCTGTTTTGGTTGCCGAGAAATCGCTCCGGGAAAATATAGAAAAGCTGAGAACTTCGAATTCGGAATTTCTAACTGGTTGTGCTTGATTTGGCTCGTGAGATTCAAAGTTTTGTCTTGTTCCTGTGATTTTCAATTTTCTTTGGAGAAAGGATTATTCCATTCTCTTTTCCGCCAGAGGAACTCTAGGGTTTTGACTTGCAGACTCTCTCTTTGGTTTTTTAGCTTTTCATTTGTTCTTTCTTGTATAAAGCAATAGTCGTTTGATTTTTTTTTTTTAATGAATTAGTATCTCTTATATTACTTTGATGTAGGGCTTATACACTATGGAGTTTTCCTTGATTTATGCATCGACTCTAGATTCATTTCAATCTTAATTCTAAGCGTTTTGGGTTTCTGAAGGCACTGAATACTTGGTTGAGTATGCTTTGAACTTTGTGCTATTATTCGAACTTCACAAAGTGCGCTGGTATACATACCAGCAGAAGAAATAATTATATTTGTTTTCATTTTGAAATAGAAAAATGAAAAATAGAACAATGTTTGGTTTGATATTGCTACAAATTCAGAGAAATGCTAAAGTGGTTGTGTTTGGATTTCTGAAGGCACTTGAATACTGGGTTGAGTGTGCTTTGCACTTTGTGCTATTATTAGAACTTGACAAATTGCATTGGTATGCATACCAGCAGAAGAGATAATTCTATTTGTTTGCATTTTGAAATAGAAAAATGTTGGGTGTGATAATATCTCTAAATTCAAAGAAATGCTGAAGTGGTTGTGGGTTTTGTTACAGGGTGGTTCACAATGACAGAACCTTCTAAGGTTATTCACGTTCGCAATGTGGGGCATGAAATAGCTGAAGTATACTCTTTCACTCTATTTTGCTTTCTATTCATTTTTCTTTGAAGTTAACTATCCAAGTTCATATTCTCCAAATTTTTACTATGTATATGAAAAGCTACGGTTCGAATGCAAAATTGATTTCAAAAGTGCCATAGACGTTTGAGGTGTTTATATGCTTCTTATGCTTATGGGTGGTAATTATCTCAAGTGAGTCTATAATAAGTTCCCCATATTAAATGGTTTTGAACCCATGTATTTATGGGACATATATTGTATTGACTGTATGGTACTCATCATATCTAACACCGGAAAGAATGACTATGAAATGATTATGTTTCGCATAAAAATAAGATTCTGTGCCGAAAAAGGAAGAAGAAAGGAAAATGAAATCAATTTACCTTAGCTTCAAATTTGTACAATAGCTTTTAATTGTTTGTTGGTGCTAAGCATTGCTATATGCCAATATTTAGATCTACAATTGAAACATACCATTACTTGTAAAAATGTGTGAGTTGTGTACTGTGACTGCACTTTGGTTTGAGCTTAGTGTTGGTGACTTTGAGTTTGGGCTTCAAACTTTGACCAAAATCAACTCAACCTGAGTACAAATAATGCTCAGCCTAGCATGAATTGGGTTTAGTGGGCAGCAATGGTACTGATTCAGAGCCTGAGGAGAAAATGCAAGGAATTATAATCTCTCTCCTTTTCTGGTATTAAGATTATAAAGAGAAAAGAAAGACTACAGGTGAAAAAAGTGAATAATTGATTGCATCTATTTTGAAGAAATAGAAAGAAAGAAAATTAATGAAGTTGGGGCCTTACTTGGATAACTACCACTGTTTAGGGCCTGTTTGGGTGTGCGCTTGAGGGGTCTAACAATATGTTTAACACTCAAAAAGTCCGTTTGAAGAAAAAAGTAATCGTTTTGTATAAAAAATTGAAAGTACTTTTAAGGGTCTAAAAAGCCAAAAAATGGCCAAAAGGCACTTTTGACAAAAGCTTAAAAATGAACCTTTTGCCATAAAACTTTTTTTATTTAAAAGCTCTATTTCTCAAACACAATTCCAAACATGCTCTTAACTTAAAAAATTTGGCTTGATGAGAGACTGACATAAAAGAATTTTGCAACTATCAAGTTGAAAATCAGTGAAGGAAATTGTGTATCATTAGATAAATGATATGCTTGTTAACAGAAAATTTTACCAGTATTTTTACTTATCTGATATTCTGGTGCTCTTAGAAAAATAGCAAGCAAGGAAGAATTCATTGAAGTGGAGGACATGAAACTGAGAGGAGAAATTATATTTATAACAGTCATTGCTTGTATTCTGAACATCATTAGTCTGAGATAATACGAAATCTACCTTTTTTTGAAAGGTTGCCCTATTGAATTGTCTCTTTAAGCTTCCTGCATTCTAAATTTACTATCATTATTACATTATATGCGTGCTCTCACAATTTGGATTGGGAGTAAAGAGTATAAAGTTGTGAATGAGTCAATTCAAACATCTCACATTGAAGATCACTCTTAAGATATAAATTTGATTATGCTATAGTTAATATAGGTCATAATTTCTCATTTCATTTGGGTTGACAAGATGCATTTCCTAATTATGGTAGCATCACTTTTGGAACTAAAGCAGACAGTGGGAAATAAATTTAGTTTGGAGGGGCATTAATTTAAATTTGAATGCAGAATCAAATGCCAATCATGGTTAATCAACGGGATAGTCTCTGTCATTTTTTAGTATGACCTGTGGAAGATAGCTTTATTTTAAATAAATAGAAGTTTATAGTATATTAACTCAATACTTTTTTGCCAATTTTATATTACATGGATATTCATGTTCTCTCCTAATTCTATTTTATACATCTGTTGACACATTGTACATTGTTCACACCAGAATGATTTGCTTCAGCTATTCCAGCCATTTGGAGTCATAACTAAGCTTGTGATGCTTCGGGCAAAAAATCAGGTTGTGACTTTAGCCATTTACAGTAGAGGCAGCTGTTTATGTTTGAAACTTAAGCCAAACCTTAGATCTGATACATTTTGTTATGTCTGCATGCCTGCAGGCTCTTATCCAAATGCAAGATGTTCCTTCAGCAGTCAGTGCTCTGCAATTTTATGCAGGTGTACAGCCGAGCATTAGGTATAAACAGGGTTTTTTTTTTTTAATTCTTATAATTTTTTTATGTGTGTTAATATCACCTTAATCTGCAGAGCTATTCATTAACAATTTGTTCCCAAGTTTGACATTATGATTTGCATCTCTTTTTGTTTTCTCCCAGGGGGAGGAATGTTTATGTCCAATTCTCATCACATCAGGAACTAACAACAATGGACCAAAATACTCAAGGTCGAGGAGATGAGGTTGGTACATTCTCAATTGATATTTAGGAAATATGGCTAATTTACATTGTCGATGTCAATGGGAGAAAGCAATGACTAAAGAACCTTATTTTATGGCCAGGATAACTTTTTATTATTCCCACGTATAAATTGTAAAATTAGTTTTACTACTAAGAAAAATTGGTTGTCTGCAGATAGCACCATGATAGCGAGGATAACGTTTTCTTGTCTGTTGACTGCATTATATATTGCTTAATCAATCACTCTTTCCGTGATACCTTTAAAGTTTATGTAAGAAAATGTTATTCATCTGCTTTGCACGCACAGTTACTGCTATGCTTCTTCAATTCTAATATAATTATTCTTTACATATAAAAGAAAAAAAAGTTACTGCTGTGCCTCTCATTGAGCTTTGCACATAGATAGGATGTCTTTCCTAGTTTCTAATATCATTTTCTTGGCATTTTGTTTGTTGTATGTAATCTAGGATATTATAATGTAGAATAGATAACTAGTGATGGTATTGCACACTCTATAAGCTACATGGGTTTACATAATTGGTTTCTATTCTGTGAGATCTCTCTGTGGGTTTGTCTCAGAAAGAGGAAAATTATCCTTTCTGGTGAAGATAATTGTACTGCTTAAATCATATGACCAGTAAATTTACTTAATATCTTACCTTTTACTTTCTCTTTTTTAGTTTTTCTTTTCATCTTCATTTTTTGCATGACCCGTACTTTATGTGGTAGATTATCATTTTCTCAGGATCGTTTTCTCTATCTATATTCCTCTATTTATTCTCTTCTCTCTCTTCTGTCTCTATGCTGTTCTGCTGTCGGGCAATATCTGGATGCTCAGCCAAATCGAATTCTCCTAGTTACAATTCATCACATGCTATATCCAATAACAGTGGACGTGCTGCATCAAGTGTTTTCTCCTCATGGATTTGTGGAGAAGATGGTCACATTTCAGAAGTCAGCTGGTCAGCTCCTTCAAGTTTTCTGTCTCTTTCTCTGTCTCTGTTTATATTAAATTTGTCATACTTCAACCATTGAACATTTGGTGGATGGGTCAATGTTGTTTTGTGGAGAAGATACATTTCAATTAACTTCTCATGATGTAGAATTCCCTATAAATTGCTTTTTAGATGAGAAATGCTTGTAGTTTTAATATTTTAAAATATACTGGGTTTGCTTTTTGTGTGCATATTCGTCTGCCTTGTAACCTATAACGAGATAGTCAATGTAATAGAAATATGCAAGAATATCTTATTTTGTTTCTGATAGTGTTTTCATCTTGTGTATGCAAACTTTGTAGGTTTTCAAGCCCTCATTCAGTACCAATCACGACAGGGTGCTGTTGCAGCTAGAACTACACTTCAGGTAGCGTATAGTCCACTATTTTGCTACTTTGAACTAAATGCTTTTTTGATGTCTAAATCCTGGTTGGATTTCGAAAAGGTTTAACTCTTGTTGATGTTATGTTGTAGGGACGTAACATTTATGATGGTTGCTGTCAGCTAGACATTCAGTTCTCAAAGTAGGTTTTAAACATTTTAGCAATTTAATTGTATCTTATATGTATTCGGGTGCAGTGTCCCGTTCTGTATCTTTTGGTGTATGTATTTTTTTCCTTCTTATTCATCTGCTCGGGAGATTAATTTATTTTTCCTGTTCATAATCCAGCCTTGATGAGTTACAAGTAAACTACAATAATGAGCGTTCAAGGTGGGCTGGTAGCAATGGACTCTTACTTCAGTCACTCTTTCAAATCTTTGACATTAACTCTTCATTGCTGCTGAATTTAATTATTTATTTATTTCCAACATTGCATAGGGATTTCACAAACCCAAATCTGCCCACAGAACAGAAAGGCAGACCCTCACAAGTATGTTCACTTGTCCACTGATGTTTATCTTATATTTAAATTTGTTTCCTTTGCCTTTTGATTCTAAGTCACTTTTTATTTTAACAGCCGGGGTATGGTGATGCTGGAGGCATGTATGCCCTTCAAGCTACTGGACGAGCAGGTGGTTAATTTGGCAGTTGCAAATTGTTTTAATAAGTTAATTGTGTTTATGTGCTCTTCAATCATTTACTGATGGTTTTATTTTTTTATGTTTTTTTTGTGGGTCTTCCAGTTGGGTTTCCACAGGTGGGTATCGAGCTGGCCATGACGAAGTCTTGTATGAGATATGAGATAATTATTTGAGTTCGGAGATGTCTCCCTTTATAACTTTGTGGTGCATTGTGTGGTTTATGCAGGCTGACTATTCTACATGTCTGTCCACTGCTTTTTTGTTTTTTGGTCCATTGTGTATTTAGTTATTGTTTGAATGTGAATGTGTTATAATTGTACTATGATCGCCTAAGAATTCCAACTTGTCATCTCCTAGCTTACAACTGGTTCATTCTTATAGACGTACCATAAACTCTACTATAATCCTGGCAATTGGGGTGCTCTTTTCCTTTTTATTTTATCTTTTTGTACGTGGATAGGTGGGTGGGGGGTGTTGGATTCGTTGTTTTGCTATTTACATTACTTTGGAACATAGGATCTAGCTAGAAGATTTCTGTTTTATGGGTCTTGTTGGATGGTTGGCCCTTATTGAGACAGTTATTCCAATTTCTTAACTTCGTGAGACTTCCCCCATCTTTAGTGTACATTGTAGACTTGTAGTTATATATTTTTGCATTGACGCTAATTTTGGCCCCAAACATGCACATAATTGGACATTTTTGTTTCTTTGTGAAATCTAGATGGCCAATGCAGCAGCCATTGCGGCTGCCTTTGGAGGAGGGTTGCCCCCTGGAATAAGTGGGACAAATGACCGGTGTACAGTCCTTGTCTCCAATCTGAATCCTGATGTAAGCAATTCTTTTCTTATTCTTATAATTTAAAGTTGTCACTTAACTTCTGTCTCCATGTACAATCCTTTGTTTCAGAGAGTAGATGAGGATAAGCTCTTCAACCTCTTCTCCATATACGGAAACATTGTTAGAATTAAACTTCTCCGCAATAAACCAGATCATGCACTCATTCAGATGGGTGATGGTTTCCAGGCTGAACTGGCAGTACACTTTTTGAAGGTTTGGTTTATATGAACTTCTGATTATATGTATCTTAAAATTTATTACATTATCTGTGTGGTTATGCAGATTTAATTATCTATTTGTCATAATGTCATGTCAATTTATTACTTCTGACAAGGGAATCAAGTTATGTACTAAGAATACCAGGCCTTGCAAGATTTGAGAATACTGTTTGTTGTAGCTCTACCGGTAATGACTTAAGTAGACACGTTGGCTTATGGGCTGTGACAAACACGAAGAGCAAAACTTTTGATGTTACTATCGTTAATTAAGCTTGCCTATGGGCACATATTGACCAAATTTGTTTAGAAAGAATCACTATAATCTGATGCAAAAGGGCGAGACACTAGTTTTATTCTAATTATTTTAATTTATTTAGGTCTTATTAGTTAATTGGGTATTAAGATTTAGTTTATGTTTTATTTAATTTTCAAGAGTCACAGATATTTTTGGTAATTAAATAAATTGGTTTTGCCCTAGATTAGGGTTAGAGTTAGTCAATAATGAGTCTAATTAAGTGTCATTTGTACAATAATGAAGCCAAACTTGATTGAATAAAAAAAAATGAGGAATTGATTTTTCCTCTCCCCTGTTCCATCTCTCTTCTCTCTTTCTCTTCCCGATAGCTTCTTCTATTTTTCTCTTTCTTGTCCCATCGTAGCTGTTTTCATTCTGGTTTCCTTTTTTGTTGGGGTGGGGGTGTTTACAAATATTCTGTGTAAAGACAGTTGCCTTTCTTTTGCAGTTTAACAGGATATGTAGCATAATTTGTAAAATATCCATGTTCTATGGTTTGAGCTACTGATCGTACTTTTTGGTTGTCAGGTCTAAAGTAATTTTGCTCCTCATTTGCCCTTTCTAGTGTTACATCATGGGCCATATTATTCGAATAATATCACTATTGGTTGAAGGCATTTCTTGAAACCATTGGATAGAAGTTAATTTAAAAGTTCTGTTCAGTGCGCCAAATTTAATTATTGGGCTATTCATATTACTTTTGCTTTTGTTCCAAGAAGCAGGCTTTCTTTTGGCTGGACACTAATACCATTTCAATTTTTTTGAGATATAGGGAGCAATGCTATTTGGGAAGCGTTTGGAGGTAAACTTTTCAAAGCATCCAAACATAACCCAAGGTGCTGAAACTCATGAGTACATAAACTCAAATCTCAACCGCTTCAACCGTAATGCTGCTAAGAATTACCGTTACTGCTGCTCCCCAACAAAAATGATCCACCTGTCCACTCTCCCCCAGGATATCACTGAAGAGGAGATTGTGAGCCACTTAGAAGAACATGGCACCATTGTTAACACTAAGCTTTTTGAGATGAACGGGAAGAAGCAGGCACTGGTCCTGTTTGAAACTGAGGAGCAAGCAACTGAAGCCCTTGTGTGCAAGCATGCTACTTCACTTGCTGGGTCAATAATCCGGATTTCCTTTTCCCAGTTACAGGCTATATAAGAGGCCTTGTAGTAGAAGGATAAGCTGGGTAAGGACTCTTAAGCATGATAGGGGTAAGGATTTATAATTGGGCGATTTATATGCGCTGCTGATGGTCCTCTACATTCTCTTCTTACAATGTGGTTCTGATTGCTTTTGTACTGGTCGGATCTACTGTTTGGATTTATTTATTTTTCTATGCTTCTCATCTCTAGTGCTTCTACCAATCATTTTTTAGGTTCCTTCAATAGTGAGGTTAGATTTCTGATTGCTGACGGGCACAGTTTTGAAGGGTAGGAGGAAGAAAGAGGGAAGAGTGTAACCTCTTCAGGTAGAGGGATCTCTGTATCTTTGTATATGTCTTGTAATTCAGGCTAATCGGGCCATGCTTGTTGTATCTTAATCAATGCCCAAATTTTTTCTTGTCAATCGAGTGATGAGAAACATGTTTTAAGTGTTCCCCCTCTTCTTCCTTCTTTCCTTGTCCCTCCTTTCCTCCCTCCCCTTCTTCTTCCTCCCTTCTTCCCTCTTCTCTCCTAGTAGGTGTATGGTTTTTCTTTTTGTTCTCCTCCACCTCCTGCCCCTCCTTGTCCCCTCCTCTCTTTCTTCTTCTTCTTGTCCCCTCCTCCTCTCTTTCTCTCTCTCTCTCTCTCTCTCTCTCTCTCATGGAGGGTTCATCCAAGGTCCCTACTTTGGAGAAAGGTGAAATAGTTTACTTTCGGTAATAACTTAAGAGCTGTATTAAGCATTCACATGATGATGGTTATACTTGGCAAACAAAAGAAAAGAAAAGAAAGACAATTAAACCTTGAGGCTGCCTTGGATTTTCCAGCATTACTAATTTACTATGAAGGGGGCGAGCGTAAGGATAGTGGTTTAATAAAGAATATAGCTGTTTGGTTCGTTCTTGTACATTCATTATATAACTATGAGGATGTGGTAAAAATTTGTCTAAAAAATCAAGTGCTTATTATTTTATTTTTTTACATGTTTGCACAAGAGGGGAAGGGAGATTTGAACTGCTGATCTCCGCTTTATTAAGCGTGGTTCCAGCCGATTGAGAGTTCAAATAATTTGTTGTACAAAAGTTTACTAAATAAAGTTACTTCTTATTAAACACTTTTATTGTATTGAGAGTTCAAATAATTTGTGTTTTGTGATGAGTAGGGCTGGGCACGGGTTGGTTCGGGGGGGTTTTGGCCCGTTCGACCACCCAACCTGCAATAGTAAGTGAAAAGTGTAAAACCGTCGGGTATTTGGGTAGAACGGGGTAGGTTGCGCCGGTGGGTTGGTTGGGCGGGTTGATCAAGTTTGAAATAATCAGCAAAATCGGACCAAAAAAACCACAAACCACAAAAAGATCATAAACCACTAATTAGCAAAATCACTCCCAAACCCAAGAACGCGTTAGTCCCATAGAAAGAGAGAGAGAAACCTTGGATCAGCATGAGTACCCACCCCTATCTTCACCCGAGGTTTTCTACTCACCCAGATCGGACGGATTTTCCATCTTACATGCATGCTAGCTGGTGATAACGAAGGAACGAAGGAGATGAGGGAGTTTGGGAGAGGGAGGCGTGAGAGTTTGAGGGAGATTGACGGCTGCGTTGAAATGAGAGGAATTTAGTGTTTTAAAACTTTTAAGCATGATGGGCGGGTCGAATCGGGGCGAGTCAGATACCCGAGGACCGACCCGACCTGCACGGGTTGATTTTTTTTTTTTCTAGCCCGTACCCGATACAAATAACTGAAAATTCGCAATTTTCGGGGCGGATCAAGGTTGGGCATTGCAGTTTTTGCGGGTTGGGCGGGTTATGCTCTCCCCTAGTGATGAGCTTGTGGTTATGTCTAATAGTCTTATCCACCCCTTTCTTGAAACTGCGTTAAAAAAGAAAATTAAAAAAATTGAGTGGATGCATGAATGCAGTCACCGATTTAACTATTAGATGTAGCATATGATCAACAAGGAGTGTTACATACTACACAATTATTTTATAAATATTTGAGAATATTTGAGAATTACGTGACAAGATCTATTAGTTGTTGGATTACCGTGCATAACCCCTAGTGATGAGCTTGCGATTATGTCTAATAGTCTTATCCACCCCTTTCTTGAAACTGCATAAAAAAAGGAAATTAAAAAAATTGAGTGAATGCATGAATGCAGTCGCCGATTTAGCTATTAGACGTAGCATATGATCAAGAAGTAATGTTACATACTACACAATTATTTTGTAAGCATTTGAGAATATTTGAGAGTTACGTGACAAGATCTATTAGTTGTTGGATTACCATGCATGACATGGCTTAAAATGTTAAATATGTGTTTATTTAGTAATTACCATAATACGTATTGCTAGAGCTTAGTTCAATTTGGAATATAATCATATCTATTTTAAGTGAAATAAAGATGATGTCATATAATAAAAATATGTCATATATCATTTAAAAAATTTAAATGAGGTGACATCATTTATATCATTATAATAACATTAAATTTTTATCAATAAAATAAATGGCGACATGGTGAAGAAGAATGTCCCTCGTTGGGTTCGATCTGAGCTCAACCCTCTTGCCAACGATATCTCCTTGTAAAGGGAAAGAGTAGTGATAAACGGTACACCAGCATGAGTGAACAGTATTCACGTTAATATACTTTATAATATTATTGTTCAATTTTTTTTTAATAATATTTTTATAGAGTAATGATATAAGGAGGACTAGAGTCTTCCTAGAGTTATCCAAAATGTGATGTGACATTTAATATTACCATTCAATTTGAGATGATTATTATTGAATTTTAATCTATTGATAATTTTAAATGTCACATCATATTTGTAATGACTCTAGAAAAACTCTAGTTATCCTTATATCATCACTCTATTTTATATTATAAACGTAAGCACTATTGAAACATGCTAGCCGTAGGAATCTGTCCACTGTCCAGCATGTTTCCATAGTTCATAACTATGAAAACTTACAATTCTAGTGTACGATGCAAATCTAACCATCTAAGCCGTCCAATTCCAATCATCTTATCCCATCATTATTATTATTTACGAATATTCCCCACCATTTTCACAAACACGTACACACACAGCAGGAGTATAAAATATGACATGACACCAGCAAAGCCACATTTCCATCCGAGTTTGTCGTAGAAAAATGGATTCGAATCTGATCAGATTATCAGCCCCTTTTACGCTGAAACACACCGTTTTTAACAAATCCCGAAATTCCTATTCGCTCCCCCTCCCTGCCACAAGGAACTCTCAGAGGCTAATCAGTTTCAAGCTGGGAAGCATCAGAAACGACGCTGCTTTCGACGAGGCGGCTTTCGAGGCCGAGAGGCTCAGCCTCGACGCCAAGGCTCGGGAAGCCATGGCCGAGGCTTCAAAGAGAGAGACTAGTAGTACAAGTACAAGCGAGGATGAAGACGACCCGAAAGCTTGGAAATGGGTGGTCAGAAAGAGAATTTGGGATTTAATGGAAGCTCGAAATGTTGCCCAGAATCCCCGTCCCGTTCACCACCGTATCCCCAATTTCGTGGGCGCTTCAACGGCTGCCCAAAAAGTATTTCCTTTTTCTTTTCTTTTCTTTTTTTTCCATATTTTTTAATTTATAATTTATAATTTTCATTTTCATTTTCTACTTTGTTATTGGGTCATTGCAGTTGGGTGTGCTGAAAGAGTTCCGGGTCGCCAAGTGTGTTAAGGTTAACCCGGATTCGCCCCAGAAACAAGTCAGGTTTCTCACACTTTCTGGTTAGTTATTCTTTTTTTTTTTTCATAGAAATTTTTTTAGATTGGTTGTAAACCAATAGCAGCCGTTGATTTTAATGGTAAACAATATATATATATATTAAAAAAACTTTCAATAGATAAATAAATAAGTCAGCTTATGGTGTGCAGGTGGGAGAAAGTTGTTAACTCCTCAGCCGCGGTTAAGGACAGGGTTTTTCTCTGTTGTTGAATCCCATATGTTACCAACCCAAAGTAGCATGAATGAGGCCTGCACCTCTGTCGGAGTAGCCAAATATGGCCGGCCCATTGGGCTAGATGAAAACATTAAGGTGGATCTAATCATCATCGGCTCAGTTGCTGTTGACCCAACAACAGGTGCTCGGCTTGGCAAGGGTGAGGTATAGTATGCCTTTATCACCACCCCCCTCGTAATGAACAAAGCTACATACTTTGATATTTTTGGGCACATTTGGTATATGGAATGGTCGCTCCACCGACGTACCAAATGTTTTTGGGTGTTCAGGCCACCCCTGATGAGCATTCGGAGGTGGTTTTGGCTGCTGCTCCCAAACCAAACCAAAGGAGGTGGTTTGATATTCCAATTTGAGTAATGTGTGTAAAAATATGTAGGGATTTGCAGAACTTGAGTATGGGATGCTGCGATACATGGGAGCCATTGATGACTCAACGCCAGTAGTGACATCTGGTAGGTGTGGTTTCTTTTGCTCAATTGCTCCTACCCTGATTTCTTCATTTTCCTTTACAGCACAAGTTTTCATATGAATTCGCAGTGCATGATTGCCAATTGGTAGATGATATTCCAGTTGAGAAACTGTTGATCCATGATGTCCCAGTAGACATCATATGCACTCCCACCCAGGTCATTTATACCAGCACATCCATTCCAAAGCCTCAAGGTTGGTGAAAACTCTGCAACTTTTGTCTATGTTCCTAGAAAAATTAACCCGATTTCTTGTTAAATCACCACTTATCTTAAAAGCCCAATATAGGAATAGGTGAATTTAATAATTTAATTAATATTATAACACTTTGTAACGGGAGAATCTAGCTAGTCTTGGCATTGCATAGGCTTCAATTTTCTTGGCTATAGGGATTTACTGGGACAAGTTGTCACCTGAGAAGCTGGGACAAATTCGAGTGCTTAGAGAGCTGAAGAGCATAATTGAACGAGAGACTGGAGAGAAGCTTCCTTGTGGTCCGTCTGAGAAATTGCCCCCCACAGCTCGACGGAGGCGCTAATTTGTTTTTACTCTTTCAGTGAAGGAAAGGAACAAGAACTTAAAAGGAAGCTGAGAAAGGATAACTTTCAATCTCAAAAAAGTGTGAATTTATGTTTGTGATATTTCAGATGTGATGAATGAGTCACCTTTATTTTGATAGCGCACACACAAAATTAAGAATTAGGATCCTCTTCATTTCAAATGAACGGGATAATATCCAATTAGTTATATATGGATGATATTTTTGTCTCCTCAAAAAGTGAAAAAACAAAAATACCCCTCTATTATAACTAACTAACTGAATATTATCTAGTTAATTTGAAATGGAGAAGATCCTGTTCCCAGAATTAAAATGCTTTCATACCAAAAAAATAAAAAGAAAAAAGAAAAAAAGATGAACATTTAATTCTACATAATCAGGTGGAAAATGGAAATACAACAATGTTGAGCGAGTGCGACATACAAATGGTGGACAGACCCAGAAGAACACAAAATTACCTATGGATCCCATGAGTCTTTTCTTTTTTTGATGAATTATCCCATGAGTCCATCACCAAACATGAGTTTTCTTTTGGAAGAGTGGGTGTATTCTGTTAAGGTATTCTATAAGCAAGTAATCCCTTACCATGTAAACCTAGAACAAACATCCAAATTAACCGAATAAACAAAAGCAAGGATAACACATTAGCGTCTTTGTACTCCAAACCCAACAAAAGACAAGGTAATTGCAGAATCACCTGTCCTTAATGCCCTTATATTAGTGTGTCCAGACGATTATCTTTACCCAAAGGAGGAATCCTTTCTATAGAAGAAATCACCTGTGGCATTGTCATTCCGACCGAAATTACGATCTCTGCATTATAGGGGAAAAAGAAACCAATGAAGCCGCAGAATCAATGAATTATTATTAATTTGCCATAAGCGCAACTGTAAAGATATAGACATGGGAAAATGCCTTTACTCTTTAAACACGAAAATGCATCATTAATCAGATATCACCAACAATATCCCACAAATAGAAGGGTTAGTGTGAAATCTACTAAGCCATTTGAGACCATAGAGAAATTAAATGCCATTTTATTAGTAGTTACTCTATTTGTCACTAGGGGTGTCATGTTAAAAATTTCAAGCTGTCCAGTGCAGGCGCTGGGGACCAACACTGGTTTATCTAATAAGCCAATTCATATCTTCACAAGTCATTTCCTTAAACCCTCAAAAAAATATTACTTGAATGGTATTCCATATATATCTATTTTCGGATTTTGGTTTGTATTTATCCTTCTAGTTCAAAATTATTTCTCTACCATAGTTCTCTTCAACCAAAAACCACATTCTGGCAAAAAAAAAAGTTATTCATTTTTTTCTGGGCCAAAAAAAAAATGTAAATGCAAAAAGAATCCACGTTAACTCAGTTGGTTTTCAATGAATTGCAGGCCGCTGATATTTAATAGCATTAACAATATTTACCAAGAATAACATCATGGTAAAGAGTATGATTTTTGAAAAAAGAAGATAATATAAATAATATCATTAGTTCATGCATGTAAACCATTTTAGATAATATCCAAGCAAGGTACTCCATCCAATTTGCTATTAGCTAATTAATATTGTGCTTATTAGCACATAAGCAATTTTAAAGATCATTGAGCACTTTCGTTCATAATTCTGATGGTGCTGTTGAAAATAGTAGGATTAATTTCAATGTGCACTTGGTATTAGATGCCATGTCAAAATAGCAGCATTGGGACAAAACCTTCCATTTGTAAAGAACGGATTTTGTCACAAGGGCAAGAGGCTGACAGAACATAAAGAAATGTAAGGAATTTTAAAATAGAAGCATAATCTCTGTTGAACTTCCATGCGTAAAGAATGGATTTTGCCATAAGAGTGTAATCTCAAAAGACTCCTCATGATATCAGTTTGAGACATTTTCTCATGTGCAATAAGAGAGAACACAATTGCTTATTTTGCAAAATACATTATATACAGGGACATCACTGCAATTAACATGAATACAAAATCAAATGCATGGTAAATGCGGAGAAAGAGAAAACATACCTATTCCTTCCCGAATAGACAAATTTGGCCGTATGATCTCTTCAGAATTGACAAGAAAAATATCACCAATATATAGATGGTTTGTTGGGACGTAAACACTGCATAGTTCCACATCTCCTTCATCCCTCTAGAACCAACCATCAAAAATAAGATCCAAAAAGAACAATTAAATCATGGCCATTGAATGCAAAAGTACTTGGTTGATGCAATTAACAGGCTAGGTATGAATAGTGGTACGGGCACAAACTTAACTATGGCCAAAGATAAATTATCAAATGTTTCCGTGACACCTTCAAAGCATGGCAACTTCTCCAAAATCATTGATGAAAATTTCAAACAAGAAACAACTTCTTAATAATGTATCTCTTAGAAGTTTCAATCAACACCAGAGAGCATCTTGATGATAGTTAAATTATTGATTCAAACTCTGATGGACGGTATATTACTGATCGTTAACTTGTCAACTCTCCCTTTTTTCTTTTCTTTTTTTCCTTTTACCCTGTTTTTCCTTCTTTACTTTTTTCCCATCCTTTGCTTGGCAAGTCGTCACCAGTCATTAAGAGAATTTCAAAAACCTTTCACTTCCATATTCATTACTTCCCAATCAAAGGAAAGGGGAGGAGTACTTGCCAACCAATAACCTTTCTAATAATCATATTTGAATGAACTGACTACCTCAAATGGTTACTTTTACCCTTCATCCGCCCCCCACCCTAAAGAACAAATGACTGCATTCAAATAGATATCAGACAATAGAAGTTCCACTAGCTATTTCTCTTCCATGTTCAACTGCATCCAACTGAAACTATATCCTAAAGCATATAGCCCTAACACGTTTCTTTAGCACATTATCAAATGAGAGCAAAGAAAAGCAGCCAGTGAGGCAGAAGATGGATATGCTAACATAGATCAAAACTGACTTACATTTGATATTTTAAAGTCCTCCTAAGATGGTTCTCATAACAACTTCAAACTATCTAACAAACACATTAAAGAGCTTCTATTAGATTGGACGCTGCATTTCTACCTGAAGGATGACAGAGGATGTGATAAAACCAAATGCATATTCACCAACACGAGGATGACGGATGATTGCAACCTCTTTAAAAGCTGTGGTATTTTGATCTGTGGAAAAAAAAGAAAGAGAAGAAACAAATCATTGACTCTAGCAGCACACTCTAAAGTAAAATACTGAATCAATTCCACATTAGGCTCCTTCCCTACCACATGTTTGAGAAGATAGTATTGAATTAACAAGTGGAAAAAAGTGTGTTACATTGGCACAAATAACCGTATGCTAATCCGGCCTAGTTTGAGTATAAAGCCCACAAAAGGACATGCATATCTACGGAAAAATAGACTGCTGCCAAGTGAAATAAGTGATGGCAAATATAAGTGTTAATCACTTATGAAAGTGATACAAAGAGATAGACAAAGTTTTTTTTTTTTGGAACCAATCCAGCTACATACTTTCGCTGGTAATGTAATTGCTGATCTAAACAAGATCAGAATTTCAAACACTAATCTTTCATTAATATTGAATGGACTTCCGAAAAAGGTCTTAATTTCTTGATGGAAATTCCTTACTGACTGCCAGCAAGAGGTGAATAATCGATACTTCTAGCCAAATCTTGCTTTTGTTATTTATTTATTATTATTATTATTTTTTAAAAAAATCTCATGCATCAGTATGGGTGAACTTAGCTAAGAAAAGCATTAATGGGATCCATTGGAACAAAGATAATATGCCATTCACAGTTACATTGACAACAAGGTTAGATGGCATTCAGAGTTATCTTTTGTCCAACCACACAATTAATCAGTAATCATGCTTATTAGAAAAGCTTAAAATCTATCCAAAAATGTTTCTAGATAAACTTCTCTATATCCAAAATATATAGCTCTTCGATTTTGAACAATCTTTGAGACCACACTGTAACAGATGAAGGCAAGATCAGAAGTAAAAGAACTTTTTTCCCCTCTGGAATTCCTTATTCAGGAATTGGCCAGGAGTAAACAACAAAGCATTGCAAATAACAGCCAAAGTATATTTTGACTCTAATCTTGAGAAAGTAATATTTAACAATTCTTCCCTTGATATCAATTCAGGATGTGGAAGTTATTGAACATATGGCTGTTGTTACCCTGAGATAATATTGTGTACGGTTTCTAAATTCCAAGATGAAATTAACCTTTGGCATTAATGGATCATGGATCTTAAAACCAATGACAGGCCTTACCTGGAGAAACAGCAGTACTAATCTGTTTGGAGGCTGAGTAAAGGTGCTTAACAAAGGGCATTTGTTTTATGAACCATTCTCCAATCCAAAAAACAGTGGCACCCACCCATGATGAAGCAAATATACCGACAAAGAATATGCAAATTAGTGATGTCACAAATCCAAGGCCTGCAAGAACAAGAAGTACTCAATGATGATGCCATGAGTCAAGATGTTAGATTTGTTACAGCAAGAACATCAAGATCTAGTAAATGAAACAAAGAATATTATCTCACATAACAAAGCAGAAAGGAAATGATCCATACCAGGATCATGGGATTTAAATCACTCTTTCCTAGTATAGGGCCTGATATCTACCACCAAAGTATAAGTAGAAAATAAAAACTTCCCGGCATACGAAGAGCACAGAATATTACAGATTAACTAGAATATCATGATTTCAAATGCCAAAAAATGAAACGGGTTACAGCTGCCACATAACGAGATTCAATTACTTGAAATACCATATCCAATGACCTACCTCTTTGTTATGAAATCTATAACTGGCTCACTGAAAATATGGCACTAACATTACTCAGATCATGAGTGCAGA
This sequence comes from Carpinus fangiana, assembly GCA_006937295.1. NCBI lineage: Eukaryota > Viridiplantae > Streptophyta > Magnoliopsida > Fagales > Betulaceae > Carpinus > Carpinus fangiana. The sequence goes on along the minus strand of CM017327.1, from coordinate 33,291,609 downwards.
ACAAAGTGCAAAAAACATTCCCTATTTGGAAAAGTTCTGCAAAATTTGCATTTCACACAATGCTATATAAACGAGTTTTCAGATCTGACCCCACCACTAATCCTCTTTTCAATTCAAAAAACAAAATACTTTTCGCAAAACAAAACACAACACTTTTTAGAAAACTTCCTTCACCTTCATATAAGAAAGTGTGGAGAGGGTTGCTCTCCACCCCCGCTGGAGAGGGGGGGAGGTGGAGACACACCCCCTGTGTGCCCCTTGTGGAGGGGGAAGGGGAGGACCACCTCCCCCTTGAAGGCTTTGTTTATCAATGATCAGATATGGCTTTTAGAGTTGTTTAATGTTGTCCATATAACCTTGCTCTTTTCCCTTTCTTTCCTTTTACCCTATGTATATAAAATCATTCTTCATCCTTCTTTTACCCATGCCAAAAATTCTATATCAACTTTAACTACTAAGATACCTCAAAAAAATAACACAGCAAAGACACTTCCTGTAGCATTTTCTATTATTTCACACTCCAAAACTTCGTTCCAGTTTCTCCTTTCTCCATTTTTTTTTGGTTTCCTCTAGAAATGTCCAGCTAAAAACAGAAAACAAGTTAAAAAATCAAGAAACAAAAATTGAGAATTGGGGGCTTTAGACTCTGACCAAATATGTCAATGCCAAGGCTTTCATATACCGGGCTGAAGAAACCATCAAAGAACTGAATAAACCACCATGTGACGAGGAACGTAACCGCCACAGGAAACAGAACCACACTACATTTTCAACATTCAAACACCAAATCTTGCTCAGACAGAACCAAAAAAGGAAAAGGAAAAAGAAAAAGAAAGAGAGAAAACAAAACATTTGGATATCACGCTTATTACCATCCAGTCATGAACTTCTTCGAGACCCAACTCTGGAGAACAGCATAGCAAGCCTGACCAAATATGAGTAACAATTTAATTATTATTTTTTTAAAAAAGAAGCTTTATAATAAAAATAAATACAAGCTCAGAATGGAACAGTGAATTAGAGTAAGCAAATTCTGAAAAATAGCAGAGAGGTGCGTACAAGATCCATTTGAATTGGGGAGTGGGGAGTTTATGCTTAAGTGACGGCGGGTCTAAATCTACAAAGGGTAACTGACCTTGCGAGTGGAGGAATTGGGGGAGTTCGGAGGAGACTTTGCGACGTCGTCGTCCGGATCGGATAGTTGATTCAGTGGACTCGACGTGGATTCTTGTTTATCTGCCATTCTTCCGCTTTGGATTTAGCTTGAAGAAATCAGAGAGGGAGAGAGAGAAGAGAGACTAATAAGTTTGTTATTAACTACCAAGTCTTCTTTCTCTCTTCTCCTGGTTACTGGTAAGACTTGCTCGTTGGGTTGAAAAGAAGGGAACGTGCAAGAACGCCTCTGTTGGGCTGCACAGAAAATTATGTGATAGACGCGTATTATCCTAATATCCTGCCCCGGAGGGAACTAGATATTTGTATTATCCCAATTTTGGTTCTAAAAAATCAAAACACAAAAAATATTTTGATTATTGGGAAAATAATGAAATGCATAAAATACCTTAAAAATCACTCCGAAAGGATAGAACCAAATAGACACGGGCGTAACTAGATATTTGTATTTGGGGAGCAAAATTCTAAAAAAAGTAAATAAAAAATGGGGAGATCATCTTGGGCCAGGGTCCCCCGAAGCCTAATGTGGTTCCGCCCTTGCAAATAAAACAAAAAACGAAGTTAAAAACACAAAATTTATACTTGTTTCACCTGGCTTGCCAAGAACCCCACAAAAACATCCTACAATCAATCCTTCATAGGAGACAAAAATTCAGTTAGTTTTTAGAAAGTAGATGAACAAAAGGACAATTTTTGTATAAGTGGAAAGTACGTGAACTAAATTTGTTATTCTTAAAAACCCAAAAAGCTTGCGATAAAGTAATAAATCACAAGGATAAAATTATATATAATGCTACAAATAATCCAAACCCTTCACAATACTGAGTTAAATGAGCAACGTGCGTAAGTAAGCAAAGCCGCTCGTGAGTGAACTCGAGATTGGTTTGTATAAGTTCGATTCAATTATTAAATGAGTTGTTCCTGAATACAAATTTTAACTTGAACATTATACGATGTAAACTTGGCTGAACTCAGTTAAACTAACGAGCACGCACATGAGTAATGTGTAAACTCGTAAAAAGTTCGACTCGCATAGTAGGTTCTGCTCCTATGGCCTATAAGAGCGGAGAGCGAAAAAAAGGCCGGGATGTTTTCGTCAACCCACGTGACACCAACGACCTTGTCCATTTATAACCGCACCCTGCAGCCATTAGCGGGAAACTTCAAATTCCAAACTAACTTAAAAGAATTAAACTTCAAAAATAATCTCTGATTCAAATTCAAATTTCCAAAGCCTTGCTCTTCCTTCCCTTGCACTCTTCATTTTGTTTGAATCTTCCCTTGCACTCTTCTTCCTTCCCAAATTTTCACACAACTGTTTTGTTATCTATATAAATTCCTTCAGCCCATGTATCCTACGTATTCGACGAAAGTCCCTACTGACCCATCAAACAAATTGCAAATCCTTTTTCATCCTCGAAGCTCCTCTTTGCTGTTACAAGATGTATGTTGTCAAAGGAGACGGGCGCCAAGAGCCAGTACGCTTCGACAAAATCATGGCCCGGCTAAAGAGGCTGAGTTACGGGCTCAGCGTTGAGCATTGCGACCCTGTTCTTGTCGGGCAGAAGGTCTGTGCTGGGCTCTTCAAGGGTATCACCACCACCCAAGTTGATGAATTGGCTATGGAGACTGCGGCCGCCATGACCACAAACCACCCGGATTATGCTTTGGTTGGTATTTGTGATTAGTTAAGCTATATGGGTTTCTTGAATATTGGAGTGTCATGGTTAGTTTGATAATTATGGATGTGGTTTATGAATTTTACATGCTCATTTTTCTGTTTGCCGCTGAGTTTGGTACTTGGTACTTGGGCTATAATTGGTTTGGCTTAAATTTTAATATTTGGGTGTGGTTCCTTGAAAATGTGATACAGTTGGCTGCAAGAATCGCAGTTTCAAATCTGCATAAGAATACAAAGAAGTCATTTTCAGAGACGTGAGTGTCCTACACTACTGACTTTTGTTTAGTTTGTGTAATTTGATATGACTGATTCCAGTTTTGAAGATTGTTTTGCATTTGAGCAATGCTATGAAGCGAAGGAAGTGATTTTGTGTGCATGGTTGATGCAGAGTAAAAGTCATGTACAATTATTTTGATAAGAGGTCTGGGCAGAAGGCTTCTCTTGTTGCTGATGATGTCCACGAAATAATCATGAAGGTAATTACACGCTGATACAAACCCAAAATGATTCCTTGGCTTTACGCCAAAGTGTAGAGCCATGACCTGTCTCCTATCAATATTACTTATTGCCATGTAATTTGTAACCGATTTAGTTTGGTTTCGTTGCTTCTTCTTCTTCTTCTTAAATTATTTTATTATTTTATTACTTTCACAAGTTTCTGAAACTCAACTAAGCATACATCCTACCTATTTTCACAAGATTCAGTATCATAATTTTTTTGACTAAATTCTAACTGCACAGGTGGCCTTTTATATATTCTTTATATTGCAGGAAAAGAGTGAAACCAATAGATGTTTGGAAGAAAAGTTCTAAGTATGCTGTTTTCTAAGATCCTCATCTCATGACGTTGAGGAATATATCTATTGAATTCTATATTTTTTTGGTTTCAGAATGCTGCACGTCTGGACAGTGAGATTATATATCACAGAGATTTTGACTATGATTATTTTGGCTTCAAAACCCTTGAGAGGTCGTATCTTTTAAAGGTTGATGGGAAGGTTTTGGAAAGGCCACAGCACATGTTAATGAGGGTTGCTGTTGGTATCCACAAAGATGACATTGATTCTGTTCTGAAGACATACCATTTGATGTCTCAGCGCTGGTTCACTCATGCCACCCCTACCCTTTTTAGTGCAGGAACTCCACAGCCCCAAGTACTATTGTGCAGTTTCAGTTTTCCTCCACTTTATAATTGTGATGCTCATTTTTTCTGACTACATGCTTGTGTCATATCCTTTCTTACTTTCAGTTTTTTTTTTTTTTTTTTTTCCAATATGATTTAGCAGATGAGTAGCTGCTTTCTTATGTGCATGAAAGATGATAGCATTGAGGGAATATTTGATACCTTGAAGGAGTGTGCTGTTATCAGCAAATCAGCTGGAGGAATTGGTCTCTCTGTTCATAATATCCGTGCAGCAGGTAGCTACATTCGTGGGACAAATGGGACTTCCAATGGCATTGTTCCTTTGCTTCGAGTGTTTAATGACACTGCTCGTTATGTTGATCAAGGGGGAGGCAAGAGAAAGGGTATTTTTGCAAGGCCTTACCAAAACAGTCACTAACACACATGGCAGCACACTGTGTAATTTCAATATGATCAATTTTGTGCCATTTTTCAGGTGCTGTCACTATATATTTGGAGCCATGGCATGCCGATGTCCTTGAGTTTCTAGATCTTAGAAAAAATCATGGAAAGGTACTTTTGGAGGGGTTCAGGAGCTTTATTATTTTCAAACAGATAAAGTACTTCCTTATATTTACAAAAGCATCCTAATTTAGGCTGTGACTAATGTTTGTTTACCACAATGAATCACACCCCCCCCCCTTCTCTCCTCTCTCTAAATTATTGTTGTTGTTATCTTATTTCTTCCTCACAATTATAATTTTACTGTGTTTGCAGGAAGAGCATCGGGCTCGAGATCTTTTTTATGCTCTTTGGATACCTGATCTTTTTATGGAAAGAGTCCGTGGTGATGGGCATTGGTCTTTGTTTTGCCCAAATGAGGCTCCCGGTTTGGCTGATTATTGGGGAGAAGAGTTTGAAAAGTTGTACACCCTATATGAAAAGGAGGTAAATTTGATCATTTGCCTTAAAAATACAGCATATAGATGCCTTTGCTTTGGAAGTGACAATTAAATAATTTTTTTGTGGACTCAGGGAAGGGCAAAGAAGGTCATATCTGCTAGGAAACTCTGGTTTGAAATTTTACATTCCCAGATCGAAACTGGAACTCCTTTTATGCTTTTCAAGGTGCATAACTAACACAAACATCTCATTATTTGACAATATTTTGCTTTGCTTTGGTTTCTTGATTCTTATTATTATTATTTTTTGGTCCCCTCCAGGATTCTTGTAATAGGAAAAGTAACCAACAGAATCTGGGCACCATCAAGTCCTCAAATCTCTGCACTGAGATTATTGAGTTCTCAAGTCTGACTGAAACTGCAGTTTGCAATTTAGCATCCATTGCTTTACCACGATATGTGAAGGAAAAGGTGGATCTTTCAACTTTCATTTATCGTTCCAAGTAACTTTGTTCCTCTTTCATTAATATGTTAATCAACATGTTTTGCTTGCTTGGCGTAGGGGACTCCTGTTGAGTCACACTCATCTAAGCTGGTTGGTAGTAGAGATTCGAAGAACCGATATTTTGACTTTGACAAACTTGCAGAGGTTAGTTTTTTAACAAACAAATCCACCCACAAGCCTGTGTCTCTCTTAAGCACTCTTGTATAAAAGCTGTATGTGGAAACTTGTATGTGGTTACCCATACTGTATTTCTTGTCTTCATACAAACCGATCAATATATTGTATCTCAGGAATTCAATTTTTAATTTGTTTTTTCTCCATGTGTTTCTCTGACAGGTTACTAGAGTAGTTACTGCAAATCTCAACAAAATAATCGATATAAATTACTACCCCGTTGAAACTGCAAAAAGGTCAAATCTACAAAACAGGCCAATTGGCATTGGAGTTCAGGGTCTTGCTGATACCTTCATCCTACTTGGCATGGCATTTGATTCACCAGAGGTAAAGCTCAAATCTGTCATACTTATTTTGGTCACTTTAAGGTGCTCCGCTAGATTAAGTATGGTGGCTTGTATTGCAGGCCCTACAGTTGAACAAAGACATATTTGAAACCATATACTACCATGCACTGAAAGCTTCTTCTGAGTTGGCTTCAAAAGATGGCCATTATGAGACGTACCATGGGAGTCCTCTTAGCAAGGTACGTGTTGCCTAGTTTATTATATTAATAATGTATTTGTACAAATCTGCCCCAACACCTTTCCTCATTCCTTGGAAACGAAAGAAGCGGGGTGGGGGATGGGTATTTGACTTCTCCCCAACCATTTTACATAAGATGTCATGTTGCCAAATTGTTGTACGGATAGGATGTGTTCTGCTATGCTTTTGTGGCGCATATGTTGGCATAATTCATCCTCGTTTGGGCTAAAATGGACAGTTTTACCTGAATGATGCCTCTTTCCTTATAAATAAATTGAAACATTTATGAATTGCAATTCTTTTTGTTAGTTAGGTGGGCATTATGTCATACTTGAGAAACTGATAATTAGAAAGGTTCTTTTTCATCAAATTTTGTTTTTTTCTCTCTTATTTCAGTTTACGTTTAAGACTAGCAAATTGCCGACAGCATGAATTTTGCAAGCCTTGCTTGCAGCTCTCAATCTATGCATGTGGTGTGCCCGCAGATACCATCTCAAGCTATAACAACCTTTCTTTCCTTTCCTTTAGGGAATTCTTCAGGTGGACATGTGGGGTGTAACACCGTCAGATCGATGGGATTGGGCTACTATTAGGGAAATGATCTCGAAAAATGGAGTAAGAAATTCCCTTCTTGTAGCACCTATGCCCACTGCTACAACCAGCCAAATTCTCGGTAACAATGAGTGTTTTGAGCCTTATACCTCCAATGTATATACTCGCAGAGTTTTAAGGTATGGTTTTCCTTAATTTACAGCTTCCTCTAAACTCAGCCAGTCCCTGCTACCTAACCCTTTTTTCCTCTCAGTGGTGAATTTATTGTAGTGAACAAACACCTCCTTCATGATCTAACAGAAATGGGTCTTTGGTCTCATGCTCTTAAGAACAAGATAATATATGAGAATGGCTCAGTTTTGAAGATTCCTGAGATTCCTGAGGAACTGAAAGCTATTTACAAGTATTAATATTTTCTTTTTGTTTATGCTTTTAACTTTGCTAAAATCTTGATCTGATGCTAAGGAAGTATCGCTTCATAATATCAGGACTGTGTGGGAAATTAAGCAAAAGACATTGGTTAACATGGCTGTTGATCGTGGATGCTACATTGATCAGAGTCAGAGTCTGAATATTTACATGGACCAACCAGATACTGGGAAGCTAACTTCCCTGCATTTTTATGCTTGGTCTAAGGTATCAACTCTTATGCAATGTTTGATAGTCAAATTTCATACATCTCTCATGGTCTTACGAATCGGCCCTAATTTAGCAATTCTAGTTTCCCCCCATGTTCATCCTTAGATGGGCACTGTTTATAACCATTGATTATTTTGTTTATTACTATTTACTATTATTTTATTTTTCCGCACATGCAAGGGTTTGAAAACGGGAATGTATTATCTGAGAACACGTGCTGCAGCTGATGCTATCAAATTCACTGTTGATACCTCTGCTCTCAACAATGTAATTTATGCTTATGTTGATTATCAAACTAGGGATGATCCGTCATCTGGAATGGGGCCATCGCAAGAAAAAAATCATCACCAGTTGGAAGTAATAAAAACTGAAACAACTGTTGCATGGCATGATATTGTCAAATAGTTTTATAATCTATAGTGATGGCTCCATTTATTGTGGTGGTTCCATTCCAGAGATGCAGATATATTGGTAGTAGAAAGGAATTTTCTTCATGGCACTTCCAGTGGTGCCCTTTTATTTAACTCGTCTGCTTTTAATGTGGTGAAACAGGAGAATGCTAAAAGGGTGGACGATGATAGTAAGGCTGAGATTGCACAGGTAGTGTGTTCATTGCAGAATCGAGAAGAGTGCATGGCTTGTGGGAGTTAAATTTGTCTTGTAACAAATATTTGAATAATGTTCTTTCTGATGTGGGGAGGGGGGGTGGTGGAATGCTTTTTGGCAATCATCTTAGCACAAAATATATATAAATGAAGAAGTTTTTTAATGGGGCAAGTGTGGAGTGTAGTTTAGAAGTTTTTGCTGCCTTTTTTAAACTTTTAACTGGCTCCTGTGAATTTGCAGTTATCTCTTTGTAGCACTTAAGTCTTTTCTAGTAGGGTTTAGAAGTTGAGAATTGCAAGAACTATGAATGTATATGGAAGGCATTTGCCAAAAGGTGCGTATGAAAGACATGTTCCATATCATATATATATCATATATATATATATATCTATATAGAAGCCAAATCATAAGTGTCTTAATATTGCGACATGTGACGTGACTCTTTTTTATTGTAATGTTAAACTGGCTTTTTAAGAGTGAACCTCATTAATTGGCGTCATTAATTGCATTAATTATATTTCAAAAGTTTTTTATATATAAATTATTCAATAAATTAAGTATTATTAATGTACAAATCAAATAAGGAAACAAATAATATAAATAAAATTATTATGTATTAATACATTTAGTCTTTTTTTTTTTAAGAACTCATTTTCATTCCATAGAACTTAAGAGCGAAAGTTCTTACAATCACAGGGCAAACTCTGAAGTAACCGTAGTTTAAGCTACAACGTCACAGGCAGAATCTCGTACAAACCAGGCAACAAAGGCCAACCAATCAACGAAAACACATCCGTTACCCCATGACTAAAATAGCAGGATAAACATTCAAATCTGTTTGGCAGGTTCAAAGACTATTGAACCAAGCATTATGTCGCTACTCATCCTTCTTGACAGTTAAGCCATGATACACATTCATCCATGACACAGAAGTTTGGACCATTTTTCCTCCTCGACCCGAAAGCCAGGATAACATACACATCTACGACATACAAGTCAGGATCAAAGGGGATCCAATCGAACCATCGAGGCCAGAGCATTATTACAAGCAAATAACAAACAAAATACAGGGAAAAAAAAAGCAATAGAACTGAATACAAGCAAAAAAAAATATAGGGAAAGAAACCGATCGTGTGTACATTGACCCCGTACAAAGAGGAGCACGGTGGAAGCTCATCGCGGTGGGGGCACGAAAAAAGCCCAACAATGGATGGAGGGCAGCAAAACCGGTGAGGAAAAGATCGGCAGAAACTGCAAAAAAAACCCAAAAAACACAAAAATAGACAGAAAAATAAAACAACAAAACACCAAAACAAAAACCGGGATGAAGGAGGCGGGGGAAGAGGAAAAGGGACGGGGGGCACCGAGTCTAAGGACATCAAGTAAACTATTAGAGCCCGGTGCGAAAGGGACGTGGGGAGGAGGGATGGCGGAGGCCATCCCTCCTCCTCTGCAGTTACAGCGTTCTGGGAGGGGGGGAGGAGGTGGCGGCTGGCTGAAGCTTAGTCAATTTAATATGTATACTAATACATGGGGTTTGCTAAGGGTTTTCCCCATAGTGTTCTCCTAGCGTTCTCCCAGTCCTACGTAGAATATGATTTAAGAAAAAATAAAATTGTAGTAGCCTCTACTACCGTTTTTTTGCCAACAGATTAATTTTTATGAGTTAATATTTAGGTTCCAATGCTTTAAAACTTGTTTTTAGATTCAAAACTAGAGTAGAAGGTTAACCCTTTAAAAAAACCAGTGGTGGGGGCCACTACAATTTTATTTTTTTCTTAAATCATGTTTTATGTAGGACTGGGAGAACGCTAGGAGAACCCTTAGCATTTTCCCTAATACATTTAGGATTCTAAAAAAAAAAAAAAAAGTCATATATATATAACTGGTTTTTTCTTAAAAAATCTGTCATTAATTATGTTAATTATATTTCAATATAATCCACATGTCATTAATTAATGTCATTAACTGCGTTGATTTTTTTTTTTTTTAAAAAAAGATATTGATCTCATTAAGGTAGAAGTCAAAAGCACGAAACTTATACAACGCAGAGCAATAAAACTTTGACAAATCTTAACCATAGCTAAGACAACACTATAGCCAAAACTGTGACTTCACCAACCAGCTAACCTATGTGTGACTTTCGATACTAGAACAGATCTACAACAAGCAGAGACCAACAAAACATAGGTGTAGCCCTTAACGGAACCTCTACAACCCAAAAGGCTAACTCATGTACCAGATTTGCATCAAACAGCTAAAATCTAGGACAAAAGTAGCCTAAACACAAACAACAAAAAAACTAAACTTAAAAAACTCCACAAGCAGCTGAGGAGCCCGATATCGAAGAGATCCCTAGGAAGACGCACCAAGGCTAATGAAGAAAAGCAGATCTAAGAAAGTGAAAACTAGATCTGGAGCAAGATCTAGAAATACAACTTAGATCCACAACAAACACCCGCCCGAAACGAAGACCGGAGAAAACACCGAGCACTGCTGCCGTAGAGGGGGGAGGAGGGAAAATATAGATCTAAATCTAGATCTTCCCTCCTCAAGGCTTTTTACTAGTTTTGTTGCCTGAAAGAAGAGGGAAGAAGTAGTTTCTAGAGAGAAAGTAGAGCCTCGGAGGTATTAACTACGTTGACTATATTATCATTCATGTATTCTTTTTGCTATTTTTTTTTTCTTTATACTATTCCTTTTAAATCATATATACTTATAGGAACAAAGATTTAATTTTTCTTATTTAATGAGTTGCTTTTAACTTATAATGAAAATTATGTGTTGTCACCAATGGGTAGCTCAATCGGCTGAGATCACGCCTAATAAAACGGAGGTCACTAGTTCGAATCCCGCTCCCCCTCCTCTTGTGTAGACATGTCAAAAATAAAATAAAATTATGGGTTTAAATTTTAAAATTGAAGTAAAAATTAAATTAAATTAATGTAATTAATGACGTTTAATTATATTTCAATAGTTATTCATATATAAATTATTTCATAAATTAAGCATTATCAATGTCTAAATCAAATAAGGAAACAAATAATACACATCAAATCATATAAATAATGTATAACAGCCGAAACCTTCTTTTGAAATGCCTTCAAATTGCGACATGTGGCGTAAACTTTTTTTTTTTTAATAAAAAAAGATTAAACCGATTTTTTAACTCAATATTTTAAAAACCAAACATTTAAAAATTAACCGGTTCATATTTTTGTTCTCACTACAAAAAAAAGCCTTATTAGCGACCAAACGAATAGCGCTGACCCAAAAGTGGCCGCTAATAAGGGGTCATTAGCGGCGACTTTTGAAAGTTGCCACTAATAACCCCATATTAGCGGCCAGTATTATGTCGCCGCTATTAGTGGCCCTAATGATGAGCAAATAGCGGCCACTTTTGAAAGTGGCCGCTATTTTCTAATCATTAGAGGCCACTTTCAAAAGTCGCCGCTAATAACATGATAAAATTTTAAAAAAAATATTGAAAAACAATAAGCGGTCACAACTGTAAATAGTGGCCGCTAATAAGGGGTCAATAGCGGCCACTTTGGTGTTGCCGCTATTGAGAAGAGAAAAATCAAAAATTGAAAAGGTCATTTGCGGTGACACAATTGTGGCCGCTATTTGGACAAAATAGCGGCCACTTTTAGAGTGGCCGTTGATAAGGGCTCAATAGCAGCCAGTTTTGTGTCGCTGCTATTGAGAAGAGAAAAATTAAAAATAAAAAATAAAAAATTGAAAAGATCATTAGCGGCGACAAAATGTAGCCGCTATTTGGCCCAAATAGCGACCACCTAGATAGTGGCCGCTAATAAGGGGTTAATAGTGGCCACTTTTGTGTCGCCGCTATTGAGAAGAAAAAAATAAAATAAAATAAACAATTCGAAAGGTTATTAGCAGCGACAAATTGTGGCCGCTATTTGGACTAAATAGTGGCCACTATAGTGGCCGCTAATAAGGGTCAATAGCGGCCACTTTTGTGTCGCCGCTATTGAGAAGAGAAAAAAAAAAATTAAAATTAAAAAAAATTGAAAATTGAAAAGGTCATTAGCGGCGACAAAATGTGGCCGCTATTTGGCCCAAATAGAGGCCACTAATAAGGGGTCAATAGCGGCCACTTTGTGTTGCAGCTATTGAAAAGAGAAAAATAAAAAAAATCAACAATTCAAAAGGTTATTAGCGGCGACAAATTGTGGCCCCTATTTGGACCAAATAACGGCTACTCTAATAGTGGCCGCTAATTAGGGCTCAATAGCGGCCACTTTGGGGTCGCTGCTATTGAGAATAGAAAATTAAAATTAAAATGTAATAAAAAAAAGTAAATAAATTTTGGTGCGATAGTATTGGCCTTACATATATAATAGAAAAAAGTTCCCAAAAATTCACCTTCGATAATATGTCATTATTTTTTTAATATAAATTATTGGATATTCGATCGATCGTAATAGGATTAAATGATCGATCAAATTTCAAAGAAATTAAAGATTCGATTGAATATTCGATCGATCCTAGTGAATTATTCGATCGATCCTAGTGAATTAGTTCGATTGATCGATAGTGATACAATCAAATGATTAAGCGAACTTTATACGATTGCAAGTTCGACTAATCATCTGATCGTGATAGGATCAAATGATCGATCAAACTTGATACAATTGAAATTGAAGGTTCGATCGAATATCCGATTGATTCTAGTGAAATAGTTGAATTGATCATGATATGATCAAATAAGCTCTGAAAATAATAAATAAATAAATAAATATTTTTTTAAAATTAAAGAAAATTAAAAAAAAAAAACCAGAAATTAAAGAAACTGTTAAAATTTTTTAATATAGGACTTAATTTTAATAGACTAATATCCAATTGATCCTATTAAATCAGTTCGATTGATCGTGATAAGATCAAATGTTCGATCGATCCTAGTGAATCAATCGATTGATCGTGATAGGATCAAATGTTCCATCGAACATTCGACTAGTGAATTAGTTCGATTGATCATGATAGGATCAAATGATCGATAAAGTTATGCTATGATCGAACATTCGATTGATCCTAATGAATTCGTTTGATTGTTTATGAAACAACGTTGTGTTGTCATTGGGCCTTTGATGCTGTGAAATGAAGGTTTTGTTATATAAATCATGTTATTTAACAATCTGTTTGGCATACAGAAGTTCACATTGTATAGATGCTTCTGATGCATGTGTATTCTTCATATGCCCGTCTAATTGGGTCTTCTATTGATCTGTCATTGTAAATGCAGGTTATGAGCACTTCTAGAACATGCAATTGCATTTTAATTGTTCTGATGCAATAAAGCCTATAACTCACAAACGTCTGATAGAGAAAGAGCTTGAGGGATTTGGCATAAGGTAACATGTGCACAGTTAATACTTCTGTCTTTTTTATTTAAATTTTCTTTTCCAATGGCTAACCAACTGAGTTGTTTGTCTACACCATCATTATGTGCCACCTTTTACACAGCTGCAGTTCTTGCTCAAGGGTCACTCGTTTCCCACGATACAATGATGTATTAAAGGTACTTATTAGTATTGTGACCTGAGTAGAAGTTTATGTGGTATTTCATAAATTTTTAATCCTCTTTCTTTCCTATATGCAGCTTCTGGAAACAAGAAGGAGGCGACGTGGAGAGTAGGCAAATTCTTGGACTACTCTTGGGTGGTGGAATTCTTACTCAAGTTGGGTGCTTTAGTTTTAATTTTCCGAAGTTCTTTGATCATAATGCATTTGAATTCCTTATGCTAAGTCCAAGTTGCATTTATTTACATGTATAGGATTTACTTTTTGTTCCATGATAAGAAGTGAATCCTTGAATTCACTTGTTTTAATTAAACTATAAGTAGGTTTAATGCAAAAACATCTATTATAAGGATTTGGGGTTTTTTTTTTTATTTTTTTAATATCATTAGCGCCGCTAATGATTTTTTTTTTTTCTAATTTAAATAGCGGCCACTTTATTTGGGAACAGCGGCAACTTCATTGTTGCCGCTAATGATTTTTTTTATTTTTCTAATTTAAATAGCGGCCACGTAAAGACATTAATGGCCACTTGAAAGTGGCTGCTATTGGGTTCCAAATAGCAGCGCCCCACGGCACGTTCCAAACTTTTTTTGCGGCAAAAAAAATGGTTATTAGTGGCGACCCTATAAGTGGCCGCTATTTGGCATTACCGTCGGACTATTAGCGGCCACAAGTCATCGCTATTTGTAAATAGCGGCCCCTTTTAGGTCATTAGCGGCCACTTTGGGTCGCCGCTAATGACCTTTTTTTTGTAGTGTCTCTCTTTATCTCTCATTTATCATCTCTCTCAACGTCTCTCTCTTTCTTTTTCTTTTTTTTCCTAAGCCATTCACTTTCATTCAATGTCTCTCTCTTGAATCCGTTCATATGTTTCTCTCTCCCTCTCTCCTTTTTTCCTCTCTCTCTCTCTCTCTCCACACTTTTTTTTTTCTCTCCAAGTCTTTCACTCTCATTCCATGTCTCTCTCTCTCTCCAACATTAACATCTATTATTTTTTTTTCTCTCCACTTCAATCCTTCTCTTTCTCCACTCTTCAACATTAACAAAAACAGAATCTATTGACCTAAAAATTCAATTTGGAGGTAATTATTCTTCTTAACCTTCTTTTTTTTTTTTTCCTCATACCTTGAATCCGTTCATATATTTCGTTCCCCCTCTCTCCTTTTTTTCCTCTCTCTCCACACTCTCTCTTTTTTCTCTCCAAGCCTTTCGCTTTTATTCCACGTCTCTCTCTCTCTCTCTCCAACATTAACATCTCTCATCTTTTCTCTCCACTTCAATCTTTCTCTCTCTCCACTCTTCAACATTAACAAAAACAGAATCTATTGGCCTAAAAATTCAACTTGGATGTAATTATTCTTCTTAACTTCTTCTTTTTCTTTTTTTTTTCTCATACCAATAATATTTTAATATATAAATTAAACTAAAATTAAAGGTCATATATATATATATATAAAATAGCCTAAATCCCTCTTAGAGTTCTAATTTAGTAATTGAATCGTTCAAATAGTTCATGAGATTGAACCCCTTTTTGATAATTTCTTTTTCTATTTTTGTTAATGAATTAATCTCTCTATTTATTAACACACAATTTTTCCTTTTATGTTTCAGTTTTGTTTATTAAATTTTTATCAAGATGTTCTTCATTTTAATTTTTAAACATTAAATAAATGAATTTAACTTTGGTCAGGATACTCTTTAAAATACCACTTTTACAGCACCCAATCCCTAATTAACACCTCATAAAAAAATAAAAAAATGCACCAAAATTAAATAAATCCTAATGCACTGGATTGCTCTGAGGAAGAAAAAAAAAGATTAAAGAACAAAGACCCACGCAGTGAACTTGGCCAGACCCTTCGTGCAGGCAGAGACCCACGAGACCCACGTCGTGGGTTTCGCCATGGGTGGTTTTCGCCGTGGATGGGGTTTCGTCGTGGGTTTGATCGTGGGTTTCGCAGTGGGTTTCGATGTGGGTGGGTTTCGACGTGCGCTGTGGGTGGGTTTCGCCGTGGGCGACGCTGTAGGTGGGTTTCGACGTGGGTGAGTTTCTCCGTGGGTTTCGCTTTGGGTGGGTTTTGCCGTGGGTCATCTCTCTCCGATGCCGGTTTTCGACCTCTAAGGTGATAAAATCTTTAATGGGTTAACTTTTTACCTCTAGGTTTTAGATTTGAATCCAAAAACGAATTTTGAAGCATTAAAAACGAGTTTTGAGCATTAGAAAAACAAGTTTTGAGGCATTAACAATGAGTTTTGGAGCATTAGAATCGAGTTTTGAAGCGGATTTTGGCGGGTCACGGCCAGCGAAACCCCAGCCAGTTGGCCGGCGTGCTCACCTGACTCTCCAGACCACGACCGGCATGGGTTTCGCCAGACCCACAGCCGGCGTACTCGCCTGACCCACGGCCAGAGTGGGTCTAGCCAGACCCACGGCCGGCGTGGGTCTGCTGGGTTTGCAAGGGTAATTTTGGTATTATATTTATTTTGATTTGGTGTGTTTGTGTTCATTTTTATTTTTTGCATTTCTCTTAAAGTGATGATGTGGCACTTGGTAAGAGGGTGCTGTAAAATGGGTGATTTGCAGTACATCCTGACCATAGGGGCTCTCTAAATAAATAATTAAGCATTGAATATGATATTAAATGATTGATTTTGATTGAATTAAATATTGAGTAATATATATATATATATAAGGGTTTGCTAAGGGTTCTCCCTCTAGTGTTCTCCTAGCGTTCTCACAGTCTTACGTAGAACATGATTTAAGAAAAAATAAAATTGTAGTACAGTTTTTTTGCTAACAGATTAATTTTTATGAGTTAATATTTAGGTTCTAATACTTTAAAAGTTGTTTTTGGATTCAAAACTAAAACATAAGGGTGGACGGTTAACCTTTTAGGGATGGTATCATCCAAAATAAATTTGATTATCCTAAATTTAGTGCTAATACCTCAATTTTGATGCTAATACCTCAAATTTAGTGCTAATGCCTCAAATTTGGTGTTAATGCCTAAAAAAACCGGTGGTGGAGGCCACTACAATTTTATTTTTTTTAAAATCATGTTCTACGTAAGACTGGGAGAACGCTAGGAGAACACTAGGGTTATATTTTTTCTTAAATCATTTTCCATATAGAGAACACTAGGGTTATATTTTTTCTTAAATCATTTTCCATATATATTTTTTCTTAAATCATTTTCCATATATATATATATGGAAAATGCTAAGGGTTCTCCTTCTAGTGTTCTCCTAGCGTTCTCCCAGTCTTACGTAGAACATGATTTAAGAAAAAATAAAATTGTAGTGGCCTCCACCACCGGTTTTTTTAGGCATTAGCACCAAATATGAGGCATTAGCACTAAATTTGAGGCATTAGCACCAAAATTGAGGCATTAGCACTAAATTTAGGATGATCAAATTTATTTTGGATGATACCATCCCTAAACCCTAAATGGTTAACCTTCCACCCTTAGGTTTTAATTTTGAATCCAAAAACAAGTTTTAAAGCATTAGAACTTAAATATCAACGCATAAAAATTAATTTGTTGGCAAAAAAACGGTACTACAATTTTATTTTTTCTTAAATCATGTTTTACGTAAGCCTGAGAGAACCCAAGAGAACACTATGAGGAGAACCCCTAGCAAACCCCATATATATCTATATATATTCATAAAAAAAGGATTTTGTTTATTTTGCTTTATATTTTTTTTTAATGTTCATAATTATATGAGTTTTATTTGATTAAAATATAATAGGCGACATAATTTTCTATGATTTAATATGCATTATGTTACCATATTTAAATATGCAATAGATTTTTTTACAATATAAATAATCAAAAATACAATAAAAAATATTTAAATATTTAAATTAAATTATAACGAAGAATCCCGCGTGGGTTATAAGCTAGTTTCTGATAGTTGCCAAGAGACCACGATTGATTTCTCTTTCTCTGTTCTTGTTGGGTGCGCGCGTTCCTGACATGGGAAACCATAAGGCCATCTCTTTATTTTAGTTTTTGGATTCTTACGGTTCTTGTTGACGGACGGTGGACCTTTTTATTCTATTGGGCCTTGAGTGAAATTATTGGATTGGTCGCATGTAGAGGCAGGGCTCCAAGGGGGCACCTTATTCTTTTAAGTATTATACTGTGAGAGCATCTTCAGTGTGATTATTGCCCAAAACAAGGTTTTGTGCAATCCACTCAAAATTTAACATATTATCATTGAAAAAAAATTATAAGAAAAATATATATGAGCAAAGCATTGGATTATTTCTCTCACAACCATTTGAACCACCACTTGCCTCCGTTAGCCACCAGCGCCGCCGCCTCGGACCGCCTCCGTCGACCACGTGGAGTGGCGTCGGCCACCCTTAGGCTTGGGGTGGCTCGCCGGCCACCCCAGTCGTGGGTTTCGCCATGTCTCGCCTGAAAACCCGCTTGAAACCATTGTGACCGCCTCAAAATCGGATTATAATGCCTCAAAATTCGTTTTTGGATTTAAAACTAAAATTTAGGGGTGAAAAGTGAGCCATTTAGGGATTTTATCACCCTAAAGGCCGAAAAAAGGAGCTCCAAAGAAGGAGAAATGACCATACCCATGGGTCTGGCTTGACCTGCTACCTAGCCAATCGATTTTCTCATTAATTAATTGTTTTATTTTTTTATCTCAATAATCTAGTGTAGTTGTATTTATTTTCTTATTATGTGATATGCTGATGTGACAATTACTGAATAGTATGCACAAAACAAAATTTTATACACAGACGGACATACCACATTAAAATTATTCTCATTATACACAAGTCATTTAATGGATTTGGGCATTATGACTATATATGTAAAATAAGCCCAAAAAATAGCATATTTTTCAGTCAATTGAGCAGAATAAGCCCAAAAAATATTACAAAATAAGCTCAAAATATATGAAAAATGAAGGCCCAAAATATAAAAGAAGTCAAAAAGTCATTTTTAAAAAATCGATTATAACCACTTGTTAACGGTTTGAATAATCGCTAATCGTCGGTTATAAAATAACCGCTAACCGCCTTGACAGAGGCGGTTATTAAAAATTCGATAATTGTCTAAAGTGAAAGCGATTACGATTATTGTAAATAATTATTGATTATAATCGCTTGAATACCCCTGATAAGGGGTGTCGAATTTGAAGGATGAGAAGGACCTACTCACTCACCAACCCAAAAGAATGAGGTCAAATTTGAATATGTAGATTGATTTTGAAAGTTAATGCGCTGTACAGTGGACCTGTCACTCCAGTTAGAAATGTAAGAATGACATTGAGATGACCTGAATTAGGACAAAATAGCAAGACTTAAAACTCTCTGACTCCACCAAATTGGAGCTACTTGCAATCATGGTTGACAGAGTCAAATGTACTGTATTTTTTTTTTAATTTTTAATTTATTTATTTTTATGTTGAGTTAATTCTTAGATACTGCAATGATAGATAATAGGATGAGTATTAATTAAACATGGGAGAATGATTTGTTGCTCAACTTGTGGAGAATGAGTTGATATTGATAGGAAAATGTGTTGATGCCGATGGGTTTGGTATAATCACTTCTCATGATTTCGGCTTGGAGCCAAGTCATGCAAACATGTTTGGATTAATGGATTATCTCATCAATATCTTACTTCCAAGTAGGAGTACAAGTAATCCCTTTGAATCTTTTATAAATTAATTTAATTCAATATATTATATTATATTAAAGCAAAGAATTTTTATTTCATAGTAATTATAATAGCACTTAACGGTGGAAAATCTACAAAATGAGAGGGGCATAACATGATTCTACCCTCAATTAAAAATGATTTTTTTTTTTTTCAAGTGAAATTGAAATGTGCAAATTCCGACCTAACTTAAAAAGGCATAATGATTAAAAAAAAGAAAGAAAAAAAAAAAGTAAACAATGATTAATTTAAGGATAAAGTATAATTTCCTTAACATGGTGTTATGAAGACTCTCAAAGTGATATACCAAATGGGAATAGAATATTTATCTTCCTATTAAAGCGTGATTGTCATTGGGTGTTGGAGCCCCACATGCACTTCATCGTTATCCAATCAAGTCAAATCCTCTGGGGGATTTATCCCTTGAAACTTCCCATCAAGATGTATTTTCTGCGTCGCTCTTATAATATTTATATATATATATTTTTTGATATGTTCATTCAATAGTAAAGAAATGAATGATTCAAATTTGTGACTTTCATTTTATAAGACGTAGTTTATAATCGATTGAGCTATCTCTTAAGGACAATATTTATATTTTTTGGGTACATTTAGATATGTATTTGAGAAATTTAAAAGTTCATTTGAAGGAAAAAAAAAATAAAAACATTTTTAAGAGTAAAAAAATAGCCAAAATGTATTTTTGATTAAGTTCTTGTCAAAAAAACGGGTTTTTTATTTAAAAACATTGTTTCTCAAACATAAGTCTAAACATGCTAATTGATAACTTAAATTTTTCATAAATTAAATTGTAAAAATTTATATAATTCAAAAAGTGAAGTATATTTTGAGTACGTGAAAAGCAAATACTATTAAAAGAACTAGTTGCCAAAAATATCGGGATAAATAACTTCCTATATATCAAGCGATTGAATGGAGAAAATTTTATTTCTTGTCATTATTGTATTAGTATGATTGTTTAGGTCATGCCGAAGTCTAATTAGTATGTTGCTTTTGGAAAGCATAAAAATGTGTGCAATTTTTTATTAGTAATTTGGGGGTAAAGTGGCCTTTGTCTTTATGCCATGATGATCCTGTTCATACTGCCTTTGAATTGTCACGTAAAAGTGAAAACCACAGTAGACCATTTTCAGTTTCGTGGAAATCTCCTGTCGCTCCTTTATGCCTGTGTTGGTCCATGGAAAAATGATGCATTTATTCTCTTTTTCTAGACGTTCAATGAACTCATCTTTGGTCTAAATTAAATGCATTTTCAAGTTAAAAAACAAAAGAATTATGAAAAGGAAAACAATATTAAAAAAAAATTATTGTTTTCCTTTTCATAATTCTTTTGTTTTTTAACTTGAAAATTTTTTTATATGACCAAAGTATAAAAATAAGGAGAAGGAGAAAGATAAAGATTTCTGCAAACAATCAGGAGATTGTAGGAAGTATTAGCACATGCTATAGAAATAAAATCAATCCACACCCACTTGTTAAAAAAATTTAGGTACAATATGTCTGATTTGGCTTGTTTGACAATATGTTTTTTAGAATATTTCAAAAACATTAAAAAAACAACTGCAAACACAAAACATTCGAAACTCTTTTATCTTTACGTTACATCAGAACATATTTTTAATTAAAAAAAGAAAGCGAAAACCACTATAAAAAGTTTTAGATGAAAGTTGATCGGTACTTTGGTATTTAAGATAGGGTTGAATAATTTCATCTTATTGCTGTGTTCTTTGCCCATGGTTTCTAAAGGTTGAAGATTCACGTAACCATCTTGAATCTTCTGGTTCTGTTTTCTTTGTACAAGTACTTGTACGTGTTTTCCAAAGGGTTGGACTTTGAAGCACATGGTTGAACCATTTTTTTCTAGCTCCTTTTAATGTTGGATTAAAATTGGTCGTCAACAGTTTGTCGTGGAAACTATTTCTTTTTCTAATTAAATAGTCATTCCGCTTATAAGAGGCGGGTTTGGGGTGACAGGGGATGGCCCTAGCCTACCCCCAAATTCTCCAAAACAAAAAAAATTGTAGGAATTAAAAATAAAAAATATTTAAAGGCATTTGGCCCTGCTCAAAAAATAAAAATACCCATTTGATCCTTCTTCATCCAACTTTTTGAATCTGTCCTTGCCGTTTATCAAACGACGCAATCTATTTATTCTTGTTCTTTTTACTCGTAATCTTAGGCTAAGTTAGGTTAGCTGGGTTCTACCTAATTATCTCCTTTTTATGTAATTTAAAAAGTCCTAGTCCTCTTGGTTTTAAAGAGTATACGTTAAATAGCTCGTTACTCACAAATGAAGAAGATAATAGGATCCATTTTATTTGATTAGTAATTATTTTATGATCATAATATTTAAATTATGTACATAATTTAAAATTTGGGTATTTAATTATGTACATAATATCAGTATTAACACATTTAAAAATAAATAAATAATGTGACATTATGTATATACAATTAAATTTACGAACTTTAAATTCAGACCAAGAGCCCTCGTTATCTTACATAGACCATAATGAACAAATTGGTTCATAAATGAATGTTTTTTACAATGAAACAAACAAATAACTCAATAATAATAAAATTCTAATTGACACAGCAGAAAAAACAATAAAAAATGCTACATACTACATTTTCTGATTGACACCTATAGCCCCTTGCATTGGCTAACCCGGCCACAAGATCTCTTCATGGCCCTTTCGTTCCCAATCGGCCCATTAAATTTTTTATTTTATATATATTTTTAACAATGATTAATTCAAAAATTAGTAGGAATTAGCACATCAATATTATATATATATATATATATATATATATTTTAAAGATATATGGTTTTCTTAATGTTACCTTTTTTTTTTTTACTAGAAACCCAAGGACTTGTGGTGGGTGGCCTACTCCTACTAAGTGAGCAAACTAGAATATTTGTGATTAATTAGGAAGCCGAGGAAAAACTATAATATTTAATGTGATTAGAAACCCCATGACTTCTTGTTGGTAGCCTACTAATAAGGCAACCTTAATTTCTAGATGCAGCTTAGAGCATGCAACTTTTTTTCTTTTTTTTTTTTCTTCCTGATAATTAATTTATATCTCTAAAAGAGGTCCACAGCTCATCTTGTAGTTGGATTCTCTCCCTGGCTGATTGAGTTTACCTACCTACAACTCTTTAAATCTTAATGAACTTATCTTAACATATTTATTACAAGAAGTTAATTTAATTGGCTATATATAATTATGAGTGGCCATTTGAATTGAGTCCCATTATAATATCAACAACAATAATGATGATCACCACCATACCATACAAATCGATCATCTTGTTAGGATTTAAAATTGGTGTATCTAGCGGTGTGTATGAAGTTAATATTAATACGCTTTTTAAAAATTTAAATAATGTGAAATCATATTTACCGTTAGATGTATAAACTTGAAATTATGACTATGAAATTATATTTTTCTCCTAAATACATCAAAACCTATATAATTAATTTTTGAAGTTGAATAATATGGATTTGGATTCCCATAAAAGTCCCTATAGGGCTTACTTGCCCTATTAGGTAGCTAGGCTCGCTGCATGAGATCAATTGAAATAAATAAATCTCGTAAAAACTATCTCACATTTATAATTCAAATCGTTAATAATTCATCAAAAATCTCGATCCGAAACAAGATTTCATCATGGGATAGATCTGACCGAAAGTCTTTACAAACTATCAATCACTCATATATGTGATTTAGATTTTTTTTTTTTTTAAAAAAAAGCTCATCTTCAACGTAATCATAATTTGTGGATATCTAAAGATGAGTGCTAAGTATCCAACGCCATAATATCAGATAAAAGTAGTACAGCATAAAAGGCTTGGTCCTGATTTGGGCTTATCAAGTTGCTTTACTCGAAGCTTCTCATGGATCGAGGTCGCATCTAATTTAATTAGGTTAATTAGTTGTGCTTAATTACTCAAATAATGCCTATAATTGGTGCTTTTTTTTTTCAATACATTTATGATCAATTACACTAATTCTCATCTGCATTCCTATTATTTTGGTCCTTTATTTTTAATTTTTTAATTTTTTTTTTATAATTGATTGCACCGAAAATTTATTTACCCATTCACAACCTTTATTATCTACGTAAAGGAAATTAAGAATCATGAAAGACTTTTGGCTCTATAATGTATACATACACATCAAAGTCAATCTAACCATGGAGGTGGAGGGTGTTAAGTAGCCCATTTAGGTGGGTGGGAATAGTGGACCACCAATCAATTTGGACGATTGAGATGAATTGATTGACATTATAGCTAGATATGCCCTTATTAGTTATTCTCAAAAACACATCTTTTTGGCAAAAAATGGTTGTTCTTGGAGTAACATCCAGACGAATGAATACCCTGTTTTTCTACGAGATACAGTCATCTTTGAGAATTGTATGTTTTGATGTTTTATGTAATTTATGAGAGTTGTATGAGTTGATGTTTTATCAACGAAAGCATAAGAATTCACTTTAAAAAAATCTTTTTTCTTTTCTTTTCTATTCCATACTTTTTTTTTTTTTTTGGGTGTTCTTCTTATTCTATGGGTATTTTTAGTTACTCTAGATGCTATTTTAGAGTAATTTCCGGGCTTCTTTGTATCATAAGAGTGATTGTGCCCAATTCTCTTAGCATTTTATAAATTTAATGAAATAAGTTCTAAAAAAAATTATGATTATAATTCAGCCATAAAGTCCTTATAAATTGTCTTCATAATTTTACCTTAATGAGAGAGCGGGGTAGGTGGGGGGCGGGGGATCAACATGGGGCACTTGCGTATTTCAATCTTACTTTCTTCCTTCACAATTCACATGATTTTACAGATCTAATAATAATTTCAAAAAAATAAAAAAAGATTAAAAGGAAAATGTATAGCGCATCTTCCTTTAAAATGACAATATGGCTTTTTTTTTTTAGAGAGAGAGAGACAATATGGCATCTAATTAGTTCAAAATAAAGACACTTTCCACTTTAAAATTACTATTTTTAGTGTATAAATTAGAGATAAGGTACGAAGTAGTACGGTATGTGGACCATTAAGTCAAGCATGCCTCTCCTCTTATGAATATGATCATATTTCAAATCAAAACCAGAACTATAATATTGGCCCACTAACACTTCGATATATATATATCAGAAGATAATTAAAACCCATATCATTAATTTATTATTATTAAGGATAAACTAAAATAAGAAAGCTTTCCAAAATAATTTTTTTTCCCCTTTTCTTCCTTATTTTAATTTTCAAACAAATAGACTTTTCTCAATAAATAAAATAATAATAAAAAGAGTAGAAAGTAATGGTGTGTTGGGTTTCAACTTTCAACAATCTCGGTCAAATTCTCTACCAATATTATTATTATTATTATTATTATTATTTATTAAGCAATAGCATTCTCTCTCAGGAGTCGGGTTGGCATGCAGCCACGTTTTTTGTGTCGTATCCATAAAGTCATGAATAATGAATATACGCTGCTTTTTTGGATTTTTGTCCTTTGAAATCTTCCCAACTTTGAACAATTGAACCTGACCTCCTTCAGTCGCCACCAACCCAGTGACCCACATGCCCAAATCCCATTTCCATTAATATTTTTTCTTTTAATTTTCGAATAATTTATACTTTGACTGGGATTCTGGGAATATAAATTAATATACCATTTAAATATTTTAGTACACTGAATTAAATCCTTTGTTTGTGTATTTTCTACTTTCATTTTTTTTTTAAAAAAAAAAAAATCATCTGATAAATATCTCATGTCATAATGTGGAACACAAAAAGAGAAAAAGTAATTAGAAGATAGTGATATGAATTGAGGTCGGGTCCCAGAAAAAAAAAAAAAAAACCAAAAAGTAGCATGTTTTTGGTTGTTAGCAATAGGAAAACATGATCAAAGCTATTACTGCAGCCTTTTTGTAACATGAAATTTGAAAGAAAAGAAAAAAAAGGTGAAATTTTTGCCATAAGAACTGTGGATGATGTGACTGGGGATTCAAGTCTCTTTGATTGCAAATCTAATTTTGTCTTTATCTATTGGATAGGTTTTCTTTAAGGGTTAAATACCTAATATCTCCTTGGAGTTTGAAAACTTTTTTTTTTGCCTCCTAGGGTTTGAAAATAGACCAAATTAATCCTTATGGTTTTAAAAAGTGACCAAATTAGTCATTCCGTTAGTTGATCGTTAGTTGACTTAACGGACTAACATGTGAACCAATTAGAAGTTGACACTTGGCACCTAATTAAATTTTTTATTTAAAAAAAAACAATTAAAAAAATATTTTTTCAAAAAAAAAAGAAAGAAAAAAAGACAAAAAAAAAAAAATTGGGGGCAGCCAAAACCACCCCCAAACCACCATTGGCGCATGTGTATTGCATTTGGAAGTGCTGAGGTGAAGCCCCCTCGAGATGGCTGATGCTGGTATTGCAGATCTGAGATGGGGTCCTTTTCTTCTTGTTGATCATGAGACCCATATATATCAGTAAGAAACACCAAGGAACTGAGAATAGCTAGGGTTGGAGAGAAAAGGACATTCACGTGTATTCTCTCTCTCTCTCTCCCTCGCAATTCCTCCGGTGAAAATGAAAATGAAAATCGAAATATCAATATCAATATGATCAATATCAGATCTGCAATACCAGCACCAGCAATCTTGAGGGGGCTTCACCTTAGCACTTCCAAATGCAATACACATGCCCCAATGGTGATTTGGGGGTGGTTTCGGCCACCCCCATTTTTTTTTTTTTTTTTTTTTTTTTTTTCGTTTTTTTTGAAAAAATATTTTTTTTAATTGTTTTTTTTAAATAAAAAATTTAATTAGGTGCCAAATGTCAACTTCTAATTGGTTCACATGTCAGTCCGTTAAGTCAACTAACGGTCAACTAACGGAATGACTAATTTGGTCACTTTTCAAAACCATAAGGACTAATTTAGTCTACTTCCAAACCATAGGGGAAAAAAAATAAAGTTTTGAAACCCCAAGGGGGTATTAGGTATTTAACCCTTTCTTTAAATTGGGAAATTCTATTTAAATTTGTGATTGCGCTTATTGCGGAGATGGAAAAATATGAAAACCATTGAGTAATTGAAAATGTTTTAAATTAGGAATGTGATTTGACAAAATATGTTGTAGATTTAGAAATTGATTAGGACGGTAACATTCAAATAGTTAAAATAAACTTTTGACCATGAAATGACTCATCGATCTATTTTAGTCGACATTGAGAGGATCTTTGACCAGCTTGAAATGGCAAATGGCTAAAATTGCACTTAAACTATGTAGTACACTTAGAATCCCATACTCACTCGATAAGTTACATGTGTCTGAGCCTATAGTCAACATGGTAGTTAACTCCAATTTTTTTTTAAAAAAAATGATACAAAACTCTGGTATAACTCACTCTTGAAAATCGATTTGCAAGAGACACTGCTAAAAAACATCATTTTGGCATCGGTTAATTTGGCTTCATTTGGTTCAAACGACACATAAGTTTAAATGGGACGTCATTTATCAAGAAATTGCGTTAACTTCTTGTCGTTTGTTATGTAAAACATTTTAATCCATATGAGACATTTAGGATCATGTTGTTGATTTCTTTCTAAATAATTCATGGTCCATAAATTCAAAAGGTGTTATTCTAGCGTGTAAATGAATAGAAGTTACACTCATAATCAAATTAAAATTGACAGGAGTATGATTTGATTGCCTTCTTTTCATTTTTAGATGGTGGTAGTTATGAGTTGGAATGAATTAATTAAGCCGCAATATATATAGATGATGATTGTGAAAAACGTTTCAAAGAGTGGCATTATTGGATTCACCGTATCTGGTGCTACTTCAATTCTCAAATAATTTGGCGAGTAGTGGTACTCGTAATGCCGGCGTGAGTGGACAATAATCACTCACGCCGGCTTATTTTATAATTAAATATTATTAAATTTTTTTATTATTATTGTTCATTATATTTTTTAATAATATTTAATTATAAAATAAGCCGGCGTGAGTGACTGTTCACTCACGCCGGCATTACGAGTATCACTACTCTATTTTGGCATCTATCTTTCTCTTTATTTTACAAATTATTCACGAATTATTATTTTACAAAATCATTTACAGAGATTTTTTTTTTTTTTTTTCCATTTTAGATTGCAAAATGGTGGTAAATTGGGGGACTATATATTTCAAAAATTAACATATTTGAAAACATTACAAAAAGAATGGTAGTTGTATTGGGAAGTCTATTATATTTCGGAGAGATTTTTAGTGATGTTTCACTATATTCGAAAGAAACGATACAGGAGGCGTTAACGTTGTCTCTTCGCCACTAGTAGGATGCCAAATTAGACGTCCAAACCTCTGCTCCATGGACTAAGGCTTCCAACATTGGACCCGTGTCAAGTGTAAATCAGGTCATATACAAATCAATTAAGCTCCACATAGCCTAATAAGTTGGAGAAGAGTCATTTTCTAGATAGTGTCGATCTATGAAAAAAAATGCATTTCAATAGAAGATGTCCTAATTCTGTTTGGTGTAAAAGGTCATTCAAACAGAATTCAAACTTCTTTTTCGATTTTCAAATGTCGGTCACAAGCGATATGATTATCTGGACCAACTTCCAGTTTTTTGGGATCGTTGCTTTCAGGAAATATAATCACGTGCAGAAAGTTGAAAAGTAGTGGTTGATTTCGTCCGAGCACGCTGCTGATCAGTGGATATGGCGATCAAAGCAATCTGAAAGAGCCACTTGTTGGAGACGATGACAGATTAACAGGGCATCGACTTAAGACTTGCTTAATTCCTTGTACGTGAAAAACATGTTTGAATTTTTTTAATGCCATTTACTTTATCAAAGGTAATACGTGGCATTGTTATCCAAGTCCACTGGAAATGTCCTGGTCATACTGTTTTTTTTTTTTTTTTTTCCTTACTTTTGACCGATATAGTTATAAACTTATAATTATGAATTGATTGAGATCTCTTACAGTCTTGATGTTTGAATTGCAGCGTAATTCGGATCATTCATGCAAAAAAAGGATTGTAAAACTCATTTGCTTCTATAAAGAGAACTGTTTGAGACAGATATCGCAAATGACTACAGTATGAACATTTTTTACTCTATATCTCACAAACTATTTGCAATATCTAAATACATAGATCCGGAGAGTTGTAGAGTAAAAAGACTAAATCAATTAGCCGTCTAAAGAGTAAAAAAGTCATCATAAGCGGCACTATGGTATGCAAAATAATATATTTATAAGAATTTTAGTAAATTTGGGGTTACCAAAACCTTCAACTCTTAAGGTAGGTTTGACCTGATTCTAGAGGTGTCCTTTTAACGAATTAAGCCATATATGAGTTAGTACGATAATCTATATATACGAAACTACTAGGAATCTTTGGTAAGAATTAAACCAAAATTTGGTTTCACACCTTAGGGAAGTTGTCAATTTTGTAGAGCATATGTTACGATATTAAAAGTCATCATAAGCGGGACTATGGTATACGAAATAATATATTTATAAGAATTTTAGTAAATTTGGGATTACCAAAACCTTCAACTCTTAAGATAGGTTTGACCTCATTCTAGAGGCGTCTTTTTAACGAATTAAGTTATATATGAGTTAGTATGATAATCAAATTAGGATTCTCTTTGCTACAAATAAATTTGAGAATATCCAATTACTTATATTAGATGAGTATTTTTGTCCCATAAAAAAATGAAAAGACAAAATTATCAAGACAAAGGTAATTTTTTTTTTTAATTTAATTATGTGACGTATTGATGAAAAAATGTAGGGAAAATTATGAAGGTAATACAACCTTTTACTGGATTTGCTCCACGTGTAAAGCGAAAGAGGCAAATGAAGCTTGTTTGTTCAATGGATTGTGTACAAACGAATAAGAACGTTCTGCCTCGACCTCGTGCGTCTGAATTATTCGTTTTACAAAAAATATCAGCCGACAAAACGTGGACAAAGAAGAAAAGTAGAAAACAATAAAATAATGGTTATTGATTTTTGAGAATATTAATAAAAATTGAATGAGGGACACAAACTAAGAATAAAGTACAGCTAGCTCCTGATTTTTGAGAATATTAAGAAAATTTATATGCATAAAAAATTAACGAAAAATAGAGAATTCAATTATATGCGTCAATAAAGTACAGCTCCGAAATTTATTAAATACACTTTTATTCTTTTTATTTATTTTTTTAACTACGCCTAATCAGGCGTCCTACTAGTGTGAAGAGACAGAGAGTAGCCATGGCCTGCCAAACTCTTTTTAATAAAACACGGTTTTTTATTATGAAAACTTTATTCATTCGTAGTATATTACTATTTTTTTAAGTGCACTTATAAATATCTTGTTTTACATTAAAAAATATAAAAAAAATAATAATATTGTTTAATATATTTAAGTGGGACCTTAACTCATTAACTTATACTTTTTTTTTTTTTTTACATGTCCATACAAGAGGGAGGAGGGAGAATTTGAACTAGTGACTTTTAAGTTAGAATTGTGTTTCATTATATATATTAATGCACTCTTGATAAAAACTCCATAACCGCTTTTATTTCTCAACAAGTACGATCTTATATTTTAAATCAAATTTATTAATTTCTTATATTCTTCTTAAATGTCAATCATTTTTATGAACAAAATGTTTGGGGTGATTATCAAAGGGGCCAACGTGGATTAAGCTTGAGATTAAATGCATCTTGAGACACTTAAATATCAATTTCTCCGGTTCAAATGAATTAGAGAGGATCCTAATTTCTTGCCCTTGAACTGTACTACCTGTACCCAAAGTCCTTTAGTTTTTGATCCCTGCCACTCAAAATTTAGGGTGCAGATTAGTTGTATAGTAAATTGTAGTTGCTACTTGTTGGATCAGATTTTCTCATGACATCAGAAGCACCTGTAAAAGAGTTTGTCGGTGTGAGCCGACAAGAAAAAAGACTTCGGCCTTTGGCTATGAACATTGCAAAAAGAGTAGTAGTTATAAGGGAGTAAATGTAGGTTCTCCAATAAATTTTTTGTTTCATCTTTGGAAAAATGCATTTATATAGAAATCAAGAGACTTCTTATGTCACAGCAATACCTCTGGCTCTCCTTTGTTGAGCCTTTTTGTTTTACATGAAATTTCAAATCCGAATTTGAACCTCAAAAATGTTTAATCTTAGTCATATGATGTCTCATTCGCCACTATATAATCACTTCTTAATCTCCCAAGCGATATTAAGTTAAAATGTGTTTTCTTTATTGGTACTCACACAGTTCATTATGAGTCAATGTAACCAGGTTCGTTAGCAGCTTTTTCGATTGCCTTCGATCTTCCTCTTTGAATATCCCTTTCACAGGTATGGTTGAATTGCTGCTAAGATTTTTCTTTTTATTTTTAATTCTGCAATTTTATGTTTTTTGTTCTGTGTTGATTGTTTGCATTATGTTCTTGCTCATTTAAAAAAAATTAAAAAAAAATCCTTCTAGCTTTTCAAAGGTCGGTCTTAAAGACGAAGTTACTATCATTATATCTATACCAACGTCCAGTTTATTGGGATCGTTTCAAGAAATAAATTAATCACGTGCAGAAAGTTAAAAGCAGTGGTTGATTTGGTATGGGCAGGCTGATGAGTAGACATGAGAAGCGATGTGGAAGAGCCACCTGTTGCAGGCATTTTCTTAGAACAATATGCTTTGTAACTATCCATTAGTCCAAATTAACATTAATTATTTTGGAAAAGCCATGGTCATATTATGGTGATGCTTCTTATTTCTCCTACTTTTTGACTCCATGTGATTTATAGTTATGATTCGGGATTTGCTAGAAATTGGGGTGTTTGAATTATACCCTAAATTGCCCGGAACAATTAGACCTTATAATCTTTGTAAATAAGCCATAAATGAGTTAATTAGTACGGTAATCGATCTTTGGTAAGAATTAAACCAAAATTTGGTATCGCTACGTACAACTTGCACTTTACAAAAAAAAACTTGACATAGGCTAAATGGTATTATATAATACCCTTTAGAAATATATTATAATCTTGAGAAATAATTTGAGAATGATACAATATAAAAATATATTATTTATATGTGGGATCCATAGTTTTTCTTAAATTATATATATTGTGTAATAACTAGATATATAATACAACGATAATTAATAATGATATTTAAGAATGCAATTAACTTAATTTTTATCTCTCGTATACCTCATATTGCACAAAACACACGGCATCATATTGTTTATCTAATTCTTTCTAACAATAATAATTATAAAATATAAATTAAGAATACATCTTCTTTTATCAGGAGACCTCATTTTGCACAAAACGTACACGGCAACATATTATTTATCCAATTCTTTCCAAGTACAAATCCTTATCATTGAATAAGAAAATTGGAAATAAATTCCGTCTAAATTAGGAAATAATTTTTTTTTTTTAAATGATCATGCTTTTTTATAATCCAAGTTAATTCTACAAACGGATAAATCCTATATATTTAGCCCTAAGTTTTTATCCAATTTGAATTTTGTCATTGGGTTTCTAATTTTAAGAATGTGGTCCTTAGTTTTTGCCTATTTTAAATTGGTCTCTCTATTATTTTTCCGTCAAAATAAATGGTTTGTCATATGACGTGAGTTTCAATTGACACATAAGCATTGATCATATTAGCACCTAATTAATATCAATACCATATCATTAAGCGATAAGTCATCCATAAAAAAACAAAAGACCCAACTCTAGAAACAAAAACCATGTTCTTAATTTGTCATCATAATCTTCTAAATTTGTAGGAGTAATGATATAAGGAGAACTAGAGTTCTCATAGAGTCATCCCAATAATGATGTGACATTTAAAATCACCATTCAATTTTACATGATCATTATTGAATTTTAATCTATTGGTGATTTTGAATACCGCATCACATTTGGGATGACTCTAAGATGACTCTAGTCTTCCTTATATCATTACTCAATTTGTTGTTATGGAAAAAAAGGGTTAACTTTGATACTGAGATAATCCCTGATGTGTTAAATGAGACATACGTAACAAATTGAAAATAGTTACAAATACTAATTTAAAATTTGAGCAAAAGCTGAGAATTTTATTGTTGAGATTGAAAATCCAAAAACTAAATTAAAATCAAATGAAATTCGGTACATGTAAAATTTAGGGATGTCAAAAACCAGAGTAAATATAACATGTCTAATATTCTAATCTAATCTAATCTAATATATATATAATAGGGGAGTTTTAGATAGGAGAAGCTAACATCGTGACATGTGGCATTCTATTTATCTAACAAATGATTATATTAAATGAAACTGTGCGTTTGAGCTTTTTTTAGTTTTAAGCAGAAGAGGCTAATATCATGACATCTGGCATTCCATTTATGTGACAAGTAATTATTTTTTTTTAAAAAAAAAAAAAAATTGTACTTTAAATTTTTAAAATCAAAACATACGGTTTTTTTTTTTCAAACTGCTCTCTTTCTTAATCTCAACTACCATCAAACATTGTTATCACTTTATCCCCACATTATCTAATATATATCTAATCTAATCTAATATCTAATATATATATATATATATACTTGATAGAAAAGGGAAACGTTGTTAATTAGTAATTAGTTAACCTTCTTCTCAGTTTTCTTTTATACATATGTAAACATTGGAAACAT
This sequence comes from Carpinus fangiana, assembly GCA_006937295.1. Taxonomy (NCBI): domain Eukaryota; kingdom Viridiplantae; phylum Streptophyta; class Magnoliopsida; order Fagales; family Betulaceae; genus Carpinus; species Carpinus fangiana. Next base: position 33,258,757 of record CM017327.1, on the reverse strand, counting down.
CAAATAACCGTTCAATTAAACTGTGTGATCACAAACCTTCAAGTTTTCTACCCACATTCTTCAAACACCCCAAATACCAAATAAGAATCCATCGTCTCTCTATTCCTCTCTTCATTCCCACTATTTATCAGTCTCCATATAACTCACCACCTTCTATCCCCACATTATCTAATATATATCTAATCTAATATAATCTAATATCTAATATATATATACCTAATAGAAAAGGGAAACGTTGTTAATTAGTAATTAGTTAACCTTCATCTCAGTTTTCTTTTATACCCGTGTAAACATTGGAAACATCAAATAACCGTCCAATTAAAATGTGTGATCACAAACCTTCAAGTTTTTTACCCACATTCTTCGAACACCCCAAATACCAAATAAGAATCCATCGTCTCTCTATTCCTCTCTTCATCCCCACTATTTATCAGTCTCTATATAACTTACCATCTTCTACCGCAAGTAATTAAGATTGGTGACTGCAACCAAAGGCATGGTTATGAAAGAAAAAGCTCTTGAGTCTTGATGATTACACCAAGGATGGAACGGTGGATCTGAGAAGGAATCTGGTCCGTAGATCCAAGCGCGGTGGATGGACTGCTTGCTCCTTTATTGTTGGTTATCTAATTTCTCTTTGCCTCCTTCTCTGTCTCTCAAAGGCTGAATGTCCATCCAGCCTTAAGGAGTTGGTTACCCACAACCCACTTGATTCCTGTATCCCTTTTAGGATCATATACGTGTTGGGCTCCTCGAAACTTGGAAGCCAATTAATTTACTTTTAAGTAATGACGATTAGATTAGATTAGTTAATTTGCTCCTCTAATTATATTGTTATAGTAACTGTCCGTAATAATGTTCTATAATCACTATGCAAATGTTTCAATGAATTTTTCTTTTTTTAGCTTTTTTCAAGCATTCATTTCATACCGTTGTGAGTGTAGCATTTTTTTTAATAGATTTTCTTGGTTATGTAGTTATACTCTTTAGTATTGCATTCTTTGATCATACTCTTTAGTTAAAAGAATTACACAACAAAATTATTATTATTTTTTTACCATGCCTTGGAAAAAATAATGAAAATTTTGTAGGCCAGGAATTAATGCAAAAGTATAAAGAAACGTTTTGTTAAAAATAATTAATTAATCAAATTATTGGACTTAAAATAATAATTATTCATTTTATCACTTAAATATTTATAATCATTTGAGGTTTACTTATTATTTTACTGTACATATGATATTTCGAATTTGAACACAATGTCTTCGAAGGTAGTTACAACTATTATTTTTATTTTAAGTCTTAAAAAAAACACCTCATTTACCTAAAAAAATTTATACGGACCATTTCAAATTGAATATAGGCAATTACTTACTTATTAATCATTTTTGTAAATATTGAATATAGGTAATTACTTACCATTATCTAAAGTGCTTTTTACTATTTGTTATTTGTTCTTTGTTTTTTTTTGGATTGCAACGTTATTTTTACAGTCTCTTGAATTAATGTTTTAAAATATTGAACACATGTGATTTCTCTTGCTTCATTGAGAATTCAATTGCAATACGCGCAGATATATTTTTATAATTTGAGAGACATGTTAACAATATATTATGCTGATATTATATTTCACTTTTTTCTTAACTTAATATTATATGTTCTATTTGAATTGGATATAGAAATTTGTTGTTAATTTTTTTTGGTCTTTAGAGCAACACATACATGTTTTATATTTGTAAACGATTGCTTTAGAACCTTCGGTTTCATTGTTATTTGTTATTGTTGCTTTTTTTTCTCTAATGAATTTAAAGGTTTTGCGGTTTTTATGTTCCCAATTCAACGTTTCTCTTTATATCTAAAACTCCCACCCACATCACCAATTGGATTCTCCTGCAAGAGGTAGTTAAATAATTAAATTTGTGTATCATTTCACCTATTTTTTGTTTTCTTTTGACAACTAACTTTTTGTTTAAAACTTTTTTTTTTCTCTTTTTTCTTTTTCATTACCTATTGATTCGATAAATATAAGAATTTGTGATATAAACACAAAACTACCATCTCTTTAATCTTTTACACTCTTGATATTTTTTTCCATTATTATAATAATTATTATTGTTTCACAATCTCTTTTTCATACGGGTTTGTTATATTTTTCATATGTAATACAATTTAAGCATTTTTTTTTATTAATTAGAAAAAAATACAACTTGAACATTTGTGTTGTTGTAAAGAGTATCTCAATGCTTTTCGTTTTCTTTAAAGTTTTATAAAACGTCTTTTTTTTTTCATGCTTCCTATTTGAAACTTTTTTTTCATCTTCTTGTCATTTATGCATCCGCTAATTATTATTATTATTATTATTATTATTTTCTTTCCTATCATTTTTAAAAACAATCCGTGCATTACACGGGTTTCAAGCTTGTATCATGTAATGAGAAAGACATGCACGTTTTTTTAAGTGTATATCCCACCAATTTTTTTTGTTGTAGAAAATAGTCGCTAGAAGGGATACGATCGCTTCTTAAGAAATCTAGGTGGGTAGGGTGGCTTTCAAGGCCCACTAAGTGGGGCCTACTCTACATCGCGATCTTCTTAGGTGTACGTATTCCGTCCACGTGGGAGTTTAAAGTTGACCAACGTCCACGTTGACAAATACATTAACGCCCTTTCTCACGTATTGCCTCTTTCGCGCTGCCCAAATCGAACCCCTCCACATCAACCTAAATTACGACAAGCCGCACCGAATAATCTCTTAAGCAAAAAGGCACAAACTAGCCTTCTACTATACTTGAACAAGAAGTTAGTTCCGCCAAACCCCTACCCCCGCTTAATTAATTAGGTTTAACCATAATTATATTTAATGGCTCCAGTAACTTGGGTTGGGCCTCTCCCACTTCAACCGGTGGGAGTTACCTTCCCCGGCTGAATTTATATATTATATATAATTTTTATATTTATAAATAAACAAAAACGAAAACAGGCATTGTTTGGATAGGCCTATTTTCGCTTTTGTTTTCAGTTTCAGATTTTTTGGTTTTTGAAATGAACCTACTTCAGATTCCAAAAAAAAAAAGAGTGCTAGAACCAATGTTAAAAAAATTGGAATGTTTTCAAAAACCAATAAAAATTGGATTTCGATAGAAAAAATCGTCCTCGCCTCTTTCTCTAGATTCCGATAGGAAAAAATACAGCTTCCTCTTCCTCGTAGAACAGACTTCGACATTATCGCGGTTTGCTTCCACAGTTGTTTCTTCATTAGGTTCAAAGATTTGTTGGTGACTCTTGGAGTCCAATTTCACATAAAAAATTCTCTGTATTGGTGTCGGTTAGAGCTCCTACTACACACGCTTCTGGAGCATCCGAAGCCATATTTGTTCTGAAAGTTTGGATTTCTGCGTCAGTTCCACCTTTGAAAATCCTACATCCGAGTCCTTCCCCAAATCCACGGCATCACGTGGCCCATCGACCTCCAGTTGATCAGGATGATGATCGAAGGCCATCAACCACTGCTCCTCTGAGCTTGGGAGTACGGAACCATCCGGTGGGGTCTGGAACACGTCGTGGGCGCTGCTGAACACTTTGTCATTGTCGTTGGATTTGCAGGCAAAAGGGCAGCGACGTAAGCGGTCCTCTTGGGAGGCCGAAACGTGGCAGAGCTCGGTGATTAAGGCGAAGGGGTCGCCATTTCTGTCCATATTCAAAATTTTTGGGGCTTAACAATGAATTCGGTTGTTTTTTTGTGGTTTTGGACAAAACCAGCCAAACAACAAACTCATATGGGTTTTGTTAAAAATTCAAACTCAAAACAAAAACAAGCCTATCCAAACAAGGCCTCAGAATGTCTGAATCGGAGTTATGAACTTATGACCAAGAAAAATATAAGGAAAAAAAAAAAGAAAAGTAAAAAGGATTCCATTAGTCTAATATATTCTGACAGAAAAGAGACGTGCTTTGACTGTTCAAATCAAATAGCTAGACAACAATTTTTATTTTATTTAAATGAAAAAAGGGGAAGAAAGAGGAGAAAAAATTGGATAAGAGTGCTTTAATTTATACTTTATATAAATTATTTATAACTTAACGGGTTGGGTTGCACTTACCATTTATTTATTAAGATAAGGATCTCGTGTACGATGAGCATTACACATTAATTGACGTACCCGAGTTCTCATATCAGTCGATATTGATAATTTTGTTGCCTTTCTTTTGGCTAAGCGATATAATTGTTGTCAATCATTGACAATGATGTAATTTTATAAGTGATAAGATTGGTTCAGATTGATTTTTTTTTTTAAGAAAAAAAAAAAAGTAGCCCCACATCGGCCGAAGAGCGGGAGCATAGTATTTTCTTAAGCACCATTAGGTTGTCTTTCTGTCGGTTATTGTTTGAATGAAACACCTTAGTAAATATTTTTTTCAAACGCCTCCTATTGAGTTTCGAAGTGCATAGGTTCAATAATAATTTTAAGAATTATAATATATTTTGAGGAAAATAAAAATAATTCGCTCATGCTACGAATCATTGGATAATGTCATTTCATGCTGAATTTAGATTGATTGAAGATCCACGAGTGACATTTTAAAGCTCTTACGCAATCTGTGGAAAACTATACTTTTAAAAGTTCAAACAGAGGAGCTGTTCAAAAACTTGTAACAGTAGTATTATGCTTTTATTATTAAAAAAATAAATGCTCGTTGGAATCTACGGTTCCACAAGTGACAAGAGCTTATCTCAAAACAACATCGTAATCCGGCAACCGTACGTGTACAACCTAATCTGAACACCTTATTTTAAACTAATTTTTTTTTGTGTTTACACGTCCACTCTAATCAACTTTCTCAGTAAAAACCCCATTTACACGTTCAATTTTCCCCCCCTGCCCATTTCGTAATTATGGACTAATCATTAGATTAACTCCTAAACCTAGAAAATTACAAACCCCCCCCCCCCCCACATAATTACATTTATGTCGGCGAAGAAACCAATTCAAACATGATTTCTTTCTTTCTCAAAAAGACACCGACAATTCTCCCCGAAGCTGAAAGGGCCGCCGATAATTACTTCCATCCAGCACCCCCCATAATAAACAGTCAAAAGCTCGGTGTGAACGCATATACACACAATTATTATTACAAATATCATAGTCGGAAACAAAACAAAAAACACGCACACAGGTGCAAAAACAAAAATCAAATGGCCCTTCTATAAACCATAACAATAGTCATCATAGTTATCCCCAAGTTGGTGTGCACGGTCGTGGAGCAGTGCGAAGATACGACGACACTATTTTAATGGCGGCTGTCCAAGTTTGAATTCCCAATCACCTTATAAACCGTTGATTTTTATTACAACTTCAGAAGGGTTTGCACAATTCGTCAAAATACGATTTGTGTCAGTCTTACTTTCTCTAATTGTCACTGAGATTACATGTGCTTGCTAAAGGTGGCGAACCAGCGGGGCTCAGGCGAGTATGTCAGGTTTCCGGCTCAAGACAGTGGCGGCGGAGGCGATGAGTTGGAGAGAGATGCACAAGAAGGACCGTTAGAAATCTCACAAACACAAGAAATGTACCAGCCAATACACCCAGTGGATATGACGGTACCAGAGCCAATGTTTTCGGATAACAGCAGGGCTAGAGAGATGTCAGCGATGGTCACGGCTCTCAGGCATGTGGTGTCAGGCCAGAGAGGCGGTGTATGGGGGCAAGGAACCGGTTTGAGCGGTGCAGCTTCGTCAAGCTTTGGAGGGCTTTATAGTACTTCTCCTTCTCCTCCACCTATGTCGGCTTACTCTTCTAGTTATACTTCTCCTTCTCCGCCTTTGTCGGCTCTCTCTTCTAGCTCTGGCTCTGCTTTTGCCTCTGCTTCTGGCTCTAGCTCATGGGCTGGGCAAAAAAGAGGGCGTGAAGAAGAGGGCGTTTCTCAGTTGATTGAGTCTATTCCAAGGGGTTATATTCCTGTTGCTGATTTCAGATTATCACAGGGAGATTCAGCATCTGGTGCAACTGGTTAGTTACCCACTTAATTATTCGATTTCATTCATTTTCTGATTTTCTTAACTATGCAAAGAGGTGTGGTTTCACCCGATTTATTCATCAAATATCAAATTCTTTCATAGAATTTCAATAATCTTAAAGAATAAGACTCCATTTTTAAACAAACCGATTTCCTTCTTCTTTTTTTCTTTTTTTTTTTTTCCTGTATTCACTTTTTCTCCCTTAAACTATCATGATTTTGTAAAGGAAGATATTGCACAATTATTAAATATACAGTGAAAATAAAAGGATAAAACTATCTAATATTGCATGCTATGAACAGTTTATTATCACCTTATTATTAACTATGATCAGAATTTTGCTCCCTCTTAATTTGGCATCAAAACTCCCATTTACTTGTCCATATTGTTATGACAAATTGGTTACTACAATCATTACATTGTTTTCCACACCCATGAAAGATATATGAAAGTTATATCGATCTCTTTTTACAGTAACAGAAGAAGCTACAAATAATTTTGCAACCACCACCACAACCACCGTTCCGGCAGCACCATCAAGCGAAAATGTGTCCCACGAAGAAACCGGCGAGAGAAGGAGAAGATACAGAGGAGTGAGACAGAGGCCCTGGGGAAAATGGGCAGCCGAGATACGCGATCCCCACAAGGCTGCGAGGGTCTGGCTCGGCACATTCGACACCGCTGAGGCCGCAGCCAGAGCCTACGACGAAGCCGCCTTGAGATTCAGGGGAAACAGAGCCAAGCTCAACTTCCCTGAAAATGTCAGACTAGTACCGCCTCCACAAAATTACTCCGCGGCGGCTTCGGCATCGATATCCATTTCAGATTCTCGAGCAACCCATTTGACGTCAACGCCATCGCCGCAGCAATTGCAGCCACAGTTTTTTCAGCCTCAAGCTTATCAGGACTCATCTGACATTCTCAGAGACTACATGGGGTACTCCCAGTTGCTCCAAAGTCCTGGGGACTTTCATCTCGGACAGCAACCCGCGACTTTAATGGAGCAGATGTTCTATAGGTCGCAGTTGGCTTCTCTTCAACCATCGTTTTTGTCATCGTCTTCTTTAGCTTCTTCATCTTCTTCATATGCACCCTCTGTTTCTTCGTCCTCTGCTTCATTTCCTCTGTTTTCTGATCCGCACGTGAGCTTTTCTCGACCACCCGGAAATCAGAATCAGAGCGGTGGCGGTGGCAGTACTTCAGATTTTCCATCGCTGCCATCGTGGTCAGATTCCAGTCACTATCCTAGCTCTTCCAGTTAAAATTGATCTCACAATTTTTTCTTTTGTTCAAAATAATTAGTATTGTTTTGTTGTTCTTTGGTTTATGATTTTAATGTACTTTTTGCATTAGCATGTTGTGTTGGGGTTTAATTATTTTTTTCGTTACATCTGTTGTAAATCGAAAGGAACAAATACATAAAAAAAAAAAAAACAGATACCAAAGGTGAGTTACTGAGTAGATCGTTATACGATTGTCGCATCATCTCAATTATATGTGACTGACACTTCTATATATATATATATATATATATGTTAGCCACCTTTCGTTCTCAAATAGGATTTGATGTTTACGCATCTCTTGATCATCCAACAAAAGATGTCGAAACCTGCAGCTTCCTCAAGCTGTGTCTGCAATCTGCTTTGCGGCCACAGATTAATTAAAGAGAATTAATGTACTTTATTTTTCTTTAAAGCTTGTGGTGGGAAACAATCGATGATGTTTATCTAATATCTATTGCTTATGGGTCATAATCTATCTTCATTAGTGTCATGACCAATATAACCTCCTTGAGTTAATCTCTCTATTAATTTAAATATTGGCGACAGTGAACGAAGAATTCCCAGTAGTGAAAATGATAGGATATGGGGGCTGCTGCAACTTGTTCTTGATCGACATGTCCCATCCAGGGGCTGTGAGTACACATTAAAAAAGCATTTCCATGTGAATCATAAAAAGTTACTTAAAATTCAAGTTTGAACTTGTTTGAACTTGTTTCACTTCTGATTATGCAAGTCATTAGGAATTTTTCCTAATCTTTTATTCACCAAAATCTCCTTAATTAGCGTTCAAAAGAAGGGTTGTACGTACTAAGATTAAACTCTACCTTATCCTATGCTTACTCTTAAAAAGTTTATGTATTTAATGGTATACTTAATTCTTATAATAATTCAATTCGATCAAAACAGGAAATTTCCTTTTTTTTTTTTTTCTTTTTTTTTTTGACATGTCCACATAAGGGGAGAGAGAATTCGAACTAATACCCTCCTCTTTATGAGATATGACTCACAGCCGATTGAGCCATCCCTTAGAGAAACATGAAATTTCTTATGAGTTTTCTAAACACAAAAAAGGTGCTAAAGCCTTTTGTTTTCAAGAACAGCCGCTTTGTTATTTTCGGCGAGCATCCTCAAAACGTACGTCCTTCAGTGTTCATATTGGAATCCTCGTCGGCACTGGGTACAAAAAAATAAATAATATTGGCCTGTGGGTCATAACTCATAACACATCTACTTTAGGCCATATCTAAAACGTTCTTCTTCCAAAACATGCAACACATTCAAAAGAATGTTATTATTAATTATTTTGTACATTCCACCCAGATGACGGTCGTTGGATCAGGTCCAAATACATCTACTATATATTTAAATTATTTTACTAGAGAAACGTATAAAAATATATATATATATATATAATTTTTTTGAATAAAAAAATGATATTTTATGGGTTACGGGTTGGATATTGCTTGAGAATAAAGTTTACGTCTCAACCAAGCTTCGTCCGTCACTTTCCAGGCTCTAGAATAATGTCTTTTACAAATAGGGCGGGGTTAGGAAATCCATCTCGTATTTGTCCTCATCTGAGATCATGCACACGTGGGGCACACGAGACAGGATCTGTTTTGCAAGTGGGACCTCCCACGTGCCACGTGTGGCACCGTACAAATTGTGAATGACGTTATTTATGGGGATGCGTCGACATCGAGATAGTACTAGGCGGAGAGACGTGTCAGTTTTTTTGTTTCTTTTAATGCGTTTTTTTTTTGGCAAAAAAGAGGTAAAAAATTTTGTGTCACCCAGGTTTGGGCGGTTGGGTTGCTTACCTACCATTTCGAAGCCGATTTTGTATTCTCCTAGGAATCTAGCATAGGTTTTTAGTAGGGTCTTTTGTAGGGGCAGTACTATTCTGCCACATAGAAATGATAAAGACACAATTTTTTGACATAATTCTGACCAAAGTTTTTTTTTTTTTTTTTTTTTTTTTTTTTTTNCTCCAGGTGTTTTCCCAATTACAATGTGACTTTTAAAATTACCAATATATTAAAAGTCAATAATGATAATTTCAAATTCAAAGATGATTTTAAAAGTCACATCACAGTTGGGAGAACACTAGAAGAACACCTAATCTTTCCCTTTATTAAACAGGTAACCTGTTTATTTCACGAACCTCATTTAACTTAAACCCTATCCCTAAAATTACGTGTCATGTTTGCGGGTCGCAAATTAAAATTGTCAACCTTAAATTAAGTTAAACTTAAAATTTACTTAAAAAAAAATTAAAAAATAAATAAATTGTATAAACGTATCAACTCGCGAACCCATTTATGTCAAACCTAAACACAATACATTTATTAAACAGGTCATAAGTAGGTTTGAAACCGTTTAAGATAACTAATGACCCTAATGGTCGTGGAATAAACGTTTTCTGTGTAGTTGATGGTGTCTGCTTGGTTCAATAGTCTTTGAACCTGTCAAACAAATTTGAATGTTTATCCTACTGTCTTAGTCATAGGGGTAGTGGATGTGTTTTCGAATTTTGTTGATTGGTTGGCCTTTGTTGTCTGGTTTGTATGAGATTCTGCGTGTGACTTTATAGTTTAGGCTACGGTTACTTCAGGGCTTATCCTGTGATTGTAAGAGCTCTCACTCTTGAGTTCTATAGAATGAAAATGTGTTCTTTTAAAAAAAAAAAAAAAAACTAATGACCCTAATATTACATGTCAATTCGCATTAAATTGCAGGCACCAGGTGGACGTCTAATTCAAAACTTGTCGGAAAGTTGTTGAAAATCAGAAATCGTCAGTGAGGTGTGAACAGCGAAAGCAACCAAATTTTGAGGGAAAGTGCCATTGAATGTCATTTTTAGGTATTGGGGATGATCTGTTGAAGGGCAGTGGCATTCGTTTATAGGCCAGGCAGAGGTGTGTATATATATATATAGCTGGAAATGACTCAAACCAAACCAAAGTTGATTGCAAACTTTAATTGAATAGGAATTATAGGACGGGTTGCCTATGAAAAGACTGGTCCACACATTGGAATTATACCTGCCTCTTTCATTAAGTGTCTAAATTGGGCTTAAACATGCTTTACAAACTATTTAATTGGAGGTTAAAAATTAATTAAGATGGTCCATTTTCATCCCGCGACAAATTCAAACCAGTTGACAAATTGATTTGATTTCACTTCTCTTTGATTTGATTTTATAGTTTCATGTTTTTGAATTTCGATTTCACTTCTCTTTGATTCTGTCAAATGATTATTATTATTATTATCAAGGAACATGATTTATTGATAGTTATCACAATTTATATAGACTTTAGGCAACAGTTGACAAATGCAGGCCGAACGTGGATCCGGTAGAGCGATATTGTCACTAGGACAATTTTCAACCAATGGGATGCGAGCCAGATAATATAAAAATAATAATATGGCTAGAAAATAAAGAAAATTACTATTTTATGATTTATATTTGTTATGTTTAAACTTCAAACAATCGTTATAACTTATTATTCTTGAAAGTTGACAAAAGACTGAACAAGTTAAGCAAAAAATATGAACTTGCTTAGTTACGAATTATATGTTATAATTTTTTCTTTGAAAAACATTTGAACAAGTAAATGATTCTCTGTTTTGTTTTGCCAAAAAAAATTGAACAAGCATTTGGAAAAAAAAAAAAAAAACTATTACATCAACAATTAATCAATATCATGAGCACACAAAAAAAAAAAATCATGAACGGTGGACTAAGAGTATGTTTGAGATTGCGTTTGAAAAATAAAGCTTTTACGTCAAAAAGCATTTTTTGGAAAAGTTTTATTTTTAAGTTTTTGTCATAAGTACATTTTAGCCATTTTTAGACCCTTAAAAGAGCTTTCAATTTTTTTTATCAAACATGTGTTTTTTTGTTTTTTTTTTTCATTTCTAACGGACTTTTTGAGTATTTAACGCACTTTTAGACATCTCAAACAAACACCCAAACAGACCATAAGTAGCCTAACAATATGAATTATAGTTTTGAAATTTTTGGTGGCCCTTTTGGGTTTGAGCTAAAAAAACTTATAAAAAATTATATTTCAAAAACTGTATTGTAAAAGATATATATGGGCTTGGGGCCATGTGGGCTGGACACAAAAATCAAGGCCTAAATAAGAGATGGGTTGAATTCATTTAAGAAGGCCGAAGTAAAGGATACGAGTTGGGTTTGGAAAACGAAACCCAAAAAGGCAATCTGAAACATCCTTAATTGCATGGGTTTTTAAAATTTAGGATCCAAATATGAGTTGAAATCTCAATTAAACTCAACCCAACTCAACTAAAGTTGTAATTGCTAACTCAAAAAAAAAAAAAAAAAAAAAAAAAAAAAATTGGAACTGCTAAAGTGGCAGAGGAGAAGAAACACGAGTGCAAAGCAACTTCTTGTTTGAAATTCAATTGATAAAATATGATAAATGATGATTTTCGGATTAGGATCCCTACAATTTTTTTAAAAAATAGAAGATTCTCAAATTAAGTAATTTTGATTATTTTTAGGCATCAAAACGCCTGAAAAATGTCACATATTAAAAATGTACATGCCTATGTGGTATGTTATAGTTGAATTAAGAATATTTTCATTATATTCTCGGTCTCTATGTTATTGAGCCAAAAATTGATTTGATTTTACAAAGAATAAGCGTCTTTACAAAAGTGAAAAATGAAGCTTTTTGAGAGGGAAGTTCTTTTTGTTTACCTCGATAACATGTCACATTTTTAATAGGTAACATTTTTTGAGCATTTTGATGCCTAAAAATGGCCTTAATTTTGTAATTTGAAATGTCTTTAAAATTGTATGGGATCCTCATCTATAATTTCCGTTAGACAATACAAGTCAATCAGATAGACACCAAAAAATTTTGTTGAATAATTAGGACCCCACGATAATATCCAATTAGTTATATTTGAGGGATATTTTTATCAATTCAAAAAGTAAAATGACAAAAATATACATTCAATATAACTAACTAAATTTTAGAGAGGAATTTAAATAGGCTGGTTTTGAATCTTCCTTTCGGAATTAATTTGATGTGCTCTGGAATGTGATGGTCTTTTGCCATGGACGATTGAAATTTTGAATGACAAATTTTTCAAATTATAGCACTCGAAATATGGTTTAAAATGTGAGTGTTAGGCAGTCCAATTAATAAAATCTTTGGTCATGAGTACCAATTTTTTTTTTTTTAATCAAACGAGAGAAAATGTTACAAGGAAAGACGATGATGCATGGTTAACATAAATAGATGAGTATAGATACTATATAGACATTACACAGGACATTGTGATAGTTTTGTCATGAGACTGACATTTCTGATCTAAAATGAAATTTTTATCTTTGACATGAGCTTTATATGGCCCCCAACAAATAACCTCCCCACTTTGGAGAATTGATCTATTTTACGGTATAAAATGGCTTTTTTTGCTAACCTATTCCCAAACGGACATAAATTTTCTCTAAATAGCGTTAAGAATTTAATGTATCTTTCTTTTAAATTTTTATAGATACTTGACACTATTTTAAATGGGTTGAAGGAATTTCTTCCAGACTAATTTGAAGGAAATTTCTATCATTCTCAAACTGCTCCCAATGCGAACTGGGATCCTCGAGGGGAACCGGTTCTCTTTAGCATAGGGGTAGAATTGTCCGAAAAAAAAACTTTTTGGACAATTTTGCCTGGCCCACTTTAACGAGAACCGGCTCTCCTCCGGTCCATTTGGAGGGGAGAGGATCCAAATGCTCCCAATGTGGGCATCACTTGTACTTAGTGGCTCGAATTTTAAGGATATTTTTTTCTTTTCACTTTTGACGAAACAAAAATATTTCCTCTACTATAACTTATAATTTGATATTCTTTGATTCAATGAACCGAAAATGATCATACTTCGTATAGCTAGCAGTGAACCATTGAATTCTGGTCCTCTCAATCCTAGAAATAATTTACTGTACGTGATAAGTACCATTAGTATTCTATTTCGATATGCTTCGAAATAGCATATTAACAAAGTACACAACACATTAATTACCAGTCAACATGCATGCAATATATGTACACCAAAATTAAAGTAGGTAATTGACTAATTGAGGATGCATCCTAATTAACGAAGTACACAACACATCTCCAAGGGGTAGCCGAGCTCAATCGGCTATAGATCACGTCTAATGAAGCGGATATCACTAATTCAAATCCCATTCCTCCTTCCTTTACGTGGACATTTCAAAAAAACAAAACAAAAACAAAGTACACAACACATTCAACGAATCAAAAGGAAAAACAACTTCATTTTATGCTTATGCAGTTTTTTATTTTTTTGGTTTATTAATGCTTTTATTTAGAAAAGAGGAAATAAAAGACTGCTAATAGGCATAGCAGAGGATTAATCCACTGAATCATTACCAGTCAACGTACACGGATCACACATGCAGCCTGCAAATAAATTAATCGATCAGATGGTGAAATCAACGACGATCCCAATTATGGCCAAAGAAGAACTGTGACGGCATCTCCAATCCTAACAAAATGCATCATCACTTCGCTTTTGGCCGACATTGATGGATCAGAAACCCCGCGAGAAGACATTTCATTTTCACAAGCAAGAACACCGTCGCCGGCGACCATGGCATCGTAGTTTGCCGTCATTGCATCTACGTCCAATTCGGCCAGCGAGCTTCTGAATGAAAAATACACGGCTTCGTAACAAGAAGCACACTTTTCAAGGGCGGTTTTTAGGGCGTCGGAATTGACATCATTTCTCGTAAGCCTGCCGTCGATGAAGTTGCGTACGTTTGTTGCGTTCGTCACCGCCAAATCAAGGGCAATCTTGGCAATTGCAAGGATATCGGGAGCCGATGCGGTTCTTGGGTCGGATCCAAGAACTTTCATGCAAAACTCATATACTTGTGTTGTGCTACAAACGTTTTCCACGAGATCGGGTGAAGAAGGCGGTAGAGCGGCGGCTGCTTTTGTTGGAGAAGGAGAATAGAGGAATAGAGACAGGGATACGGCTGCAAACAACAATGCATTCCTAGGGCTAGGAGGAGACGCCATTGTCGGTTCTTTCGAGCGAGAATGGCAGGTTTTTTCTTTTCTTTTTCGTGGTTGCTGGCTGGGGCTTCTTGCATGTGTAGACGACGACTGCCGTTCTTTGTTCTTTCTTTTATAGTCAGAGAGAGCAAGCCTGTAAATTGTAATTAAGAGAATTATTAAAAATTTAAAACAATAATTGTAATTAAGGGAAAACGTTCGATATATGCCAAACCATATCCTTTGTTTTTTTCTCCTTTTTTTTGCCTATTGTTTAGAACTTGGGGTGTTCATCTTTACAATATCCTCTCAAAATTTAGATCGAGAAAATGTTAATCTCAAACTACTAAAAAATTGTTAATGTGCCTCATAAGACTAGCAAAAAGACAAAAATAACCTACAAATTTTCAATAATACGAAAATATTCCTATAAATTCACCAAAAAAACAAAACAAAACAAAACAAAACAAACAAACAATCAAACTAGAGGTTGGTTCAACCACTCCCTTTGGCCATACTGAGGGTGGTCAAACTACCCCCTCAAGCTGAACCACCCTCATGGCATATCTGGGGAAATCGAATCACCCCCATTGCCACTGACGATGGTTCTATGTTTTAATTTTAAACCACATTCAAGAAGGTTCGTTTTTTAATAAAACGCATATTTTTAAAGGATAAACAGTGATTTTTAAAGGCAATCTTGAATTTTGCCGAACACTTAGACTACGTTTTTAAAAATCACTTTTTCAAATTTAACATTTTTAAAAAAGCTACTTTTGAATCGTTCAATTTAAACCATGAAGGGTGGATATGACAATGCAAGCATGTGTCACATCAACATAGTGGATATTGGTGGGATAATAACATTACTATTATTGGTAGGACAACGCAAAATGAAGAGAATATGATAAGCGCCGAATGTTGTACATCCAAGCCCCTTAACTCGCATATGTTAATTCCTTAGCATTGCTATTTGTTTAATTTTGTTTTCTTTTTGTGTTTCAGGTCAAATGTAAGAGTTCCGTTGAAAATTGGACAAAAAGGGACGAGTGGGGGCTGTTCTGTGCTGGCGAACGATTGCAGCACACCTGCGATCGTGTGCCGGGTGATCGAATGCCCACACCTGCGATCGTGCGCCGGGCGATCGAACGCCCATACGTGCGATCGTTCGCACTCGGGCGTGCAGAACACGAAAATCACCTTTTTGACAGCTGAACTCGATTTTCAGTCTCCCAATTGGACTGGGAGACTAACCTACGACTGTAATTAGGGTTTCTAGGGTTTTCTAGTCCCTATAAATAGGCTCTTAAAAATTGTAAAAAGGGGGGCCGTTTTCTAGAGTAAAAATTCAGAACTTGTCTGTGGAGTTTAGAAGATCATGAGTGGCTAAACCCCCTTACTGGGGTACCGATGTAACCCTTTTCAAGCACAATGGTGATTGTATTTGATTTTATTTAATTCAATTTATGTATGTTGATTGCATAACTGTGAGGATTGCAACTCTAGATTTCTGTTCTTAATATTCAATGCAATTGTTATTCAATTCAAAACCAATATTTGCGAAATTCTATTATTGTCTTAGAAATTATTTTGTCTGTATTGAACTCAAATCAACCTTATTTTCTGTGATTATAAGATTGATGGTTATGCAATGGGTTTTAATAGACATATGATTAATAGGATTAAGATAGGCCATGCCTAGGGAAGACGGGTCGTACTACACCCTAGTTTAGTGTAATTTAGGTAGACGATCCGTGCCAACCGAAGATGGGTTATGCTATTCCATTGATTGTATAAAACGTATTAAGGGATTTTATAGTTTATGCCTAGGGAAGACGGGTCGTGCCGCATCTTAGTGGTTAGGTGGACGATCCGTGCCAACCGAAGATAGATTATCCTTATCCCTTGATATTGTATTTTCTTGTTCTTTTATAACATGCATATTCTGAGTTTCTTGAATTAAATACGGTTACCATTGTTGTGCGGATCGTGGTGAAGTCGGTACCTTACTTCTCTCTCTCATATATTTACTCTTAATTTAGCATTTAATTTCATGCACTTTTAATTCTCAAAACAATCAAATCTCTTTTGTTCAATTAGGTTAAATTTAGTCTTTTGAATTTAGTAACGAAACCCCTACAATCCTTGAGGTTTGACATCTTCTCTATAGCCGTATCCTACAAAGATTCGTCCTATTGCGAGTGGTATTTTATTATTGATTATTTCGGTCACGAAATCACCACATCAGAATAGATACAAGAATTTAAGTGGTTCGGTGTATGACCTACATCTATAGGACAAAGTTCTAAGATCACTCCTTGCAGCTTCACCAAAACCATTTTTTGGTTATTTTGGTGAGGCAATTTAACAAAAATGGCCTAAATGTCTACTTTTCAGCCTCACTACTTGAAAAAAAAAAAAAAAAAAAAACTATTTATTTACCTATTCATTAAACAACTAATTTCTCTCTCTTTCTTTTTGCTTTTCGTTCATCTCTCTTCCTTTAATAGGTAAAAAAAATTAAACAAATATTTGAAAAATAATATTTAAATGGAATAGTGAAAGTTGATTGTTAAAATAGTGATGCTGCTGGACTGCTCTAAAAAAGTGAGTTGTTCAAATAACTAAAAGTATACTTTTGTTTATTTTGATGAGTAAAATTTGGTGAGGCTACTAGGAATGCTCTAAGGGGCTACATTGTTGCTCCTTTTTTTTTTTTGACATGTCCACGCAAGGAAAGGGGGAGGAAGAATTCGAACTAGTGGCCTCCGCTTCATTAAAAATGGTCCACAGCCGATTGAACTATCCCTTAGGAACAGTACATTGTTGCTCTTATTCACTTTATTAAATTTACAATACAAAATTCTCTTATTTATAGGAGAATGTAGTGCTCCATATTTTAATTACTCATTATTGAGATATTTATTTAAATTCACTTTACCCCCTGAAGTTTCATGAGTTTTTCAATTCGAACTCCAATGTTTAAAAATTGGCAATGTACCCCCTAATGTTTCAAAAAAATTTAATTCAAACCATCCGTTACTAATTTCCATCTAATTGGATGGAATTTTTTAAAAAATTATGGAGGGTAATTACATAATTTCATATATTTCCGTCAAATTTGACAGAAATTAGTAATGGATGGTCTAAATTAAATTTTTTTAAAACATTAGGGGGTACATTGCCAATTTTTAAACATTGGGGTTTCGAATTGAAAAACCCCTGAAACTTTAGGGGGTAAAGTGAATTTAACCCTTATAACAATATCCATATTAGACATAGTATTAATCTTGAGGAATTTATGAGATTATATGGCTATTATTTGAATAAATATTGGAAAGCAAAGTCACACTGTTTTGGACACAAAAAATTGAATAAGAAGCAATAAATGAAACTGTTTTAAATTATTATAGAATGACAAAATATGAAGATTTTAAAAGTGATTTCATAATTTTTGGACACTTGAAGAATGAGTTATGATTTTTAAAAGGTAAAGTGTCAAAGGTGAAATCCCAGTAATATAGAACAACATAACTTCGGAAGTCTTTTAA
The DNA here is from genome assembly GCA_006937295.1 of Carpinus fangiana. Taxonomy (NCBI): domain Eukaryota; kingdom Viridiplantae; phylum Streptophyta; class Magnoliopsida; order Fagales; family Betulaceae; genus Carpinus; species Carpinus fangiana. The sequence goes on along the minus strand of CM017327.1, from coordinate 33,240,852 downwards.
GGTATCAAAAAGTATTTTGTTACTATGAATTTTGGATATGTTATAGGCCTTTGAATGAGTAAAATTTCAAAACAAATTTCGTGTCATTCAAAGTTAAATTGAAAGAGTTGTGATTTAACAGCTACATCACCAACGATTTGTGAAATTATTTGGATAGATTAATGATCTCAATAGGTCACAATTTTTGCATAGGTAATAGTCAAAAGGTTTAGCTTCATTGATAATTAATTGTAGATTTTTACAACCATATTCTAAAGTAAAAGTATGCGAGCTTAACTTGAAGATGAAAAAATGGCCTTCTCCCTTCTCCCTTCTCCCATTTCTTATTTCTATTCCACTATGTTTTCCATCATATTCCATTATGAATCATAATGCTCCACTATAAGTTTAATAAGAGTCATAATACTCCATTATATTCCACTATGTTATGGTGATATGTTAATGGGATTTAGTAAGTGTAGTGAGGTTGGTAAGTACTATTACATTTAAGATGGGTACTGAAGTGGAGCATTATGATTCACTTTGGGTTATTTGGTAAATGTAATACTTGCATCACTTTGGGTTACATCACTACTCTCTCAATTTGAGTTTTATTAATAAAGAATTAAATTCTACTTACATCGCTTTGATCTTGAAAGTAAGACATATTTCTTGTGTGTCTGAATTGTGGCCAATAAGTCTTTGCAATGTTATCTACAAAATTATTTCTAAGATCTTGACTAATAGATTAGAGACAATTTTGCCATCGATTATCTCTCCCAATCAAAGTACTTCATACCAGGGTGTCTAATCACTAATAATATATTGGCGGCCTATGGAATACTACATACCATGCAGCCCCGAATATAGGGAAAAGAAGGTTACATGACCGTCAAGATTGATATAAGCAAAGTTTATGACAGAGTGGAATGAAGGTTGTTAGAGGCGGTTATGCAGTGTATGGGGTTTGATGATAGGTATAAGGCTTCTGATGATGTGTGCTAGCTTGGCTAATTATGTGGCTTTAGTGAATGGAACCCCTACGGGTAGGATCTACCCTACACAAGGTATTTGCCAAGGGGCCTTATCTACTTCTTATTTGTGCTAAAGCCCTAAGTTCCCTCTTGACTAGTGCTGAACAAAAAGGGCGATTGCCCGGGGTTCCCACCTCAAAGAAAGGCCCAGGCATCAATCATCTATTCTTTGTAGATGATAGCCTCCTATTCTGTCTGGCAAATATTCTGCATTAGCATCGGATGACAAAACTCATTAATACCTATGAATCAGCTTCGGGTCAGCATTTGAACAAGGAGAAAACATCCATCTTCTTTAGTTGAAACACACTTGTTGAAATGAAGCAGAAAATTATGGATATCTCAGGGATCCCTTCAACTTAGCGATGCGATAAATATTTGGGTTTACTGACCCTTGTGGGGAAATTCAAGACACAAGCTTTTAATTGTATTAAGGACTGTGTTTGGAAGTGATTGCAAGATTGGATGTTAAAATTTCTATCTCAAGCTGGGAAGAAAATTTTACTGAAAGCAGTGATTTGAGCTATATCAGTATGAGTATCATTTTGCTACCAAAGGGACTTTGCACCGAGATAAACTCTTTGATGCAGAAATTCTGGTGGAGACACCAAGATAAGGATAAAGGCATCTATCCTTAAGGACAAGTTGGGGCTTTTGTTGCTAGGATCAGTTGGCAACTCCGTGGATGGGGGTATAACCGTCCAACATGCCTAATATATATCTAAGTTAGGGTAGTGTAGTCGCCAGCACCATAAAGGTAAATCTTTATAGTGGGAGGGACATAACGGATGTAAACTGGCTAGGAGCCTAAAACGAGAGGTCTGAAAAAAGATGATCATAAAATACAAACTAATTGATGCAACGTGACTTAGTGGGTTGCAATGAATAACAACTATAAGGAACAAATATGTGTTTCTAGATTTTGATTCTATCAAAGGATGTAAGAAATCTTCACTAAAACGCTAGATACTTTATAGGTTTTGAATGAAAACAGAAAAACGCTCAATTCTAAGGTTTATTATTGGACAAAACTCAAATATAATCAACAAATGCATTTCTGAAGGCTATAAGCATGTATTTATAGGCTCCTAAATCTTAAACCTAATTAAAATTCGAAATAAACTCGTAATTGGACTTCTATGAATCTCGTCCGGACAGCCACTAACAAAAAACATGAAAACGAACTTCTACGGAGGGTCTCATCTGCAATCTCGGCCGGACGAGGTTGCGGATGAGCCTCTCTGGTTGCTCATCGGCTGCAATCTCATCTGGATGAGATTGCACACGAACATTTCTGGCCAGCTTTCTAGTCTTCTCTTTGTAGCCCGTTTTGACCGAGTAAACATTTGAATTAGCCAAACCTCATGAAGCTTGACTTTGTATATTTTTGAGTTAGCTTTCCAACTCCATAAAGCTTGCTTCAATAAGAAGCTTGAAACTCTAAATATGACATTTTTAGTAAAAGTTGTCAGGTGTGAATTTTAGTAAACCACGAAAATCACATAGGTGTCCGGACGGTCTATAGATGAAAGACTCCATACAAGGCTCCCGTCCAGTCGGGCTGCAGACGAGCTTCCAACGAGCTTGCAGATCTGCATCACTAATCCTCACTACACCACAATTTCACCTCACTTACTGTAAAATTAGATAATTTGATATTTTCCACCTTGCTTTAATCTAGCGTAGGCTGATCATATATATCGGGCTAACAATTTTTACACGACCCACGAAAGTAACACGAACACGACACGAATAAATAGGTAATGGGTTTGGGCTAATCGGGTTCGGGTCTTAATCGGGTCTACCCGTTTAAGACCTGCGAACTTTCGTGTCTGGCGGGTCTACCTGTTAGACCCAGCTAATGGTGGGTCTAGCGGGTACCCGCTAGACCTGGTTACTGTTCGGGTCTGGCGGGTACCTGCTAGACCCGGTTACTATTCACTTCTTCTTTTTTTTTTTAAACATAAAAAAAAAGTAAAAAAAAAAAAAAATTCCTAAACTAAACTAACCCTAAGCCTAGTGTAAAATTGGTATTATACATGTATAATTATAATTTAGGAATAAATGTAAAATTGGTCAATTTGGTTGGCTTAATTTATAAATTTCATTATATAATTATTATTAGATAATCATATGATTTAATAATCAATTAATCATGTGATATAATCGTATAAATTCCAATAAAAATACATTAATAATTCAATTGTAGTTAAAAGTAACACATTGTTGAATCCAATGTTAATTACTTAATTTGATATTATACAAATGACATTATCATTGTACATGAATACTATGCTTAAGTATTTAAATTATCATTAAATCATATGATTAAGTATTGATCTTATACATTTGTATTATTCAATATATATGTATAATTATAATTTATAACGCATATGGACTTATAACATACACTAGAAGTGAGAATGAAGTTTCTAGTTAATTATTGTATTAGTATCAATTTGTATACTTATATCATATTATATATGTATAATTTTTTATTAGATAATCATAAGATTTAATGATCAATTGATCATGTAATATAATCATATAAATTCCAATGACAATGCATTAATATTTTAATTGTGGTTATAAGTAACATATTGTTGAATCAAATGTTAATTACTTAATTTGATATTATACGAATATCATTATCATTGTACACAAATATTATGATTAAGTATTGATCTTATATATTTATAATTATATTATTTAATATGCATATAATATAATGCTATTGAATTAAGTATAACCCATATAACATATATTATTTAATTACTATTATATGGATTTAAATATATATAACTATTTTTTGTAATATATTTTGTATATATATACAAGATATTTGAACAAGCTAATAATTTGTTAACAATTAAATTAACAATGTTATTGGTATTATTATTACATTTTTTAAAAAGAAAGAAAGAAAAAAGTGTTATAAGTTTTTTAAACAGGTCGTGTCGGGTCTACCCGATAGGACCCAGTTATTTTAAACGGGTAAAACGGGTCGTGTCGGGTTACCCGGTTATTTTCGTGTCATAATCGTGTCAAACCCGATTACCCGTTTAGCTAAACGGGTCGTGTCTGGATATAGGCTAATCGTGTAACGGGTACCCGCGGGTCGTAAACGGGTCGTGTATAGGTACCTATTTTGCCACCCCTAGATATATATAATATGAAGAGTTACAATTCAAATTCAAATGTACAACTTATCTTGAGATAATGTAATCTACTATACAATTTCAAATTTGTAATTATTCTAATCTAAAGTGTTTCAATTGCAGCTTGTTATCTTGAGTTTGTTGAGATAAGACTGGAGATTATCTTGTGAGAGTCTTTATCCTTTACACTTCCCCTTAAGCTCAATGGGGGTGCAACAACTTTGAGCTTGTCACGTAGATTTGAAAACCGGATTGAGGATAAAGGCTTGGTGAAGATATCTGCAACTTGATCTTTGGATGATATAAACCGAACGTCTAGAGATTTTGAAGCTACCATATCCCTAACAAAGTGAAAGTCAATTTTCACGTGTTTGGTTCGAGCATGAAAGACTGGATTGGATGAGAGATACTTGGCGCCTATGTTGTCACACCATAAGACTGGAGGATGTGAGACAGTGATCCCCAGTTCCTATAAAAGAGATTTTAGCCATGATAATTATGCTGTTGTGTTTGCTAGTGCCTTGTATTCAGCTTTCGTACTTGACCGAGCAACTGTTGCTTGCTTTTTACAACTCCATGAAATGAGATTCTTCCTTATAAAGACACAGTACCCTCCTGCAGATCGACGATCGTCTTGACATCCAGCCCAATCGGCATCAATGAATGCTTGTAGTCTATTGGAAATGGATTGCTGGATTTTTAAACCAAGATGAATGGTTTCTTTTAGATACCTCAATAGCCTGTTGGTAGCCTGCCAGTAAGGTAGTAAGGGTTTGTGCATGAACTGTGACAATTTGTTCACTGTAAAAGCTATGTCGGGTAGGGTAATAGACAAATATTGTAGAGCACTAATCGTACTTCGGTACAGTGTGGGATCCGAAAATACCTCACCATCAAAGGCAAATAAAATAACAGAAGTAGACATTGGAGCCATTTTTGTTCTTTGTAAAATGTCTAATATATAACGATGCTGAGAAATATGAATACCATCTTGTAGCCTTGCCACTTCTATGCCCAGAAAAAAATTTAACTTACCCAAATCCTTGACTGCAAACTCAGATGCCATACTATGAAGTAAATTATCAATTTCTAAAGGAACTGAGCTAGTAATAATTATGTTGTCAACATATATAAGAACATATATAGTAAAGGCAGTAGATTTATATATGAATAGAGAAGTGTCTGATTTTGAAGCTTTAAAACCAAACTCTAGTAATTTATTGCTCAATCTAGAGAACCAGGCCCTTGGTGCCTGTTTGAGACCATAAAGGACTTTCTTAAGATGACAAACATGGTTGGGAAACTGAGGGTGAGTGTAACTAGGGGGTTGTGACATATAAGGGAAAAATATGGATTACCCCCTGAAGTTTAGGGCGATTTTCAATTCAGCCACTGATGTTTCAATTTTCACAATGTACCCCCCCCCCAAAGTTTTAATTTCTCTCAATGTGGGCACTTTTGAAATTTTTTTCCCAAAATGCCCTCAACAGTGTTTCCGACGAATCATGAACAGTGATTCCGGCGAAATCTCATCGAAATTTGGAAAAATCTGGCCGGATTTCAGCGAAGTCTGGCCGGCTTTTGTTTTGTTTTTTTTTTCTGATCTTTTTAGGGCCTAAACTCAACGAAGAAGAGCAAATCTGGTTGAGAACATGGCGTCAGAGAAGAGGGTTCGCCGGATTTCGCCGGATTCCGGCCAATTTTTCAGATTTTGCCGGATTCCGGTGAGATTTCGTCGGAATCATTGTGCATGGTTTGCCGGAATCACTGTTGTGGACATGTTGGGAAAAAAAAAAGTTACTGTTGAGGGCATTTTGGGAAAAAGTGCCTACATTGAGAAAAATTAAAACTTTGAGGGGGTACATTGTGAAAATTGAAACATCGGTGGCCGAATTGAAAATCACCATAAACCTCAAGGGGGTAATCCGTATTTTTCCCGACATATAAACTTCCTCAGACAAATTACCATGTAGAAAGGCATTTTGAATATCAATTTGCCTAAGTGACCACCCAGATGAAATTGCAATAGACAATACCAAACGTACCGTTATTGGTTTAATTACCGAGCTGTAGGTCTCTGAGTAGTCGATTCCAGCTTGTTGGTGGAATCCTTTCGCCACTAATAGGGCTTTGTAGCGATCAATTGAACCATATGCCTTTCTTTTTATGCGGAATACCCATTTGCATCCAACTAAATTATTGGTTGTAAAAACAGGAACTAAACACCAAGTATTATTTTGTAAGAGTGCATCAAACTCAGAATTCATAACTATTCTCCAGTGAGGATCCATAGATGCCTGAGTGTAACATGTGGGTTGGGTTCTGTAACATTAAGAGCACTGTCAGCCATGAGAGCATGTGGAGAGGAGTATTTTGTGGATCCATCAGGAAAAAGCTTGGGCTTGGTGATATTATTTTTTGCTCGTGTGAGCATGGGGTGGGTATTGATAGGTATGGGTGATTCAGATGAAGGAGAGGAAATCTGGATATTTTCAGATTCATGTGATGGGTGAGCTTCGGCTATTGGAGAAGATGATGTGGACGTGTGAGGTGGCTGAAAATTCTGTTGAGTATGGGGCACGGGTACTTGGGGCGTGGGATGTGTGATGGGCTGGAAAGTATGACTAGAGGAGGCTACTTGGTTGTTTGTTTGTGTAGGTGGTAGCATGTGAGAGTGTGGCGTGAGAGATGAGGATTGATGGGTAGGTGATAAAGCTGCAGTTGTCATGGGAGATATGTAAGATAAGGATTGATGGGCAGGAGATATGGTTGTAGGTGATGACGTGGGAGTGGTGTTTTCATGTGGAATTTAGACTCTAGCTTGGGTTGTATTTCCATGTGGCACTATGTGAGTGGGAGAGATGTGCTGATTTTCTGGAGATAAAGATAAGAGTGAAGTCACGGATTGGGAATGTGAATTTGAATTTTGTGGGATAATAGGATGAGATGTTGGGTAAGTATGGGTATTATCTGGAGAATTTTGTGTTTCATTGGGTAAAGGAATTTGGAGGGGAAATATGGTTTCTTCGAAAACAACTTCTCTTGAGATGTAAAGACGACCATTTTTTAGATTAAGACATTAATAACTTGTACCCTTATGATGTATACTATAACCCAAAAAAATACACTGCACAGATCGAGGTTGCAATTTATGAGAGTTACATGGACGAAGATTTGGCCAACATGCACACCCAAAAATACATAACAGCTTGTAATCCGAAGAAGTTTGAAATAAAATTTCATATGGAGATGAATTTTTCGAAAGAGGTGTGGGCATGCGATTAATGAGATAACATGCGGTTTGAAAAGCTTGTTCCCAATATTCGAATGGAACATGAGCATGAGAGAGTAGGGCTAAGCCTATTTCGACTATGTGTCGGTGTTTGCGCTCCACAACACCATTTTGTTGGTGTGTGTGTGGGCAAGAGAGACGATGAGAGATACCCAATTTTGTGAGAATTTTATTGAATGAGCGATATTCGCCTCCCCAATCGGATTGAATGATTTTTATTTTTGAATTAAAAAATCGTTCAACATATTTTTGAAATTGCAGAAAAATAGAACAAACATCACTTTTGTGAGGGATTGGAAATAACCACGTATAACGACTATAGGCATCTAAAAAAGAAACATAAAATTTATTGCCATTTGTGGAAAACATAGGAGCTGGTCCCCAAACATCAATGTATATAACCTCAAGAGGATGATTAACGCGTGTTGAGGACAAAGAAAAAGGAAGTTGTTTGCTTTTTGACATGTGACAGGCCGAGCATGTCAAAAGCTGATTATTGGACGAGACTGGTAAATTAAATCTAGAAAAAACATTAAAACAAATGCGGAAAGCTGGATGTCCAAGTCGTGCGCGCCAGTTTTGAGGAGACGTGCGTTCCCCAATATGAGCAGATGCAGATCTGGGCGACACAAAAGATGAAGAAGACAGGTTGGCGGATGGAGTGACACATGAAGGTGGATGACTAGGAGAGGCATTGACTGGGAGCTTGTATAGCCCACGATCATTCAGGCCTTGAAGAAGAATTTTCCCCGACCCCTGTTCCTTCACAAAAAAGAACCAAGGATGAAACTCAATAAAAGTATTGGTTTCAAGAGTGAATTTATGAACAGACAATAAATTTTTTTGTGATGGAAGGAATATGTAAAACATTGTGCAATAGAAAAGAGGCATTAGGAGAGGATAAAAGGGTGCCACCCATGTTTTGAATGGTTAAACCAGTACCATTACCCATATGGACTTGGTCATATCCAATGTATTTGAAGCGGTGGTTGAGATTTTGGAGATCGAATGTGAGGTGGTGTGTGGCGTCGGAATCGGGATACCAGTTTTGGTCTAAGCCACCTGATGGAGCGGAGAAGTTGGCTTGCATGAGGGGATGAGGCTCTCGGGTAGTGGTATGCTCTTCATAGCGTTGGTAGCAATCAATTGCAACATGACCCAGACGATTACAGACCTGGCAAAGAGGACGTGTGGAAGAGGATCCACGGTTGTAGGAGCCACGACCAATTGGGAAGGAGCCACGGCCACGACCACGATAGCCTTCACGGTTGAAGGAGGAGCCACGGCTGGAATTGTTGTAGTAGCTTCCACGGTTGCTACGACCACCGCGATGAGGTGGATTTCGAGAGGCAAGATGCACAACTACATCTGAGACGTCCATGGTTGGTTGAGTGTGTTCAAGACGCAGCTCATGAGCCAATAGGTGACCATAAATTTCTTCAACGGAAAGGGTGTCAGCTCTTATTGTAACAGAGGTGACAAAAGGGGTGTATTCTGAACCAAGTCCCACAAGGAGAAACGATTGTTTCTCAAGGTCACTGAGAGGTTTATTAACTGCTGCAAGGGCATCGATGAGAGTATGAAATTTGTGGAAATAATCAATGATGGATAGGTTGGCTTTCTTCAAAGTGGCCAATTGAAAGTGCACGTTTAAAATACGTGCTTTGGATTGAGACACAAAGAGGGTCTCCAATTTGGTCCAAGCTTGTTTGGACGTTGTTTAGTTTGCAACATGAGAGATCATCCTTTCTGATATGGCAGAGGTGAGGAAGCCGAGGATGATTTGATCTTGCATCTCCCAGTGGAGACAGGCCGGATTTGTCGTAGTGGAGGAGATGTGCTCCTTCACGGTAGTGATGGAGGGCGGTGGGCATGGAATAGATCCATCAACATACCCAACTAAATTACCTCCTTTGAGATGTGGAATGACTTGGGGGTAGCCATGTAGGGTAATTATCTTGAGTGAGTTTGTTGAGGTTGAAGTTGGAGAAGGTAACAAGTTGAGGAAGAGTGGGTTCAGTTGCCATTGATGAGCAGCAAATATATGACACGATAGGGGGAAAAGAAAAAAAAAATAGGGAAAAAAAAATTCTGCGGAAGGAGATATTTTGACGTTAGTCTTTTGGTTGCTCTGATACCATGTAAAATCAGATAATTTGATATTTTCCACCTTGCTTTAATCTAGCATAGGTTGATGATATTTATAATATGAAGAGTTACAATTCAAATTCAAATGTACAACTTATCTTGAGATAATGTAATCTACTATACAATTTCAAATTTGTAATTATCCTAATCTAAAGTGTTTCAATTGCAGCTTGTTATCTTAAGTCTGTTGAGATAAGACTGGATATTATCTTGTGAGAGTCTTTATCCTTTACACTTACGCATTACCCTTTCATTAAATCTTTTGTCTTAAAACTTGATTTAAATTGTTAAAATAGACAACAAAAAGATAATTGTAGAGAAGAAATGTTGTATTTCTGATGTAATTTTAACTGTACAATATAATAGCCTATTTATAGTTGAATAAGGCCTTAAAATAAAGGAAATACACAAAATCAGCATATTTATAATAATGAATACGGTATCGAATATTTTCGTAATATATTGAGAATATTACGATAATATAATATTACGGAAATATAATCTTTTAACACCCCCCCCCCCCTCAAACTCTAGGGGGCGAAGCCAACTTGAGTTTGGAGATAAGATCATTGAGTCGTCCCGGTGGATGAGATTTGGTAAAAATATCCGCCAATTGATCTGCAGAGGTGACGGAATGATGATGTAAAATACCATGCTGAAGATGATGTCGGATGAAATGACAATCAATCTCGATATGTTTTGTGCGCTCATGGAAAACATCATTATGAGCAATCTGTATGGCACTCCGATTATCACAATGAATAGGAGAACTAGTGGATTGAGGAACACCCATGTCGGATAGAAGCCATCGTAACCAAAGAAGTTCAGATGTAGTGTCAGCAAGAGCACGATACTCAGCTTCAGTACTAGATCGAGGAACAACAGATTGTTTCTTACTGTGCCACAAAATTAAAGAAGTACCAAGTAAGAAACAATACCCAGTGGTGGAGAGACGATCAGTAGGATCACCAGCCCAATCAGCATTAGAGTAGGCCCGGAGCTCAAGAGATGAATGAGAAGAGAAATGAAGACCATGAAACAAAGTACCCTTGACATAGCGCAAAATGCGAAGAACGGTAGCATAGTGAGTAGATCGAGGTGCACTCATAAATTGACTCACCAAATGAACAGCATAGGCAATATCAGGTCGTGTAACAGTAAGATAGATGAGACTGCCGACTAGCTGTCTGTAGAGAGTAGCATCTGATAAAGGCTCACCATCCATGGCTAAAAGTTTGACATTGGTCTCAAGAGGGCTGCTCGTTGTTTTACTGTTTGTTAAACCTGCTTGAGAAAGTAGATCAGATGCATATTTGGCTTGAGAGAGATAATAACCATCAGTACTCGAAGTAACCTCAAGACCAAGGAAGTAGCTGAGTGTTCCCAAGTCCTTCATTTCAAAATTTTGGCTAAGGAAGGATTGAAGAGCGCGAATGCCTGAAATGTCATCACCAGTAATAATCATATCATCGACATAAAGAAGAATAAGAATAGTACCAGTATCAGTCGTCCGAAGAAAGAGAGCTGAGTCATATGAACTAGAGACAAAGCCCTGTTGAGCAACCACAGAACTGAACTTAGCAAACCAAGCACGAGGAGCCTGCTTGAGACCATAAAGTGCCCGACGGAGCCTACAAACTTTGTGTGGTGGATGGTGGTAGCCAGGTGGAGGGTGCATATAAACTTCTTCTGTAAGATCACCATTGAGGAATGCGTTTTTAACATCCATCTGAAATAACTGCCAATGACGAACAGCAGCAACTGCAAGTAAGGATCTAACAGATGTCAGTCTAGCAACAGGAGCAAAAGTCTCCTCATAATCAATACCATACTCCTGAGCAAAGCCTTTCGCAACAAGACGAGCCTTATAGCGTTCCACAGATCCATCTGCACGAGTCTTAATTTTATAAACCCACTTACAACCCACTGTAAACTTCCCAAGAGGCAAATCTACCAAGTCCCATGTATGGGTTTTAGAAAGAGCATCTAATTCATCAGACATAGCTTTCTGCCAAAGAGGGTCAGCACTAGCCTCACGATAAGAGTGAGGTTCGTGAAAAGTAGCAAGAACAGAAAAACAATGATAATCATGGAGATGGGCAGGTGGTGATCTTACCTGATCGGAACGACGAGGTTCATGGGAAGGCCCGGGAATGTGTGATGCAGCAGCAGGATCCGTAGTCGAATCAGGCAAATCAGAAGCAGCCGTAGAAGGTTCGTCCAATGAGCTTGAGTTATCTACAGATGATCCAGGAAATAAGGCAATGGAGGGGTCAGTGAAGACAGGAGAATATGCGGAGGAGGAATGCGAAAAATGCATTTGACTAGTGAACATTTTATGTTCCCAGAACTCCACATGACGAGAGATCCGAAGACGTCGGGCAATGGGGTCATAACAACAATAACCTTTTTGAGTGATGCCATAACCAAAGAAGCAACAGAAGCGAGAGCAAGGTTCAAGTTTGGTACGCTCATGTAGAGGAAGAGTGACAAAACAAATACAACCAAAGACGCGAAGCAAAGAATAGTTGGGTGTACTACCATACAAACACTCATAAGGATTTTGGTTGTGAATAGTTGGGGAAGGGACACGATTAATCGTGTAAACAGCAGTGACAGCGGCCTCACCCCAAAAACGTTCAGGAAGTGAGGCAAAGATGAGAAGCGCTCTTACAGTGTCTAAGATGTGACGATGTTTGAGTTCTGCGCGCCAATTTTGCTGAGAAGTGTAAGGGCAAGAACGATGAGAGAGGGTCCCATTTTGTTTTAAAAAATTTTGAAAAAATTTCTCATTATATTTGTAGCGCCCCGACTTTACTTAATGAAAGGCGAAAGTGTAAATCTCCAATTGCCACTAAGCACTACTATCTCATCCTCAATATCATCAGAGATTATAAATCTAGCAGCGGAATTTTTTTTTTTTTTTTTTTTATAAACAACCTTTACGGAACACATCAGAGCTGACAATAAAACTTCTATATCAAACACATTTCTACATTGTACTTTACAACAAAACTCACTAGTCAAAAGTGCCACAAGCGGCACATAAGTAAATACACACCAAGTGTATCTAGTATAAGTTTAACTATAGATACACTTTCAAAAGATAGACATAATATTTTACAAGAAACTGAGATACCAAAACCTTATCCATAATATCATAAACAGGCATATGGATCATCTTCGCAGTCCTCTGCATCTGCATCAATATCTATGTAGATGTGGCATAATTGAAGGTTACCACATTTACATAGGCGGATTAATGAGTCCACGGTCTCAGTAAGTATAAGAATTACTAATATTTCCAATATGAACAATCTTTCTCAAGAGTGTCTCTGATATGGTGATTATAATAACAGCCACGTTTAAGTTTTCCAAACAGAATTATTTTTGTATAATCCATAGCTGATAAAATAAACATCAAAGAATTGTTTATGATAAAATTCATTTATCTTTTCTAAACAACTTTATATTTATACATATAAGCATTTTACTTGCATCTCATAAAATGAATATGCATATAAATACAAAGAAGTAAAACAATTAAATCATAAATCACATTATTCAATGTATGCCATGCAATCTCTAGTCCCTCCGGCATTCTAAAGGACTTTAACCTTTCGTTTACGGCTATCAGGAGACACTTTCGGCTCCTCTTCTGCTTTCTAAAGGACTTGAACCTTTCGTTTACGATTTTCAAGAGACACTTTTGGCTCCTCGGTTAGTACTAGGCTTCTTATTTTAACCTGTAAGGCTCATTCGGCTTACACCGTTAATATAAGAACACCTCAATATTTTACATTCAACTTTATGAAGACAAAATGCTTCTTATTTAACCTGAGAGGCTCCTTCGGCTCCCACCGTTAACATAGAAAAACCTTATTGCTTCATATTTAATTAATCTCTTATTCTCAATGTTCAACAGTATGCAATAACATGTCTCTTAAAATCATTCTTTTGTTCTCATAACTATCACATTTCATTTCTCAACTCATTTCAATATATAAAAAAATGATTGAAAGCATATAATTATGTTATTCATAAAATATTCAGGCTCATGTAATAATCATATTTCGAAAGCTTTATAAAATAGTATCAATCTCAGTAAGCAGTTATACTCACTAAAATAGTACCATGCTCAGTAAGTAATTATACTTACTTGTCACCATAGACCGTTATATTGGATTCCCTTTCTAATCCTTGATTCTAAATTCACTGCATTTAGTGCACTCGTGCGCGATCATATTAGTCTAAAATTATAATTAAAATGCTAAAATAATGACATCTTAATTACTTTCTATAGTCTATCCAAAATTGGGCAGCATAACGCCATTTATCTAAAATATTATAATGCCACTTGGGCATCATAACGACTATGTAGCGTTACTACATATTTTTATATGGTCATTACTACGACATTAATATAATATTTATCTAAAATGTCTAATATTACTTGGGCATTACAACGGCGCTATTGTAAAATACATAATAAAATTTAGGCAGCACAACGATGCATTTGTAATATTTAAAAGGATGATTGAATATAATATCCGTCCCGAAATATTCAATCACACTTTCCCGCGCAATTTAGGCATTATAACGACGTAATTTAAATTCTAATAAATAAAATTGACATAATTTAAATTCTACAACTAGAATTGACATAATCTAAGGATAAAAGAATTTATACCTAGCAACCCCACTTGAAGTAGCTCTCCAAAGCTTGTTACTAAATTATATCTTACTTTCTTTTTCTTTTTCTTTTTTCTCTCTTTTCTCTTCACTGAGCGACGAGGCAGGAGAGAATTTTTTGCTTAAAAACACAGCAAGGTGAATCCTATTTATAGGAGAAAGCTAGGGACAAGGTTGGTTTTTTTTTTTCTGATTGTAGGCGCCGAACCAAGCTCCTGTAAAAACACTATAGCTATATTTTTTTTTTCTTCTTGAAGGCGCTAGACTGCACAGTTATTGCTTTCCATTCACGTTGTGAGCCTAAAAGCTCCTACAGCAATTAATCTCCCACCGCTTGCATTATATATTCTCATATATATATATATATCATTAATATGAAATTTAAGCAAAATAATCAAACAATTATTTTAATACACTAATATCCCCATTACTACTAATACTTAGGCATTTAATTAGGTAAATCTTAAATGCCAAATAATTCATAATTTAGACATCAAATATATTTTTTCAATATATTTGATTTAACTTGAGACCGAAATTTACACTAAAGCATTCTTAATAATTCTATTAAAAACCTTGGGTGTTACAATATTCCATAGCATTATCTGAATGAAAAATTTTGATGGTACGAGAAAATTGGGTTTGTACCATTTGGTGAAAATTTTGATAAATTTGAGTGAGTTCAGAACGATGATGTAATAAATATATCCAAGTATAACGAGAATAATTATCAAGAAAAATAACAAAATAACGAGACCCCCCTCAGTGGGAACAGGGGCAGGGCCCCAAATATCAGAATTAACCAAATCAAATGGTGCAGAAGACAAAGACTCACTTTTATTAAAAGATAAATGTGTTTGTTTTCCAAGATGACAAGAAATACAATCAAAAGATTTTAAATCAACTGATCCTAAATGACCTTGAGATGCAATAAGTTGGACATGTGGAAGAGAGGCATGACCCAAATGAGAGTGCCATAAGCTGGAAGAGGCATTGAATGTTGTGACAGCAGCAATCAAGTGAGTAGGAGTTTGCAGAAATGAAAGCTGAAAAAGACGTCCAATCTTACGGCCGGTCCCAATTAGTTGACCCGTCTGTGGATCCTGCACTTCAACACCCCTGTTAGAAAATGTTAACTCAAAACCTAGTTCACAAAGTTGGCCAACTAAAAGAAGATTTAATGACAATTGAGGAACGAGGTATGTGTTATCCACAGACAAATTAGGGGAAGAAATAGGCCCAGTGTGACTGACGGGTAACCTAGAACCATCAACAGTATAAATGGTAGGGTTGGGGGAAAGGGCAGACTTTTGGGAAAATAAAGTAGGATCAGAGGTCATATGATTATAGCAAGCAGAGTCGATAAACCACGAATTTTTACCTGATGTGACGGACAAGGCAGTGGAGGAACGAGATAGAACCTGATGGATTAATGCCTCAACGTCAGATACAGTGAGAGCAGAGGTTTGAGATGGATTCTTAGTGTAAGATGCAAGTGCAGAGGTCCCGGATGAAACAACTGCGGATGTCTGTTGGAAAGGAGCCCGTGACTGACGTCTGTTTTGGAGCTTGTAGCAATTCGCAATAGAGTGGCCAGGCTATTTGCAATAGTTGCACATTAACTTCTTGAAGGATGACTGTGGTGTGGACCGTCCAGGAGTAAATTTAGAAACACTCTGAGATGTAGCAGCGACAACCATATCGAGAGATTGTAGGTGCATAGTGGACCGTCGAGTCTCTTCAGACATAAGTTCTGTTACAACAGCTTCTAATGTGGGAAAAGGATTACGATGTAAGAGAGAGGCTCGGGTGGATTCAAAATCCAAACGAAGAGCCATCATGAAATGCATAAACTTTCGACGATCCCCGATGCTCCGCGAATATTTCAACATCTTCAGGATACTTCAATTGAGGATCTGCAGCGGATAATTGCTCCCAAAGACTATTAGTTTGAGAATAAAAATCAGCAATGGACTGACCTGGCTCCTGACGTGTCTGATAAAGTTTAGTTTCAATCTGAAACTCTAGTGAGGCATCATAAGTGCAATTGTATCGTTTTGCCAAAAACTCCCAGGCAGCCTTTGCATTTCCAAGCTTTGGAAGCAGACTGTGAATGGAAGGAAATGAAGTGTTGATAAACCAAGAAATAATCCGATAATTTGCACTACCCAATCATCAAATCGACTGGCAAATTTGTCAACTGATTCACCATCTCTTTGTGTGGGTGCAACAGTTTCTCCACTAACATAACGCCATAATTTTCTTCATCTAAAAAAAACTTCCATATTTTGAGACGACAACATATAATTGGAATTGTCTAAAATATTGTCAATGGGACGAACAGTATTATCAAGATTGGTAGACATTTTTTTTTTTTAAAAAAAGGGAAAATATTAAATAAATAAACCTGAGGGCAGTAATCCGGTGTGGCGCAGGTACAGGTACAGCCTCAGGGAGCAATCCGGTGTGACGCGCATACAGAAGCTACGGTGCACCAGCAAGCAGCGATCTAGTGTGGCGCGGTACACAGCAAACACTACAAACCAGCAGGCAGGGATCCGGTGTGGCGCAGGACTATGGAACTGGCGCGTGTAGCGCATGGAGAGTGTGGGGCGCGTGTAACTCATGCACAGAAAGAGTCTCCGGCGCGTGGCGGCTGGTGGAGGAGAGTGGAGGCGCGTGTTGGCGGTGGGGGCGCGTGGGACTTCATTTCTTCACCGAATTTTCGAATTTGAGCAACAAAGAAACCTCTACAATTCCATCACATACAAAACAACCGCAACAAGCGTTTGGTGTGTTGTTGAAACAAAAAGAAACACCAAAAAGAATGCTCAAACGGAAAAACGAAAATAGTACGGACGAGGAACCGAGGCTTAAAAGAGGCACCAAGACAATGGTGGCTCTGATACCATGTTAAAATAGACAACAGAAAGATAATTGTAGAGAAGAAATATTTTATTTCTGATGTAATTTTAACTGTACAATATAATTGCCTATTTATAGTTGAATAAGGCCTTAAAATAAAGGAAATACAATAATTACAAAATCAGCATATTTACAATAATGAATACGGTATCGAATATTTTCGTAATATAATGAGAATATTATGAGAATATAATATTACGAAAATATAATCTTCTAACATAAATGATTCTTTATATCATCAAAAATCAATTGAATCACTATTCCATAGTTGTTGTAGTTCTTACCGGATTGGAGAATACATGCAGCATGCCGTCGAATCTAATTCCAACTCTTTCAGCAACCTTACGAATGAAGAATGCACGCCTTTGTAATTAAGAAGAAGCACACTTTTCGAAGGCGGCGGACACGATATCCCTCCACTTCAGATGCGTACGTTCATTGCATTCATCACTGCCAAATCAAGCACAATCTTGGCAAGAGCAAGGTTGTCGGCCGCCGACGCTGCTCTTGGATCGGGTCCAAGAGCTTTCATGCTGTTTGGCTACAAAAGCTTTCCACTAGATCGCCTGCTGCTTCTGTCGTTGGAGAAGGAGAATAGAGGAATAGTGACAGGGATACGCCGACGAACAACAATGCATGCAGCATGCCTAGGAGGCTAGGACTAGTACATGTTTGGAGGTGACGCCATAATAATTGTCATCACTTTTTTTTTTTTTGGCCTTTTCTGTAGAACTTGGGGTGTTGATCTTGATAATATCGCCTCAAAATTTAGATCGAGACAATGTGAACTTTAAACTATTAAAAAGTTGTTAATATTTCTATAAGATTAGTAAGAAGATGAAAATGATTCAAAAAATTTCAATGAAACCAAAATATTCCTATAAATTAGGGGAAAGAAAAACGACTTAAACCTTGTTATGTTAGCTTTAATTTGCATGATGTTTGTGGAATAAAAATGCAGTGAAGCTTATTAATTAGAGAGCCTAAAAGTGAACTCGATCCCATGGGCCATAACGTATTTATGTATGTGTTCAACTTGTCGCTGACTAACCACTAATGCGTATGCCAATGAATGAATTTAAATAAAGTGAGGTTTCTGCCAAATTCATTGGCTTCTAAATTTTTTATTTGAATAAAATAATGAGAAATGTTATGAGTCAATATATATATATTATTTAGCCAATAATTTCATCTTACAAATTAATCACAAGATTTGTGGACTTATTGATCACTAGCATTTCTTCCAAAAATAAAAAATAAAAAATAAAAAAACCGGCCACTTTGGAGAACTCTAATTTACATATATGGCATTTTTTCTGCTAACATATTCTCAAACTGCTCCCAATGCAGGCACCACGAGTGCTATAGCTACTTAGCTCGATGGATATAAATATATATATATATATTCTTCGAGGGGATTCAAGAAAATCTGGAAAATGAGTAAAGCAATATGGACACAAAAGACAAAAACGGCGTTTGTGTTTATTAAATCTTGGCCGTTTATTTTACTACCGCAAATGTGCAGTTATTTTTTTAACTGCATGTAAGTTGGATCCTTGAAGACCGAAGTACATTGAAAGAAATTTCTTCCAAATTGGTTTGAAAAAAATTTATGCCCTTATTTCTATCATCCGATTTTAAAAAAATAATATTCACCAAGGACAAGAAGAACTCCTAGCATTTCTATCATCCGTTAATTAAATATCTTCTTCTTTTTCTTTCGAATGTCGAACCTTTTTTTTTTTGTATTAATACCATTCAATTTTTGATAATGTGGCAGTAAAAGTCAGTTCTTTGATCAATATTTGTGAAAAAAAAAAGGATTGATTTTTAATGTCATGTCATTCCAATTGTATGACATTCAGTCTATTAAATAAATAAATACTAATTTTCACGGTCACACCATTCCAATTGTAATACATTAGCATAACTGTCTTCTTTTTTTTTTTTTTTTTTTTTTTTTTTTTTTTTTTTTCATGTCCACACAAGAGGGGGGAGTGAGATTCAAACTAGTGACCTCTACTTTATTAGGCGTGTGGTCCCAACCGATTAAGCTACCTCTTGGAGACGCATAACTGTCTATTAAATAGCCTTATTAATTTATAATGGTTCAAAAGTCATCTTCCATCAGCATCCTTGTAGTGTGTTTGTATTTGTGTGCTTGTTGTAAAGGATAAGAGTAATACCCTGATTTTATAGTGGAAAGATGAGTAGCGAACATAGAACTAGTAGTTTATAAAGACACTATGGATGTATGCAAATTAAGTCTTACATTACTTATTTATTAGATGAAACCCGACTTTATAAGTGATTCTATCTAAAGAACTCTAAAGTAATTAATCATTTTAAGGTGACAAATGTGACTAACGCTTTTTCTGAATCATTACATGTACGCGAATTTAATGTTGATATCATTTTAATATATAGACAAAGAGAAAATCAATTTCATATGAGAAGGAAAAGTACTTGTTATTTTATTATGTGTTTCTATGAAAAAATACAATATTATCTCCAACATTTTCTACCCTCATGCAAAGACTAAAAAAAACATAACACTTTAACCCTTCTTTTATTCTCCCTAGAATAACTCAAAGCTCATTTGTAATTACAAACCCAATGCTGCTGTATAATTGCACGTAGTTGTTTATAGTCGAAATTGCTGGAATTTTAATCCCACGGGAGCCTAACTCATTTTCACAGCTAACGGCGTAGTCGCTGGCGATTTTTGCGTCATAGTTCGCCGTCAAAGCATCTTCCTCCACTTCCTCCAGTGCACTCCGGAATGACGCCACCACTAATTTGTACCAAGACGAGCACTTGGCAACCGCCGCGGTTCTTTTTATCTTAAGCAACTTATCAATGAAAGACTTGCTTTCTGTTGCATTGGACAGTGCTAACCCAAGAGCTATTTTAGCAAGATCTTTGAGGTTCGATGCCGACGGAGTTCGGGAATCGGAATCCAAAGCTTCCACGCAGTTGGCGTAGCTTATAGTTTTCTTGCAAACGCCTTCAACTAGTTTGGTTGCAGCAGTTGTTGGGGATAGAGAATGGAGTAAAAGGAGAAAGGAAAGAGCAACCGTCATTACTGCACGAGCATCGGAGTACTCCATTGATGAAAAGATGGTAGAGATCGAGTAACATATACGGCGATGAGTGTTCGTAAATATAGTCAAAGCAAGAATCTTTTTTGGAAGGTTTTTAGATTTTTTTTTTTTTTGCGCTGGAATTTAATTACGAGATGTATATGAATTGATTGTTCATGAATAGGGGGAGCAGCTCTTTCCCATTTTTATTTAATTATCAACATTTTTTTTAATCCTAAAATACCATTATCATTAACTTCATAATAACATAAATTGAATTATTCTTAAATGGTAATCTTAATTATATATGTATGTGTCCAGGTGTTAGTAATCTTAATTAAATAGAACTGCTAGACGTACAAGTTTTTTTTCACAATTTATTGACAGGCTTTATTATGCGTATGAAATTATATCAACCACTAAAAAAAATTAATATCATCTAATTATATGCGGACATTTGTCGATAAGTTGTAAAAGATGGTAGGTCTAGCGATTTTCAAAATGAGATAAGGCCTCAAACTTATCCATCCTAAACTTAATCGCCTTGATTGTTTATTGGTTTGATGGACAACTGTGGCCATGAATGATCAATTAAATTTTCTATATTTACAGAATGAAAAATTTTAAAATTGAATCAATTAGTCAAAGAATTTATCTGACCAATTAGAGTAATTTTCTATATTTACATATTTTTCTACAATGAATTGAAATTTCAAAACTACAATTTTTGGTGGGAAACGTGCAATTTAATTTACATAGATTCAAGGAACCACATCTTTTCATGTATAATTATGTTCATGATCCTAATAATTCTCTTAATTTCATGAGGTGTGCTCCACAGCCGATTGAGCTACCCTTTAGGAACGGTTTGTTTTCATCTTTAAATGTCATGCCATAACAAATTAAAGTGGGTATAATAGGATGTATCCGGCCTGGTAGAAATATTAAAGAATAAAATTATTCTATACAAAGAAATAAATATAATCAACCTAGACAATAATATAAATTAAGAGACAAATATCAGAATATATTCTAACACATCCTACGACTTAAGAAAGTACACAACATATTCAAAGAACCAAAAGGAAAAATAACTTCATTTTATGCTTGTAACTAATTGTAAAAGGAAAATGTTCATCTTCATTTCAAAATCCCTTCATTTCTTCTATTTAGTACATTTTGAAGGGTAGTGCATTAAATGCACCACCATCATTAAAATTTTTGTATAACAATATCTCTTTTTTTTTNACAATCAGGGGTTGAGTAACCATAACCTATCCATAGAATCCGTCCGGGCAATTTTCGCACCTCGAAGCGAACATCATCCACCAGGTGACCTATACTGCTTCAGTCCTCTTCGTTGGAGTTCACAGCATCAACAATGGTCTTCGCATCCCCTTCCAAGCAGACCTACCGTAGACCCAATTCACTCACTGTCCGTATGGCCAATAGAGCCGCCATGGCCTCAGCAGCGACGGGTGCTACTCCACCTGGCCTTGAACGGCTCCTGGCAGCAACAAAATTTCCCATATGATCTCTAACGACGATGCCCAGACCCAAGCCATCCCTGTGCTGTCCAAGAGCTGCATCCCAGTTGATCTTATGCCAGCCCACAAGGGGAGGCTTCCATTTTCCCGGTGCAGACGGACCCGTCTCTATCCTCGGTGTCTTTTGCTCCTCCTGAGCTTTTTGGAAAGCCTCTAAAAAATCTGCTGCAGTAGCTGTCAAGGTCGAAGGGTGCGAGAAGACCCCCTCATGGATTAAGGCATTTCACCGTAGCCAAATTCTACGAGCAAGGACCACAAAAAACTGAAATTCATCTACAGAGCATCTCTTGAGCATCCCTTATGCAATTCTTAGAAAGCCCGACTCCTCAAAACGAATTTTCTGGAAAATTACACTAGTAGCACTCCAGACATCTTGTGCTGATTGACAGCTCCACAAGATATGGGAAATGGTTTCATCTTCTCTTCCACAAACAGGGCAGCAAGCATCGTCGATAATTTTTTTCAAACAAGGTTGTCTCGGGTGGGCAATATATTGTGACAAGCCCTCCAAAAAAATACCTTTTCTGCGTTCGGTATATTTAGTCTCCACAGCCTTTTCCATACCTCACTCCCATCCCTTCGTATAGAACATCCAACTGCCAATGAACCTTCCAACTCCTTTTGTATGTGGTAGGCGCTTTTAACAGAGAAGACGCCTTTTGTTGTGCCCCTCCAAATAAGCCGATCCTCTTGGTCTGTGCTGCTAACAGGGATGGTTCAAATAATTTCAACCTCCTCCACCGTAAAAACTTGACCAAGCAAAGACAAATTCCATTCTCGACCGTCCTCAAACAGCTGACTCACCTTGGCATTGGGCTCCAAAATACTTGGTGGGGACTGCACTTGGAATGTAGAAGGTTGTGGAAACCACCTATCTTTCCATATTCGTACTTTTTTCCCATTTCCAACCCTCCACACCAACCCCTCCTTGACTAAGTCGCAAGCACTTTGGATGCTCCTCCATGCGAACGACAGTTTTTGCCCTAGGGTGGTGTCAAGGATCGAACAATCCGAATGATACTTTTTCCTCATAATCTGCGCAATTAGTGAGTTCGGATTTGTCCACAAACGCCACACTTGTTTCACCAATAAAGCTTTGTTGAAACAAATTAAGTCGCGAAAGCCCAACCCTCCGTGATCTTTTGACCTCCTTATTTTGCTCCAACTCATCCAAGGAATACGCCTATCATTTTCCTTATGGCCCCACCAAAACTGTTGCATGAGTGAATTTATTTTCATGGACAAAGTCTTTGGAATTAAAAAAACACTCATGCAATAGGATGGAATAGCTTGAATGACCGCTTTCATGAATAATATTTCTTTTCCGGCTTGGGAAAAGAACCGAAGTTTCCAATCTTGTAGCATTTTCGCCACCCTCTCCGTAATACTTCTAAAAGCTTTCACTTGTGATAGCCCCACGATAGCGGGTAGGCCCAAGTATGTATCATATCTATTTGTTGCTGAGATGCTTGCAAACTCCAAAACAGTCTCCTTCTCAACGGTGGGGGTATTTCGGCTAAAGAAAATGGCTGTCTTGGAGATGTTTAATTTCTGCCCCGATGCTCCTTCATAGGTACGAAGGATCGCCGATAGGTTGCTCCATTGTGCAATGTTAGCTCTGCAAAAAAGAGATGACTAATGTGAGGGCCCCGTTTGAAAGTAGGAACCCCCGACAAAAGACCATCCTTGTTTGCTTGGCCTACCAGAGAGCTCAATGCTTCTGCACATAGGAGAAATAAGTAGGGTAAGATTGGGTCTCCTTGCCTAATACCCCTAGAGGGAGTAATTTGACCACAAGGATCCCCATTAACAATCACTGAATGCTTGACAGATGAAACACACATCATGACTAAATTAATCCACCCCTCCTCAAACCCTATTTTCTTCATTACTCCTGCCAAAAACCTCCACTCTACTCTATCATAGGCCTTGCTCATATCTACTTTAACAACCATATATCCTTTTTTCCCACCCATCCAAGAATACATTGTATGAAGAGTTTCATACGCAGCCAAAAAATTATCCGTAATCAACCTCCTCGGTATAAAAGTGCTTTGTGTAGGGGAGATAATAAGAGGGAGTATTTTTTTCAACCTATTTGCAAGTACTTTGGAAATAATTTTGTCAAGTACATTGCATAGGCTAATGGGGTGAAAATCAAACACAAGCACCGGATTCTTAATTTTTGGAATAAGGACAATATGGGTCATATTTAAATTAGGGGGCATAACTCTATAATTTAAAATATCAAGGATACCTGCACATATGTCAGCTCCAATAACAGCCCAGTTTTGCTGGAAAAATTGGGCATGCAGTCCGTCCGGGCCAGGAGCTTTGAGGGGCTGCATTTGATTCAAAGCTGCATAAATTTCTTCCGTCGTAAGGCCATCACCAGCCCTTCGTTCATTTTAGATGTAACTCTTGGCTCAATATATTGTAAACAATGAGCCATATCTACTCCTCGGCCAGCAGTAAATAGCCCCTCAAAATAATTCACAAAAGCCCCTCTAAT
Source organism: Carpinus fangiana (assembly GCA_006937295.1). Taxonomy (NCBI): domain Eukaryota; kingdom Viridiplantae; phylum Streptophyta; class Magnoliopsida; order Fagales; family Betulaceae; genus Carpinus; species Carpinus fangiana. The sequence goes on along the minus strand of CM017327.1, from coordinate 33,216,482 downwards.
TCCGTCCGACTCCTCCCACATCTCCCCCTTTTCATCTTGTATTTTTTCAATCCAGTTTTTCTTTCTCCTAGAATTGACACAAGCATGGAAATATTTAGTATTTTTATCCCCTTGCTTAAGCCACTCCGTTTTTGCTCTCTGGCGCCACCATAAATCTTCCATTTCAACTGCAACTTGTATGTCATTTGTGAGCTTCTTAATTAAATCACCACTTACAGCTTGCTCCCTTCCTTGTAATTTTGCCAGGTGCCTTCTCATAGATTTAATGTTTGCATGCGTTGGCTTGCGTGCTGTCTCTTTCCATTCGGTGATTCCATTCATGCATGCATTAATTTTATTCTCCAATTGTGCCCATCCTTCACCTTGCATCAACGGATTGGTCCAAGCCGTAAAAATGGCTTCTTGGAAACCTTGCTCCTTAGCCCACCCAGCTTCATACCAAAAAGGCTTCTTCATTTTGCCTCGCCAAATAAATTTTTTGAGACTTAAAAAAAGCGGTGAATGGTCCAACACACCTGCCGCTTCCACTATAACCTCAGCCTCCGGGAATAAATTCTGCCATTCCTGGTTAGCGACACCTCTATCAAGTCTTTCTTTAATATAATCCCCTCATTCTCTGCAATTACTCCATGTGAATTTAGGACCCCTATATCCAAGATCATTTAACTCACATTCCACCAGAGTTTGATGAAACTCTTGCATTTGATTTCGATGCCTGACTTTTCCACCCCATTTTTCCGTTCCATTGACAATCTCATTGAAATCCCCCATACACATCCATGGGCGAGGCTCAAAGAGAGCCAAATGCTTAAGGAGAGCCCATGCTTCGTGTCGCCTTGGAGCCTCCGGCTGTCCGTAGAAGCCCGTAAACTTCGACTCGATATTGTCACTACTATGCATGACAGAATTAATATGACAATGGCTGTAGTTTTGTATATCCACCACCACCTCCTCACTCCAAAAAAGTCCCAAACCACTGCTACGTCCAACACAATCCACCACAAACATGCTAGGAAAGCCTAGTTTGTGACGAATATTTTCCATCTTTTTTCGATGCATTTTGGTTTCTATTAGGAAAACCAAGGCGGGTCTCTTTTCCTTCACCATCCGGCAAAGGTCTTGAACTGTCCGGAGGTTCCCAAGCCCCCGGTAGTTCCAGTTGAGGATGATCATTGCGGTCGGCGGTGCTGAACCTCAGCCTCCGCCAATCCCGATCCATTTTTTGCTTCATTGCTTTCCCCCACCTTTCGTCCCTTTTTAGAATTTTTAGTCGTCTCCTCACTCCTTGCAGTCCCTAATTTTTTCATTGCAATTGCCCCATCTCCCTGTTTAGCTACCCAGTCCTGTCCCTCTCAAGTTCAAAATCTATGAGGAAAAGATTTTCCGGTAAAACTTTGAACTTGAGAGTCCTCTTCAGCCTCCACCATTGCTGGAGGAAGTTCTTTACCGTCTCCTTACTCACATATCTGTCCGTAAACAGTTTCCCAACTACACAGTTCTGCTGCCCCCTGGATGTAACTGCTCGAAAATCTGAGGCTTGGACAGCAACTTCGGTGTCCTCTTCTTTAGACAGAGAAAATTTAGCCCGCTGTTTTGATAGGTCATCTGCCATAACCGTCAGGCTGAAATCAGATATAGCACTACAAAAGAAATACTTCCACAATCCCAAGGGGACCTGGAACACCTTTCCTTCTACTCTAGGATTTAAATGCTAGAGAGAAAACTCGATCCAAAACCATTCAAATCGTCAAGAAAATCTCTTGTAAGCAAAACTACCCCTCTTTCAGCTTCTTCCTAATAGATTACACACAGTAAGCACCACCACAATGGCTGCACCAACCATTACCCCCATTAGGTTCTTCGAAGTCGAGAGAAAAAGATTAGAAAGGGAGAGTAATTAAAAGTGTACTTTTTGTTATTTTGGTGAGTAAAGTTTGGTTACACTATCTCTTAAAATGCACTAAATTGAGAAAATTGAGGGATTTTGAAATAGAGAGAATCATTTTCCCTTGTAAAGAACCTGTTATGCTATGACTTAGTTTGTTAACGTGTTTTGAAAGTATTTTTTGTTTTGAGTTTTTTTGTAAAAAAAATGTTTTGACATGATATGAAAGGTGAAAAATATTTTTGTATTTTATAAAATATCAAATTTACCTTTAATTTCAATTTTTTGTTTGGAAATATCCACAAAAGAGAAGGGTGATTCAAATTATAAATAAATAAATAACTAAACAAAAATTCAAGGGTAGTTTGGCCTTTTTAATAATTTTCGCCAAGGTAAACGTAGGGGAACGTAGATTGCATCAAATTAGGTAAAATTGAGAATTTTAGAAATTTTAAGAGCATTCTCAAAACGGAGGCGTGCTATCCGGCTTCCCAGCATCCACCCCGCGTCCACCCTTTATTTTATTTTTTTTTATTTTTTTTTTAAACAGTCCTCCTTCTTCATCTCTGTTTTCCTTTCTTCCCTCAGCACCCTCACACAAATCTCTCCCCCTCTCTCTTTCTCCACTTTCCTCCCTCACTGACGACGGCCCCATCTCCGACAAACCACGAAGGCAAGTTCCGACAACGAGCTCCATATCCGACGACGGCCACAAAGGCGAGCCCCTTCTCTCCCTCTCGCTTTCTCTCCACTTTTATCTAGCGACGGTGAAGACGAAGACGCACACCAGTGAGGTTGTCTCTCTCCGGAAACGAAGGTGGTTGTCTCCAGTGTGGTTGTCTTTCTCAAAAAACTCCGGCTCTAGCTCTATCAACAGATCCGGCGATTGGGTTAATCTTGATTTTTGGATATGTTTGTCTTACTCTTATGGGTTAATCTTGAGGTTTTGGGTATGGATTTTTGGTGACCAGTAGTTGGGTATGGATTTTCTCTTACTCCTCTGGTTCGACCAATCTCCATTTTCTCTAGGTAGGCTTTTTGGTTACCAGTAGTTGCTAATGCTTGACAATTTATTTCTAGATTCAAAACTAAAACCTAGGGGTGGGATGTGAACCCTTTAGGGAGGGTATACACATTTTGGTGCTAATGTCGTCACTGAAATTTGGAGATTTTGACCGATGTAACTTATCGTCGGAGATGTGGGTGGCAGCAAACCTGTGAACATTGGTGATTTGTGTGAGGGCCTTCAAACAAGTGTTTTAAGTTAAATTTAGCCAGAGAGGCAGTCCAGGGGAGAGGGAAGAGGAAAGAAGAGAAAGAGAGAAGATGAGAGATTTGTGTGAGGGAATAGGAAAAAACAAAGATGAACATGGCAGCGGAGGGGGAGGCGGCACGAAATGGGTAAGAGAGAGGTTTCTAACCTTTTTTAAAAAATATATATATATATGACGTGGCAAGGTGGACGCTGGGTGGACTGGGGGAAGCCGAAAAGTTTACCTCCTCAAAACGCGTAGTAGTTCATGCATTGCATGGGTCATTTGTTAAGTTTCTCTTATTGTTTTTGTTTTGCAAAGACAACTAAAAGTAAAACAAAAAATTAAAGAGCCAAAAGACTATGGGATAAACCCTAAAAAAAGAGAAGAAAAAGATCGAACAAAAGAGACATAAACTATGTTCTTAATTCTCAAATGAAATCAGATGGTGAAATTAAGGCTACAAAATAGAAACTAAAAGAACTGTAATTAGGATGGCCAAAGAAGATCAGTGACAGTATCTCCAATCCTAACAAAATGCATCATCACTTGGCCTTTGGCTGAAATTGCCGGATCAGAAACCCCACGAGAAGACAGTTCCCATTCACAACCATGAATGTAGTCGCCCGCAACCTGCGCGTCATAGTTTTCTGTCATCGCATCATCTTCTCCCACTTCAACCAGTGCGCTTCTGAAAGAATAAAACACAGATTTGTACCAAGAACCACACCTCTCAAGGGCGCTTTTTAGGGCGGCGGGTTTGAGATCCTTCCGGTTAAGCATGCAGCCGATGTAGTTGCGTACGTTTGTTGCATTCGTCATTGCCAAATCAAGGCCAATCTTGGCAATAGAACGGATATCGGGCGCCGATGCGGTTCTTGGGTCGGATCCAAGAGCTTCCATGCAAAACTCGTATACCGATGTTAGGTTACAAATGAATTGCACCAGTTCGGGTGAGGAGTGCGCTATTGGTGAAGGCGATGGGGCATATGGAGCGGCTGCTGTCTCCGTCGGAGAAGGAGAAATGATAGGGAATAGAGACGAGGATACGGCTGCAAACAACACTACATACAGCATGGGAGACGCCATTGCCAGTTCTTTGGAGCAAGAATGACGGGTTTTTTTGTTTTTTTGTTCTTTGTTCTTTGTTCTTTCTTTTATAGTGAGAGAGAGCAAGCCTGTAATTACGGTTATTATTAAATAAAATTAATTAAGGAAATATATTTCCCGTTTTGTAATTAAGGTAATTATATATATGCCGATCCACTCATAGCTTTTCTTCTTCTTTTTTTTTTCCCTTTTTTTTCGCTTATTCTTTGGAATTTGGGATGTTGATTTTTTTTTTTTTTAATACAATTGTTATAAAATTTGATGATGTAACAGTAACAATTAGTTCTTGGATCAATATTTGTAAAAAAAATTAAAGAAAAAAGAAAAAAAAAAGGAAGGTTTGATTTTCAATGACACATCATTCTAAGTGTGTGTATGACATTCAGTCTATTAAAGAAAAAAAAACGCTAATTTTCACTGTCAAGTCAATTCAATTGTACTACTTTAACATAACTGTCTTTTAAATAGCGTTACTCATATTTATAATGGTTAGAAATTCAGAAAGCCATCTATTTCCTTCGGCATCCTTGTGGTGTCAAACTCTAGTTTTATACTGGGTGAGTAGCAAACATAGAATTAATAGTTTATAAAGACACTATAGGTGCATACTAAGTCTCACATTACTTACTTAATTATAAGATGAAACTTGACTTTAATTTATAAGTGATTCTAACAAAAAAAACTCTAAAGTGATTAATCATTTTAAGGTAACAAATGTGACTAGCATTTTTCTTGAATCGCTACATGCACGGGAATTTAATGTTGAAATCATTTGAATATATGGGCGAAGAGTAAATCAATTTAATATGAGAAGGCAAAGTACTTGTTATTTTATTATGTGTTTCTATGAAAAAAATACAATATTGTGTCTAACACTTTTAACCCTACTTTTTTTTTTTTTTAAGGGACTTTTAACCCTACTTTTATTCTCCCAAGAATGACTAAGAATAATTCAAAGCTCATCTGTAATTACAAATCCAATGCTACTGTATAACTGCGCGTAGTTGTTTCTAGTTGAAATCGCCGGAACTTTAATCCCACGGGAACCCTACTCATTTTCACAGCCAACGGCGTAATCCCCGGCGATTTTTGCGTCATAGTTTGCTGTCACTGCATCTTCTTCCAATTCCACCAGTGCACTCCGGAATGACACCACAATTGCTTTGTACCAAGACGAGCACTTGGCAACCGCCGCGGTTCTTTTTATCTTGAGAAATTAATAATAAAAGACTTGCTTTCTGTTGCATTGGACAGTGCTAAGCCAAGAGCTATTTTAGCAAGATCTTTGAGGTTCGACGCCGACAGAGTTCGGGAATCGGAATCCAAAGCTTCCACGCAGTTGGCGTAGCTTATAGTTTTCTTGCAAACGCCTTCAACTAGTTTGGTTGCAACAGTTGTTGGGGATAGAGAATGGAGTAAAAGGAGAAAGGAAAGAGCAACCGTCATTACTGCACGAGCATGGGAGTACTCCATCGATGAAAAGATAGTAGAGATCGAGTAACATAAACGGCGATTAGTGTTCGTAAATATAGTCAAAGCAAGAGTCTTTTTTGGAAGGTTTTTAGATTTTTTTTGCGCTTGAATTTAATTACGAGATGTATATTAATTGATTGTTCATGAATAGGGGGAGCGGCTCTTTCCCATTTTTATTTAATTATCAACATTTTTTTTAATCCTAAAATACCATTATCATTAACTTCATAATAACATAAATTGAATTATTCTTAAATGGTAATCTTAATTATATATGTATGTGTCCAGGTGTTAGTAATCTTAATTAAATAGAACTGCTAGACGTACAAGTTTTTTTTCACAATTTATTGACAGGTTTTATTATGCGTATGAAATTATATCAACCACTAAAAAAAAATTAATATCATCTAATTATATGCTGACATTTGTCAATAAGTTGTAAAAGATGGTAGGTCTAGCGATTTTCAAAATGAGATAAGGCCTCAAACTTATCCATCCTAAACTTGCCTTGATTGTTTATTGGTTTGATGGACAACTGTGGCCATTAATGATCAATTAAATTTTCTGTATTTGCAGAATGAAAAATTTTAAAAATGAATAAATGAGTCAGAATTTATTTGACCGATTACAGTAGTTTTGTTCTACATATTTTTCTACAAATTGAAATTTCAAAACTACAATTTTTGGTGGGAAATGTGCAATTTATTTTATATAAATTCAAGGAACCACAGCTTCTTATGTATAATTATGTTCATATCCCAATAATTCTCTTAATTTCCTTTCAGTGTGTCTCTATTTTTCCTTGACATGGGTATTTTTTTTTCTTGAAAAATGTTATTTAGTAGACAATAATTGTTATGCCAGACAGTTGATATTGCATATACAGCTGTAAAAATTAACCTTTCAAAGCTTGTAAAATAAATATATTTTTATTACCACATCATTCCGGTCAAATGACGTTCTTTTTTTTTTTTTGGATTACTATAGCCTAGGATTGAATTTTTAGGAAAAATTACAAACTGTTACAAGAACACCCCTAAGGGTGTGCGTGCGGCTAGGGTAATTGGGTCTAAAAATATTTTAACGTAGCTCATTTGACATGTCGACATCTACATCAGGAGCCCAATGTATGTGCCACATCAGCTAGAGCCATGTCATCCATAAAAAAAAAGTAGAACAAAAATAAAAACAAAACACCATGTGAAAAACGAAAAACATTATCATTTTTGGCATGAAACTTGATCGAGGAACAAAATCAAAAACAAAAACAAAGGCCCATTAGTACAATCGATCTGAAGCCCCCTTTGCCTGATTGTGTGCAGATTGCTTATCAAGAAGCATTCGAAGCATATATTGCAACAGACAATCTCAAGTGGGCTGCCTCGATCAAATCATCCCAACCGTTCAATTTCTGCAATTTAAATTCTAGAATGCAGATAGGGTAATAGTTCAGTATAAACACTACTTAACAGCTTGAAATAGCTAGGGAATCGCTTTCAAAGCAGTGGGTTTATTATTTACACCAAAGAATAAAGCCACCACCAGAGATTGGAATTGGATCCGAAAATATATAGCAGTACATAATTAATATCGATAGATAATAACTAAAGAATAAAACAGAAAATGGAAAGAAAAAAAAGACACTATCATCTCCTTTAACTCTCAAACAACTACACACATTTCTATACTTTTTTTTAACCAAAAAAAAAAAAAAACCTGAAAAATAGAAGAGCTAGCATTCCCACATAAAAAAAAAATTAAAAAAAAAAAAAAAGTGAAATAAGTTTTATACCTGAATTTGAAAGGCGAGTAAATTGGATGATTCCCCTTGGCATAATTGAAAACCTCTCATGAATATTGTCAGCTTTCCTTCCAAGCAAGGAAAAGAACATCAAAGTAACCACACATCACCCAAGTGGATGCCACGCTAATAAAGATCAAATAAACAAATTGCCCTATCACTGACGTGGTTCCTTTGGAGTGGCGTAACTTCTGCTTTCAGTGACATTGGAGTGGGCAAAGACCTCTGGCGCAATCTCCCAGCTCCCACTTCTTCTTCCCCAACTCGAGTGACGAGCATCAGCCCGAATGGTGGGAGCTCGATGATCTGAACCCAAAACAGAATCAGCATCCGAGGTATTATGGGGAGGTCCATTGCTCCCTCTGCTGCGTATGTCCTCATCAATTTCGTCAATATTACGACGCTGGGAGATCTTCAACAAGTCTTCACCAATCTCTAGATCGTCTTCTACCTTTGGACGTCGATCAGCACCCAAATCATCTCCTGCTGCTCCTTCCCGAGGGCCAGGTGAAGGGGGAGGCCTTTGTACCTCCTCTTGAACAAAAGCCCGGAAGCTGTTCCTTGAGGGCTTCACTTTTGTGCAAAATACCTCGAGAAAATTATTTAAACAACCCCGGTCATAAACATTGATCCTGTTGTCAGCTCTGTACCGAAAATTTTCATAGGTAGTCTGAAAAACATCATCAAGTAGTATTAATGTAGCTGATAAAAATTTGATGCTAGCAATCTTTCATTTGTAGGAAACAAGTGTTTAAATAATGATCAAACTAGAATTGAGATAATCCTTGCATAAAACTAGAATTGACCACAAAATATCGTGTTAGAAGCACAAATTTACGAAAAGGTAAGTTAACTGACCTGGTTTGTGCCGATAAGGTACAAATGGAAGCCAGTAAGTCCACCAACAAACCACAGAGAGATGAAAGAATAGGCCATTAGTATCACAGATGCAGGAGATTCTTTCATCGCTTTCCAAACAGTACCTTGATGATGCTTATCCATCAGAACCTTAATGTACAAAGCTGACAGAGAAAACACATAGATACAAAGGAGAGTGGCTGAAGAGACAAACATAAAGAAGAACCGATAGTTGCGCTGCACATAACAGAGGCCGAAAACATTATATTAATACAAACAAGAAACAACCCAGAACAACAACAGGGACAATACAGATGTCATAAGCAAAAGCTGCAAAATAGATTTTCAATTTCCAGGTTAAACAAACTACCAGTCCAATGCATTGGCCCACCCAGGGGCAATGGTGATCAAAACGCTCCACGCAATTGTTGCAAATGGAGCAATGGGAGCAACGAGGAGGTCGATATAGCATACAAGTGTCACAATACTTCACCCTCACAGTATAGCCATTTACCATTACTTCTTTCGTTCGAGGGAACTGGAGGCTTGGTGTTTGTCGTCCCCCAACATCCATTGACACTGAAGAGTCATAACGAAATTCTTCCTCTGGAGGATGTGAATTACGTGGAATAATACCCGGGTCCCGGGCTGAAGTAAGAAAAAGAAGCCCCAAGACCTATCAACATCAACCAAGGGATTAAAAAATTTGTCAAACCCCAGGAAATCAATAGCGAGGGATCACTTTTAGAATCCACCCAATAGATACTTTACAACAAACAACAATAGAAATTCTATGAAAAGCATTTCAGGGGGTGAGGATGTTCATTATCATCACTCTGCAAGGGGCAAATCAAATACAATTATTGGTACCTTCCTATGAAGGCTTAAACTTGTATATCACCAACCAACACCCCCCCCCCCAGGGGACGTGAGCCTCCTGCATGCTCCTTTTTTTTTTTTAAATGAATATGCAATTTGTCAGGATGAAGCAATAGAAGCTGGTGTCAACCCCCTCTATCACGATGTTTGCATTCCAAATATTACAATAGCTGTATGACTTTAGACCAACAGGCTTAAGCCTTTTCTTCCCCAACGGAGATGAAAGCCTGAAAAACTTAATTCACCTTATAAAAAGTGTTTATTATCACCTGCCATAAAGATTTTTCACCATCACAACTCCACCAACCACATGACACAAGTCTACTAAGGGTAGTTGCTTGATATCTCGTACTTTGGGCTTGGTACTTAGACGTAAAATGATTTATAGACAAGTGATACCTGCTAACCTAATAGAAGACAATCAAGGGAAAGCCCCAAATAATGGAATTCGCCATGTAGACTTTGTCATAAGATTAGAATGCAAAACTTAAGAGATTAGCATCTGGTTAACAATTAAATAAGCATCTGTGATTCTTCTGAGTTCTGAAAGTGGACATAATCCAAAGCAGTATGGCGTTCACAGCATTTACATGATAATATGAAGATATTCAGTTACAAGTATACAAGGGTTAAGATGGCTTACGTGGATAGTAAAGATAATTGCTACCACCAGAATTGCATATCCCACATTATTTGGTGAAAATTCATGCCGAAGATGCCTTGCAACAAATACACAAAAGACGACAATTGGGACAATAATCAGCAATAAGGTGACAAGAAGTGATCTAGCATCTGGCCCAAATATCAACCTCCCACCAAGGATGAACTTCTGCAAAAGGTAGACGATAAAGAGTTAAATGCAAAATGTACTTTAAAAACTATAAGCAATTAAATTTTCTACACTAATTGTGGAAAAACTCAGGAAGGACAAGCAAAACCTTTCATGCAAAAAAGGAAATTTGGCACTAGGACCATGCCCGAGACAAAATATTCTAGCATACTTGCTTATTTAGCCAGCTATTGAAGATTAACCATGTATATAATGATATTTTAATCAGGCAAGATAGAGAAACTGGTAATTGTCGAACAAAATCTGTTAATCATATCATAAAAAGCAACTATTCAAGCCATGCTAAAAATGGATCATCAGAGCTAGGTATCTAAATTAATTAACTTCATGAAGAAGTGCTGTGTTTGGATATATAGTTAGGGGGTCGTTTATTTTGATGAATGCTCCACCACACAAGACATGCCAGTAACTTAGAACCGTATACATTTCATGATTCATAGTTATTTATAAGTAAAAGCAACAAAAGCTCCGTCAAGAAAGAAACCATTTATTGGTTTCAACCCGTAACAGACAGAAGATCAAAACTCCTTAGAGAACTAAAATTACAGTAATGGAGATGCAATATTACTTATCAACAAAAAAAAATGACATGGATAAATTTCTATAACTTTTACTATAATAAGAAAATATAAAAAAATCTTTCCACCCATTATTTCCACAATCACTTGACTGCTACCACTTTTCCCTCATGTGAGAAGGCTTTAATAATCATAACTTGAGCAAACCTGCCCCAATGATGGTTTCCAATGACTGACATATGTACTTGCAAAGTCATATCTGATATTCAAAGTGCAATTCACTCATTTATTTATATCTACTTCTCCAAATACATATCATTAATCTATTGAACAGATAATTACCCAGCATTAAAAGCTCAAGGCGCACTTAAGGCACAAAGCAAAAGCATGCACCCCATTAATAATAATTCTTAATTGCTTGCTGATCAATATTATATTAATATGAAAAGATTGTGCATATTTTTGTGCCCAAAGCTTCAGAGAAAAGTGCAAATTTTTTGCGCTTCATTGAATGCACTTCGCTTCAAGATGAAGATGTGCTTTGAACTTTAAGCATGTAGGCGATTTAAACAACACTGGCCTTTAGCATTCTGTAGGCTAATGACACATAGACTAGGAAGGTGAAAAGGGATGTATAGCATGTAGAGTAGAGCAATCTTGTCTGCATGTATGTTCTCCCATACATAGTAAAAACCAAGGACATAAACCACTTAACCAACCACTTAACGTTTACACTTCTAAACTCTCACATGTCACAGTAAAAAGTATATTCAATTATACATAATGCACATGCTCAGTGCATAAAGACAGTTGGAAGGTATGTGTTGCAAAAATTTGTTAACTCTTTCACAGGATATATATTGGCCATCTTCAAATTCAATGCTGCCTCTTTGACACATTTTTACACACATTTAAAAACCAGTTTCTTTTTTTAAATATGGAAACCAGTTGTGTACAACAGAAAGCAACTCGATTAGCCCAATCAGTGGAGATAATTTACATTCTAAATCCTTTAGAGCGGCTAAAAAAGGCAAGTTTATCATTCTTGCCCGGCAAACAGAATATCCAGTAGGTTATAAAGTCCTCCAGCAGTGGAACATTCCAAATTGAACATGCATGTATCTCAGAAACCGAAAAATATCCTAATTTCCCTTCTTTAAGGGTGCAGATATTAAGAATCACAAAAGGCAGAGACTGTAGCACTCATCCAGCTGTTTAGAAGAATAAATTGCAAACCACCTAAGGTATTCACTTGGAAACATTAAATTACGTGGCAGTAAAAACCAGGGCCAAGAAAATGTTAATAACTACATAACCATGCTAAACATTTCACTTGATAATAGAAGTCTTGTGTAAGTCTAGGAATGGATCACTTCAAGCGATCATGGAAAACTTCAAATAAAGATGTTTATCTTATTATGGAGAGTTGTCATGGAACTTTGGCAACAAGATAGAAGATTTACATTAAAAACTTTGCCTTTCCACTTGATGTAAAACCTTAGACAAAAAATGAACTATTGAGCTTCTATGGGAGTGGTTTTCCCTACTACTATTCTTTTTTAGATCTTCTAGGTTCTTCTTTTTTGAAAGTATTAGTACTTCCTGTTCTAGCTCTTAAAAGGCTCATACTTCCCCATATATGGGTGCACCACCATAGGCTCATCTCATTAAGTAGTTAAGTATAAAGGAAACACACTATTTACTTGCTCCTTTCCTTTAAATTTATTCAGTTGTTCATGCAAAAATCTTGATTTATCCAACAGAACAAGAAACACTCATTTGTTGATCATTTACAGCATAAACTTTCTCAGATTATTACTTTTTTTATGTACAAATGAATAAAATTGTACACATGTTTACATGACAGTTGTGGGATTTGAACCCACACCATTTCAGACCAGAGCCTAAACAGAGGTGAAGGGGCATTCCGAGAATTGAAACTTCCTCAGATTATTATACAACAGTATGAAGTACAAACCACTTTCTGACTAGCAGGAAACAAAAAGAGATGTCATATTCAAGCAAGACTTTTTTTTTTAATAAGTAAATCCAAGTACACATATCTGCCCATAACAAGTCATATTTCTCTATTCAAATAATACAACTAGTACAAAAACTGACAAGTATCAAAAAGGTCAAAAACACTTTAACTCGTTTTGCTTTCTCCTAAGTTATATTCAAAAGACCATTCAATGGTTCATTAGGAATCATTACTTTTCTCCCAGGACATTGGCAGCCTTTAAATAAATCTAGTTCTGTAAATAAACTACCATCAGAAATGCTACCAAAGGTGCACTACCTCATCAAGAATATATTGTCTTGGCCATGAGAGGGGAGTCCAACTGTTGTTAAAGAACACACTCTTCTTTAGTTGTCCTTGATGTACAAAATTTTATAAATCAACATCATGCCCTCAAGTCCTAGTAAGTTAACCACAGGGAATGCATTAATTATCACACATAAGTAAAACCACCAACTCAATAACCCCTTCAATGGAATAACTAAACTGGAATTTCCAATTTAGAATCCTCTAATTTGTCACCTAAGCAGAGAACCCTAATTAAAAATATCATGCAACTTCCACTTTCCTTCTTTCTTTCTTTCTTTCTTTCTTTTTCTTTTCTTTTCTTTTCTTTTTTTCTTTCTTTTTTTTTTTTTTGGAATAATGAGGATGACAATTTCACTTATCTACAATAAATAGATGGTGGAGATGGCATTAAGCAATATGAAACTATCAGAAACTCTAAAATATAGTCCATTTAGCACAAAAACATAAGGGTACAAGGAAGATATGATCCCCAAGGAAGATGCAAGTTTAATATAACATGATTTGGCTGATGCATTCACACTCATCTTTTTGCCTTGAAGAACAACAAAAGAATATCATAACCACGCAAACCACTATGCCACGGATATCAGGTTGACTATTCCTAGATTAGAAGGTAGTAAGTAATTGAGGACCAATGGTAAGCTGCAAAGTATGATTGCAATCAGCTTCAAGCTTCAAACAACAGCTGCTTCACAATTTCAAAATATATATATGCAAAAGTAATAACAGATTTCGAAATATGGAAGTTAAATATAAACTCTACATCTAATTGAAAAACAAATGTGACCTATTTCCGCACAGCTAACACGCAGAATTTCAATAACTAATAGTAAATATGTTATATTCCAAGAACAAAAGAACTCAATAACCAATTAACAAGTCATCAAGAGTTCAGCAGTTCTTAGAGAAGAGAACCACAATGCATAAAAGGATAAGTTAAGTTCTCCACTAATTCCATTGTTCCTAAGCTATGTCAAGTGCCAGACTTGCTGGTTCACTTAGCCTAACTCTATTTTTTTTTTATATGTTATTATTAGAAGAATAATGTATCATTCATTATTTTTTTTAGTGAATAATCAATTAATAAAAGAAGAAACAAAGCAATCATACACGAAAAATATACAAAAGAAGTGACCACCCTATTGGGGTCGAAAATCTAAAAAATTAACAAGATCTACAAGATCTTAGCCTAACTCTTATGCCAACCATTCTAGCCTAGGTGGCACAATCCATACCATGTAGCTCCAGTTTTCATCATTTCTCACTAACTCAAAACATTTCTTAGTGGAGATACTTTAGCTTAGGCCAAAAGGGAAATAAACCAAATCAAAATAAGCAAGAATAGATTCTATGATGTGGTAGCTATAATCTAAGCATGGATGACAGAAAGCCAACCCCTCAATCTTAACTGCCACATCATTACTTCAATATAGTGTGTGTGTGTGCGCGCGTGTGCATGCGTGTGTATGTGCAAACATGTGAGTGCATTGTGAAATATTTAAAAATTAAAAATAAAAAAGTTGTCAAATGACATACATCCTAACATAATTCGGTTTAGTCGTTGTCAAATTTCAATTGTCATTCTAAGTTCTAAGACAGCTGTAGAAACAATATGGCCTAACAATATAAGGAATATTGCTTCCCCAACTAGTAATACACTACATGCTCTGAAATCCCCGATCCCATTCCCAAATCAACTATATACAAAATACGCACTTGAATTAGGTCCACTAGCCATTGGTAGATTTGACCGGTGCTTCAAAATCTATTCTGCCAACATATACAACTACCTAAAATTTATGTAAACAATCATAAACACTTGCCTAAATCTAATATAATTAAACACTTGAAAGTAAGAGGAAGTATAACAACCAGTGCAGAGATGGAATTCTTCTCTCGCACAAATAGCACCAACAAATACATTTTGGTGAACAAACAAGTAGTTAAATCACTATCTGGTTTTTTATCACTGAATGTCTCAATAAACCCAACAATAAGCATCCATTCGTCTAGCTGAGAGATTTAGCAAATAAAAAAAGAAAAATAGTTATTTCCCTTAGCTCAATCAAGTCGTCTTGTATAAGCTAAGTGAAATTGATGGCTTAAGTTCCAGGACCCAGAAGCTCAATTGCTTTCCTTTAGCACAGCTATAGAACTTCCTTTTCGATTGACTTCCTCTATTAGACAGGATAGGGAAGGAACAATTGATTCACTGAAACAAAATGAGTCGAGCTGCCCAAATATCTAGAGGGCAGGAACAACTTATTCCCTGAAACAAGATGAGTGAAACATGAGCTAGCCAAAGATCTAGACGGCACTTGGATATTGTTAAGATTTGTAGGAGGGAGAAAGACATGAAGGCTGCCGCCTCTTAATATTATTCAAGCTTATTTGACCTAATACAAACAACCAAATATATAGGCTAAACCCTAATGCCATAAAGACCAAACTACCCTTGAAACCCTAATGACTCAAAACCCTAATATCTCTTCTAACACTCCCCCTCAAGCTGGAGCATATACATCATATGAATCCAGCTTGGAAGGTACAAGCAAACGAAAAACAACTAGAAAAACATACTCTAATACTCCCCCTCAAGCTGGAATAGCTTGGAGCACACAATACAAATAGCAAGATAATTAAAGAAAACTTCAACGCTGGTAAAGAACTCGTCGGAAACTTGAACAACCATTTGATCGGTTCTCGCCAAAAAACACCAAGGCCGGTCGGATGCAACGATCACTTGATCGGTTCTCGCCGGAGAATCCAAGGCCAGTCGGATACAACGATCTTGGGATTGGTTCACGCTAAAAAACACCTAGGCCGGTCAAATGCAACCATCACTTGATTGGTTCTTGCCGGAGAATCTAAGGCCGGTCGGATACATCAATCACCAACAAACAACAACACATGATTAACCAACAAGTTTCACCAAAAAATGTTAATGCAAAAAAAAAAAAAAAAAATCGTCGGAGCATCGCCAGAGACTCGCCGAAAAATGCAGAAACTGGTTGGAGATAAACAGAACAAGCCGGCGACAAGCAAAACACGCCGATGACACAAAAAACAAGTCAAAAAACTGCAAAAAAGTTAAAATGAGCAGTCGCCGGAGCATCGCCAGAGACCATCGGAACTTGCCGGAGAAGACAGAAACCTTCAGCCAATACAAAAACAGCAACAACAGATTCAAACGTTGAACACATATCAACGTTTCAACAACCCAAACATCAATCAGCCGGAATTTTTTTTTTTCTTGATGGCTGCAGCAACTTCGCCGGCCACCACAGACAAGACAGAAAACCACCACAGAACACACTGGCCAGCATCACAGACCACCAAAAACAAACAAAATAATTTATTTTTTATTTTTTTCCACCGAAAGGTGTTCCAGCCTCCATAAAACAAGAACAAAAAACTGCTATGCTAGCCCACACGGGCAGTGCTGTCGCCAACAAGAGAAAAACCCAACGATAGATTATCCAAGAATCGAAACAAACTTTGGTACTATGTTAAGATTTGTAGGAAGGGGAAAGACATGGAGGCTGCCGCCTCTTAATATTATTCAAGCTTATTTAAAACCTAATACAAACATAACAATATATAGACCAAACTCTAATGATATAAAGACCGAACTACCCTTGAAACCCTAATGACTCAAAACCCTAATATCTCTTCTAACAGATATGCTACAGAAAGAGCATTATTATTTTTTTTTTATAAGTAATAATCAGTTTTATTAAAAGCGTAAGGCGCCCCTAAGTACACAGGGAGTATACAAAAGGATCACCTAACTAGAAAAGGAAAAAACATGCAAGGAAGTCATTATAACTAATTGACACTAGGGACAAATGCGCTACTGTCCAAAGATACAAAGTATGAAAACACAAGGAAAGAATGTCCTCAAAAGACCTCTCCAAGTCCTCAAAGCACCTATTGTTCATTTCCTGCCATAAGCACCAAAATAGACAAGTAGGCAGCATTTGCCAAACCACAGCACTCCTCCGCCTCCCCGAAGACCACCAGCAGGCTAGCAAATCAACAACCGTCTAGGCATCACCCAGGCCTCATAAGGGCATTATGTAAGAAAGAAAGTGGTGGCAAGCATCATAAGGACTCCTTACATCTCTGGTGAGACACATTTCCAACATCTTCACTAAGGGACTTAGCAATACCCTTCTTTGATGAGCAATCTGGGAATGATCAATCTCCATTCGCTTGGAGGAGTGTTAGTAGTGTATGTGTGTCACTTATGTCTCATACATCACCAATATCAGATTTGTCACATTGGTTTGTTTGCTAATTGGCTTTTCTGCGTGGTGGGTCATTGCACACGAAGCTATTCGAATCTCCTAAGTATGCATTCCCATGAGAGGTAGCCCAACTAGTGAGAAATACCATCATTGAGAATATATGTAGGATTGCATGATTAGCTTGCTATAATAGGTTGCTTGAGTTGCGGATTAGCTTTTCGAGCTTGATCATCAGGAATAGCGAGACCGGCCTGGCCTTTCCTAAAACTGCGAAAGTTTAAGAGGATTTCTTGCTTGGCCAAAATGTGTTAAACAGTACCTTCTTAAAAAATTTAAAGAAAATATCTAAAGTTGGATAATGGGACTACTGATCTGCTGCTTTTACTTTTTCTTTTTCCAACTACTGTTACGAAAGAAAGCAAAGAAACCCAGCTTCTTGAAGGTCCCAAAAGGCGGGTAATTTTTGTCAACTCATCAAGTAAAGCCTCACTTGTTCAACAAAGACCATAACCGATTCAATCAGAGCGACTTCGTCCCACCACTCAAAAAAGAATTTCACGTCTTCATTTCTTGCAACTCCAGATAACTAAGTACTCAAATTTGAGCCTAGTACTTAAAAGTATGGTTTTCATTTCTTTCCCTCCATCTTCTTAATGATCGAGCATAGAGAATAGGGACCTAAGGTGTGACTTGACCACAAAATCCCACTTAACCCCAAATCGTGCTGTAAGCATAATTAACAAAAGAAACCAGTCCAAAAAGAAATATCTTCATTAATTACTAACCTCTTCCTCCAAAACCAACACTAGCACCTCCATTAGTTGCAAACAAGGTGCAGAAAAATGAAAAGAAAACTTTCAAAAATTAATTCTAATTCTAAGCCTAACAATTCCATTACTGACAACCCCAGAGAGCAAACTCTCCAGTCAACTAAGCATAACACATCGAGTCCATCGTTTCTTAAATCCAGAAAGCAATAATAATAACTATAATAATAAAAAACAAATAAATATAGTCAAATCTCCATTTTCTCAGCAAACAAACAGGGAGTTAAGTTCAAATAACTTAATAACCTAATTCCACATATACATTCATCCTACAAAAATAAAAACCTAATTCCACGCATTTCACCAAACAAATCACCAACTCAATCAAAACTCATTAATTTTCACACAAACCCCATAAATCTAAAGCATACCCAGATAACAAAAAAAACAAGCATAGGTCTCAAATTCAGAAAAAAGAGAAGCAACAAGGGGCTCACATTACTTCCTTTCCACGCTTCGTACACGCGCTTAGCCATGAGAGAATCGCACGCTCTCACTCACACTCACGCAGGAACGGAGTTGAAGACTTGGAACTTGTGCCTGTTCATCCCACTCGCATTTAGACACCACCCCTTACGCCCACAAATCACACTGAAACCCCTCTCGATTTGCTGTTGATTTCGAGGTTAAGGTATTGGGGCTCAGACTCTGACCCTCTTTCTTTAGAGGGTTCACTTTAAATTCAACAGAGCAAGAGAGAGACAGAGAGAGGTTGACATCTGAGATGGCGGTTTGAAAGTTTGGAATTTTGGAGGTGTCCCTTGTTTTCTCTTTCGTGAGAGAGAGGAATGTTTTCTAGGGAAAATATTTTCTGGAGGGATATATAGGGAAATGAAAATCCCATCAATGGAACTCCATTTTCTCATGTCAACAAAGTGTTTTGGGTTAAAGGGGACGAAATGTCTAATCTGTCCCTCTTGTTCAACTTTTGTTTTTTCTCTTTCTGGGTTCGTTCTGACATGTCAGCATCAGTGGTGGCCCATGGATGACGTGTCACTATCAGATTGGTTCTTGGCAGTGCAAGTCACTGGGATTGTGTGTTGTTGAATCTGGTTTTTGGTCTACCAGATTACCACAGTGTCAATTCCAAACATTGGGAGATGAAAGCCAGCCCAGCCTTCTCTTTTCTCTTTTTTCTTTTTTCTCTTTTTTCTTCTTTTTTAAAAAATAAAATTAAAAATTAAAAATTAAGATGAAAAGGCCAGCCTAGCTGGACAGTGGGATTCTGAAAGATGAACCTCAACTAGGCATTTTACAAGTCTTAATTAGATACTGGCAAGTGGCAAGAGTTTAACATGTATTAGTCAATGAGTTGCATATTCCATTAATAGTAGTCATATGTTGTGTTCATGCTTCAAATATTGAGGCAAATGCTTGTGCATTTTGTTATACTCAATAGGGGAATAAGATCCACTCATTTTTCTTTATATAACTAACAACAACAATCAGAAAAATACAAATCAACAGGGGTGCTTAACAAGTCACTGCTGTTAAAATGGATATCTCGAAAGAAAATGTTGAGTAGGAATATCATAGTGAAGATGATAGCGACTCTTAATCAAATGTGCTAACGAGAGAACCCATCAAATTTAGCTCCTAACTAGCTTATGAGAAAATTTGAGAGGCTAAATAGTTGAGGAATCTCCTGTCAAGATGATGATAGAGATACTTCACATAGGAGATCGAGGAGGAAGAGGAGTTATTGTCTCCCCAGCATGGTAGCTTGTTTAAGAGAGTGTTTTGATTTCTTGTTTGGTGTCCTTCCTTATTTCACTCCACCTTATTCTTACTTTCTGATTTTAATTTGAGGGTGTGGTGGTGATTGGTAAAAGTCATCGCTCGGATTAATACTTGTAAAAATAAATAAATGCTGGTTTTTACGGTTATGTCATCTTGAGTCTTGACTATATAATATTATTTTTAAATTTTTCTATAGCATGGAGGTCATGTGGCATTGAGAAACACTAGTTGGGGTGATACGTGCTTAATTTTCAGTGTCCAATAATAATAGATATATCCTTCCGTTGGTTAATAATAGAAGTAGTTCAACTCGATACTATATATAAAAATCGTTTATGTGCTATAAAGATCTAAACCTTAGCGCATATTTAAATTATTGTGTAAGCGACCTAATAGCATAACATTACAAAAATGAGTAGATATGATGTACAATAAAAATAAACTTTTAAGTAAAAGTTAATCTAAATGACATACACATATTGTAACTAAAAGCGTATGGTTTTGTCCTTAATATGCTAATATAGGAAGGCAAATTAATACAATATATAATAAAAATGTATTTGTTTGTCTCTCTTATGTGCTGTCATTTGATACAAAATATAGTTCCAAAAAACACCACCTTTCAACAGAACAAGTGAAAAGAAATAATTTATTCATTTCCATTTTGGGAGTTATGAAGAGGTAATGTTAAATCTATGATATGTTTCTTCACATACTTCAAGAGGTTATATTTTTAGACCAATAATGAACTCAAAAGCTTTACAATTCTATCTTCTTCTTCTTCTTCTTCTTTCTTTTAACTCAATTGAGATACCTCACGGTGACGCTCTACAATTCTATCTATATCTTTGATGCCATGAATCAGCTGCAAATAATTTCACAATACAATCGGAGCTTGCCACAAAAACATATATAAAGAAAACGACTTGCTAATTAATTAGTTTAATAGAAATTTTATCCAAATCAGTCTAAAAAAATATATTTAAACCCATGTAAAATAATGTCAAGTATTTATAAACATTTAAAATGCACATTAAATTTAGTCTAAATCAGTAAACTACTATTAATTAACTTAATAATTTATTACATAAATATTTCTTAAATATAAATGCTAATTTAGTAGATTTTGTCTCACAAGGGTTCGAAAAAAAAGGGAAGGGGGGTGGCTGCCCCCTCCCCTCTTCCTCTAAGGTGGTAGGGGTTGCACAACTACCCTGCTTTGAGGGACGGTAGCTAACATGACTTAATGAACGTTGTTTTATTAGACAAAAAAGAGAAATGATAGAATTTTTATTAATTTTTTAATAATCTTTTAACTATCTTCATAGTAAATGGATTAATATACTATTAAATTTATATGATGTTCATATAAGTCAGTAAATATAATAATTGATTTATTAAATTTATACGATGAGATAAAAACAAAATGAAAAAAATATTAACCAGAATTATTTAACGACAGAAAACATATGGAATGACCCATTCAAAATCTGCAAAAATCTAAACAGTCAAAATTCAATTTTTAAAAACTTAAGGAGCGATTGCAAATGACACGTTGACTTGAGAATTTATTGTAGATTTATCCTTGTACTTTTTTCATTAAAAAAGTCACACAAAATATAGACAAAACAATCTATTTTTTTACAGTAAAAAAAAGAACTAGTTGATAAAAACGAGAAGCTCGAGGAATGATTTGATACTGAAGTAATTTTTTGGGACGATTTTACAGTATATATATATTTATTTATTTTCGTAATGATACTTGGATTTAAAAATAAAAAATTAAAAAACCCTTCTTTGATAAGTAAAGCGACGTCGTCGTTCTTCAAATTTCTCTTCTTCGGTGTCGTTTAGTACTTTTCCTTGCTTTTCTCTTGGCTTCCTCCTCCCCCCTCTCTCTCTCTCTCTGCACAAGCGTGCTGGGATTCCCATAAACCCTAGCTGCTTATCCAATTCAGCTTCACGAGCACGTACGTTTCTCGTTTCAATTATATGTTATGATCTTGAAATCACCGAAATTTTAATTTTCTAGCCGTTCTTCTATGGTTGGTCACTTTCTTGCTCTCTCCTGTTATGACTATAAATATTCCTATTTTTTGAGATTATTTTTATAAACCTATAAAACTGCATAAATTGGATGTTGTGCTGGCTATGACTGCCACATTATCCATTAATTTTAATTTTGTTTTTGTTGCTGCCTAATTTGCATTTTTAATTAACTATTTGGCATAATCACGAGAATTGCATGTGTTTGGAGACTTTCTTTTTTGGATATTTCTCTTCTTGATTTTGTTCTTCTTTTTCAATAACTAGGGTAGGAATAATGTGAAATCCAATAACTATTAAGATCTTGAGTGGTAACTATGTGTTTCTTGGCGTTGACGTAGCAGATAATCAGTAAGGTATCCGCGCTGCTTGGAAGGGCTTGTAGTTCTGCATTTTCTTAACCCACCAATGTGATGCATTTTGTCTAACGATTTGTTTGGTATATCAATGGTATGGTCCTATATTATGGATTTTTCATATATGAAAGGAGAACCCTGGGAAATTTCTGTTGCCCATCACAAACTATAGTGAATCATGTTTGACAATTTAATAGCATGTTTGAAAAAGTCCCAAAGTCTGGTAGCATAATGTCCGAGTTCTCTTAAACAGAATTAAATGCCTCAGAGAATATTCAAATGTGTGGTTTTTGCCAGACTTTGTACATGAGACAAATGGTGCTGGGGAAGGAAAAAAAAGGAGAACCGTAATTAGAGATATTGGTTCACAATTGAAACATGATCTTTTATAGCTGGGAGTTGCTCTTATCTATATGTTTGTTGCATGTTTTTTCCTTTGTAGTGCAAATTCCAATTTTATTGTATTAATCCGATGATGTTATATTATTAACTGTATTTTCCAACATTTTTTTTTTTTAAATTTAATTTCCTTGTTTGAAAGTACCCACTTAATATTTGATGAATTTGTTTAGAATTAAATGTTATTGCTCTTTATGTCACAATACATTAGCAGAAAGCTCGTGTAATGGTGAGAAGAGGATATCAATACCAAGTGATTTAAGATAAAACATATCTATGTGCTCAACAAATTCTGGATCTGGTTGTATAAAAATGTATGATATTAGATTGAAAGAATGATATTCCAACTACCAAAAAGCTGAATAAAATTTTGTGGACTCTATATTTTGTGTGCAAATATATATATATATATATATAAAGAATTCTTATTTATGTGAGTTTATTTGTCTTTGATTATATCGTCATATAATTTCTNGGGTTGAGTAGTGGGGAAGGGTAGAGGCGAGATGAGAACTTAAGCTCATTTAGGTTATAGGTAGATATGTCTTTGTTTGTGGGGATTTAATGACGGTTGTTGATTGTGTGTGGGTAACTTTGAGCTTCAATGACAAGTTGTATGTTATTCATGCCCTCAGAAACTGAAAACTTCACAATTTATTATTTTTCTTTTAGTTTGTAGCTCCATGTCATGTAGAGTGCCTATTTTTCTAATTTTATTCATACTTTGAGAAATTATGTGTAAATGACATGGAAAATGCTTTGTTTGAAGGATCAAAATACTGAAGAACTACCAGAATACATAGATATCAATCAAAATGATTTCTCATATCGAAAGTAAGATTTCTCTTATCTTTTTTTTGTTTTGTTTTTGTTTTTGTTTTTGTTTTCTTCATTCTTATCCTCTTGAAGTTTTTCTTTGTTGAATATATCTTTTTGACTAATTATTTACTTGCATGTTATCGCCTCATAAATGAAGCATAGTTATCTTTATATGTATGATGCTTAATTTGTGAGGAAAACATGCATGTAAAATTGGTCAGCAAGGTATATTTATATAATTCTCTAATACTTCTAAGCTTTTGAGAAAAGCAAGCATAATACAAAGATAGTTCAAACTTGTTCTAGTTACTAGGTATGACTTTAGTATAATTCTGTTGATTCTATTTGATCTCTACCTAAAGTTAGTTCTTTGTTTGTGGATTGGCTTCTTTCCAATTATACTTTTTTTTTTAAAAAAAAAATTTGGAATTTTTAAATGAAATCTCTGTTGTGACCTTAAAAATGTGTACAGCATTGTCCCTCTCCTCCCTCTTGTGCGGACATGTAAAAAAAAAAAGTATTTGAATTGTCATTGGATCATATGATTAAGTATTGATCTTATACGTTTGTATTATTCAATATGCATACATCATATATGTATAATTATAACCGATAAAAAAAAAAAAAATGTGTACAGCCTTGTGAAAAAGATGTTTGTGCAGCATTCATGGTTGTCTGCCAAACACCTTGCCATATCTAATAAAATGTTTTGTGGAGCATGGTGACATTCTCTACAATTTCTCCTTTTTTCTAAGGAATCATCATCCATTTTTGAGTTGAGCATTGAGATGTACCTTTAGGCTTTTCCTACTTGTCAAGACACATAATGGGTTTCTCTTATATTGTCTAACTGGAAGAGAAGTAAATATGGTACAAAAAAGGGTAGTGACTTTGTCATTGCATAAGAATGTGATGTTTGTGGTTCTTTCTTGTCACTTTCTCATGTCTACTCTGTGATCAAGTGGTCAATAGATTCTGAGTTGACAATATGTCTGCTCCACTGGTTATATCTCTTTGTTTTTCTTTTAATGTGATTGTATGTTGACAAAATGGTAACCATTGACACCTATAATTGTTTCACTGAGGCCAAGTGCTCTTCTCCATTCAATACATTTTCGGGTAGCATGTAGAGGTATATGCATTGTGTCTTACAATGGTGATTTTTTATGCTTCATTTTGTCAATAATAAAGTTTGGATTCTAATATTTTTCCCCCTTTTTGTTCAACTGAATGATGCGCTTGTTATTTTGACTGCTTTGTATTCCACACACTGATCAAAGACTTAAAGCAATTCCTTACCTCCATCAAGCTAGTTGTTTGAATTGACACACTTGAAAATTAAGCTTCAACTCCTTGTGAACAATGCCCTCAATCAAAATCCAAGGCAAATGAATCTCTAATTGATTTTTTGGATTGCCAATTGTCATCATCATTGATTTTAATCTTCTCACATGTATGTATTTATCTATGTGTGGATGTGTCTGCTAACAGCTAGTTCATTGTTTGGAAGAATCATCTCAGCTTCAATTTGCATATCTTGCTAAACCTTGCATGATGGAGAAAGAAGGATCATGGAGGTTGTGGATGCAGAAAGTGCCTTCAACCATTGAGCCATCTAGTTATGGACAGTGATATACACCTATAGATTGGATTCACTCTCTCAATCTATATTTGACTGAAATCCTTTCTCCTGCTTAAAATATAACCCTTCCCCCACTTCTATCAATTGGACACGGTGACATTTCACCGAGTTGGAATAATTGGAATCCTATTTTCTCTTCCTGGTTTCTAGTGTATTTTCTTTCTGTCTTTTCAAATTAATTGTTCTTACATCTAGGATTAATCTCAATGTTATTTTCTTATTAAAAATGTTAGTTTAATATATTTGGTACGAAAGAGGACATGTGAAAGCAAAACTATCATATAGATTTCAGAGTAGATGTAGATCCATGTGCTGAAAATGTGTTATCTCATGGGAGCTGAAAATGGAACCACACTATTGTATTGTTTTAAATATTTGATCTGCAAATGAAGGTTAGTCCTAAGTTATGGAGTTGGATTTTACTCTCTGGTCTTGAGCAATATAGTTGCTTTATTTAGTAGCCAAGTAGTTCTATCACTGTGACCATCATTTCCTTGTGACCTTGTCCCTTCCTGTACCTAGGTGAGTGTGCAAATAATATAAGAAAAGCCATATGTTTACCCATTAATAGGAGTTTCTGAGGGTTCTAAACTGGTGAATGTTAGTCATGTTTCATAATTTATTAAATATTCAATGACAGTCTAATGAGTTGTTTGTATAATCTTATTATAATGCTGAGTTGAAAATAATCTTATTGTAATGCTGAGTTGATTTTTCTCGTGTTTCTAGGCACAAGAAGCAGAAGGAGGAGGACATTGCTATCTGCGAATGCAAATATAATGCCAATGATCCTGATAGTGCATGTGGGGAGAGGTGCTGGAATGTACATACCAGCACAGAATGCACTCCTGGTTACTGCCCTTGTGGTGTCTTGTGCAAGAATCAGGTAACTATGAGATTTCTTGTTCACGTGTGTGTATGTTTGTGCGCGAGCATTCCACTTTCCTTTATTCTTTTATGCACCTACTTTTCTAAACGTACTGTTATGTTATCTTATTTTTTGATAAGTAATTGACAAATTTTATTGAAAGCGTGAGGCGCTCCTAAGTACATAGGGAGTATACAAAAGGAAACACCTAACTAGAACAAGCTAAAAACACCCCATTACACCCCCCCAAAACTCCAAGGCAGGTTCCACCAATTGTTCCAAATGTACTGTTATCTTATTAATTTGGTCATGTTATTACTTATGTTATAGAGTTGAATTAATTTGATAGGGATCTTGATTGACTATTTAAAAAATAAAAAATAAATTGACTGCCCAAATGTTATTATAGTTGCCATTTCATATATATATATATATATATATTGGTGAACATAAATTGTCATTCTTATTTTTACATGTTGTTGCCTTGTGTGATTCTATTTTTATTCTTTTTGGGCTTGACTGGGTCCTGCCTCGGCGGGTGGTAGATCGCTTTACTTGTTGGAGAGGCCAGTTTGGTAGTTTTTTAGTGCAACTTTGTGGAAGATGGTTTTGTCTTGCATAATGTGGTGTATTTGGAAAGAAAGAAATGCATGTAGCTTTGAAGACCACGAGAGGACAGTGGTGGAATTAAAGGCTTTTTTCTTTAATACCTCGTACCACTAGGCGCTTGCTTATTATCGCTTTCTTTTTTTTCTAGTTTTCACGATTTTCTTGCTCCTTTTTTCTTTTTCTTTTTTTGGATAAGTTTTTCTCTTGTATACATCATGTATACTTGGTTTACGCCCTTGCACTTTTAATAGAGTCAATTACTTATAAAAAAAACATGTTGCTCCAAGCTTTCTTGATTTTATTTTATTTACTTCCAAGAATTGTTATCTATGCTTTTAAACTTGTTTATTTCTTTTTTGATAAGTAATCGCAAATTCATTAAAAAGCGCAAAGGCGCAACCCAAGCGTACAAGATTTATACAAGAGAGACACCTAACTAGAAGAAGAAAAAAGATCTAGAAAAACAAGAAAGCTAAAAATGTTAAAATCAAAGGAAATAACCTAATGGTAAAGAAAAAAGCCTTTAATTCCACTAATCTCCTGTCACGCTGGTGGGTTGTGACTGACCACCACCATGAGAGGAGGATTAGAGATTACCTCATCAACAAAGTGGTCACCTTTTTTTTTTTTTTTTTTTTTTGTCTCTATGCCACCCAAACCCAATAGATTACCATCAGTGATTGGGCCACCTCTAGGCACTAATGTGCTGCCCAAACCCGATGGACTTCCTAAACAAGAAGAACCATCGACATAACTCGCGTCCTCCTGCCCAGACCTGAGAACTTTTGTATGTACAATCTCACCAACAAAATATGAGCTTGAGGATTGTACGTGGTGTTGCGGTTGGGCGTCGTTTGACAAGACCTTAGATAGAGCACCACTGGCGACAAAGCTAACACTATTGACCTCCATAACCCTCTTCCCCTTATTGTTCAACTACATGGTAGCTGCTACAACCCACCGGCTAAGCACTCAAAGAACCATCAACCCCGTTGGAGCTTGAACCCGCACCCACACAGCCCACACTAGCGCTCGTGTCTAACCTGGAAACAGCATGAGCCCCAACCCACGCTTTCACCCTCCATGAAAGGGTGGGTTTTTTTACCATGGGCTAGTTTGAGTGCTTAATAACTATTCCTTTTGTTTGACCCACTAACAAGGGATTGGGTCTTAATGCCTCTGATGCGGCTTTCGATGTTAAACTAGTTCATTTATTAAGGAAAGGATTTAATATATATAAGTATATTATATTTATAAATACATTTCTAGTGAACTTCAGCTCAAGTGGCACCTCCTTCCCCTATATGTGTAGGGTGGAGAGCGTGTTTGTAGGTTCAAAACCCCACTTAGTGCACATATTACTTGCTAACTAATTCATATATATGTGTGTGTATATGTGAAAGGCCTTGGTCTTGGAGGTTTGCTCCCTTCAAAGTCCAAGTTCAACATTTCTTGGGTGTAAACAATCCACTGGGGCCACTCCTCCTGGTGAAAAGCTAGCGATTTACCCAATTTTGTGTAGGAAAACTTTTGAGGGTGTGGTACACGAAACCGAGATTTACTCTGCAGAGGTGGGTCCGAAGGGCCCTGCCTTATAGAGGTTCCCCAATAAAAAAAAAAAAAAAAAAAGTGTGTGTACACACATGCACCCAAACACACATACATCTTTATAAATGGGTTATAAAGGGTCATACCTAATGTTGGTCCCACTTAAATGGGATCCTAAGAGGGGTGGTTTGGTTACGCCTCTATCCTCACAATTTGTTATGTGAATTGGTTGTTCTCAAAGCTCAAGCCTGTGTACCAGTGATTGATATCCTGAAGACAATAGCCCATATTCACCCCATTTACATGTTCCTTTGAGGGCTTGAACCCTGAACAATCCATGGGGGTGCCAAGAAGTGCATTCAACCAAGGGTACATTAGCATATATGTATATTCATCCGCTCAGCAGAAACAAACACAAATGTGCATCCATGTAGTTTTTTTCTCCCGCCATGCTTTGTGTTGTGCTATATATCAATTCTTACAAAGTACTATTTTTTTTTCTTGCAAACTTGAGGAACGTGTTCTGTTTAGAATAACTGTTAGAAAGTTTGATGGACCTTTGAGTTTCCTATTAAATATGATGAAACTGATATTTGATCCTTTTTAATGTCTAATATGTTTACTTTACAGAGATTTCAGAAATGTGAATATGCTAAAACAAAGTTGTTTCAAACTCAAGGCCGAGGGTGGGGTCTTCTAGCTGATGAGGATATAAAGGTAATAGTTTGCTAACCTCATGTGAACTCTTGCAGTCATGTTATAAGCATTCATTAGTTACTTGACATCTGCTATTCTTTCTTTTTTTTTTTGATAAGTAATGTTGTATATCAAAAGTACAAAGGGATGCAACCCTAGTACACAAAAAGTGTACAAGAGAACACTGGAAAAAAAGAAAAAAAGACCCTTAAAGAAAGAACCCTAAAACCCAAAGACACCCTAAACCCGCATAATAGACATATGCTATTTTAATATTCATTTAATTAGCACATATATGTCTACATTCTTTATATGTAATGGAGACTAATATGCATGATTCCCAACTCTAGAAACATGGTGAGGTGTCCTAGTATGAGCTGTCTATTATCTAGAACATTGTACAAAGGCTCCTATATATGTGGAATGAATGTAATAGCGAGATTCACCCCTATTTTCTCTTTCATTTGCCTATTCCCATCATAACTAACATGGTATTAGAGCAAGATTCTAGGGTTTAAAAATAATGTTTAGTCTTCCTTGTTTATAGTTTTTTCTCCCCCTCATTTTTGTAAAGCCTTTAAAGCTTATTTTTGGTCAGCCTCCTCTCAGTGGAAGCCCACCTGGGCAGTGCCTTGATGAACCTCTAAAAGAGTTGTCTTGGTGACCTGAAAAAGTCTTTGGCGTGAAACATGGCAAAGACAAAAAAATCGAATTTTTGTTTTTGTTTTTTGGAGGTGTTAGATCGATTTTGGTGTAGTTTGGTTTTCTGTGGTGTTTCTTAGTAGTTTTCATGGTTAGCGGCTTTCTTTGTGGTGCTCGGTGGCTATTCTGGAGGAGTCTATGGTGCTTAATGGTAGTCCCCAACGGGTTATGTGGTGGAAAATTGGCCGTTTCCGCTGGCAACAGCGTTCAACGGCGTCTATAGGAAGGAGACAACTCGTTTTTGGTTGTGGGCATATCTTATCCCCATCCAGGATAAGAATTTCCTTATACAGAATAAACTTATTCCAATTTTGTTCTTGGGCTGGGTCCAGCCTAGTCCACTTCCATTAGTCAAAACAATCCCAATCCAAACCCAACATTAAAAAAACAGAGGCTCAGTCCATCCCAAGTAAACAAAAAAAGGGCTGAGCTTTCCTTCACCTAGCAGTAAGAGCCTGTTTGGGATTGCGTTAAAGAAATAGAGCTTTTGGGCAAAAACTTCATTTTTAAGCTTTTGCCAAAAGTGCTTTTATCTATTTTTAGGCTTTTGAGACCCTTAAAAGGGCTTTTAATTTTTTTACCAAATGACTACTTTTTTCTTCAAACGGGCTTTTTGAGTGTTAAAAGCACTTTTAGGCCTCTCAAACGCAATCTCAAACAGGCCCCAAGTGAGTGAGCCCAAGACATTTACATCAACCCAGCTTGACCCAGTCTCATACCCAACTGTACCAACCTGTATTGCGACCAGGTCAACCTGTTATCTAGTACCCTGCGCTGCCGCCAATAGGATCTGATAGTTTCTGGCGAGTTCTCGCCTGCGTCCATCATTTTTTGACCAGGTTTTATATTTTCCCGTGCTCTGTGGCAAATTTCGGCCTTCTCCTTTTCCAGCCACTGTCGTGTCTGCCTTGACACAATGTTCATATTAAGAATGATAATTAGAGAGCAATCCAAGAGCTCAACAACGTAAGATCTCCTTAGGTGCCCTTGAGTGTTCCAGCCAGTCACTTTTCAGGCTTCTCCATTTGTTTTGCCCATTTTGGTGTCCTCTCAGTGGGGCCGGTGTCGGTGTTTTTTTTTTTTGGTGTTCGGTGGTGCCTTGTTTCAATGGGGCTGTTGACTGTTCTAAGTGCACTCTTTGTTTCCTCGTGTTGACAGTGAACTTACTCTCTGTCAGAGTGCTGCCAGTTTGTTTTGTCTATCAGCACGTATTTGGCAAATTTTCAGTGGGTTGTTTCCTGGCACTGTTTTGCAGGATCTGGTGTTCTCTGGCGAGCTCTTGGTTGCTTTGCAGCACTGTTTTGCTGGGTCTAGTTTTTTCTGGCACACTCTAGGTTGTTTTCTGGTGTTCATGTGTTGTTTTCCAGTGAGTTTTTGGCTGGCGTTTGTGTTTCTGGTGAGTTTTCAATCGGCAATGGGTTTTCAGCAAGATCCGACCAGCCTTGATGTTTTGCGGTGAGATCCGACCATGTATTGAAGTTTTCTGGTGAGGTTTCGACTGGCGTTTTTTTGGGGAATTTCAGCTTGTTTGTTTGGTTTAGAGTGCATATTATTTTTCATGTCTTTTTAATAATTTGTCTTTCTGTTTGTTTGTTCCAAGCTGTTCCAGCTTGATGGGGAGTATTATAGTTTGTTTCTTCCAAGCTGAAGCATTATATATATGCTTATGCTTGAGGGGGAGTGCTAGAGAATAATATGCATGAGTCCCTGTGCTAGAAACAGGGTGAGGTGTCCTAGTATTAGCTGTGTGTGAGCTGTCTATTATCTAGAACATTGTAGAAAACTCCTATATATGTGCAATGAATGGAATGAATGTAATAGTGAGATGCACCGCCATTTTCTCTTTCATTTGCCTACTCCCATCATAACTAACAATATGCAAAGACGTTACATTTTTTTTTTTTTTTTTTCTGCGTGATGCATCTCCAGAAAGATTAAAGAATTATATGTCATTGGTGAGAAATGTATATTTGGCACTTTTATAATCATGTTTATCACTTGACTTTTAAATTATTTACTTGTCACCATGGAATCAATGGAGGTTGGTTGGGGTCGAAAAAGGCATTTTCATTTCCTCCGGAGGTGCACTAGGGTTCCCGTGGTGCACTAGGGCTGTGTTAGGGTGTTGTTTTAGGGCTTTTGTTCTGTTTGGGTTGTTTTGGGTGGGCTTTTTTGGGTTGTATCGGGTTTTGCTTTCAGGTTCCTTCGTATACTTTTTGTGTACTTAGAGGCGTTTTGGGCTTCCTATGTTTACTTGAGATGCCCTGCGTCCTCATTCACTTAGTAGAGGCGCTTTGCGCTTTTTTTTTGTATATATTCAATAAAACTCCTTATTACTTATCAAAAAAATAAAACCATGGAATCAATGGAGGAGATTTATAAATTACTGATTTTTATACATTTTTATTTGTTTTATCCAATTCAGGCGGGACAGTTTATTATTGAATACTGTGGAGAAGTAATATCATGGAAAGATGCAAAGCGAAGATCCCAAGCTTATGAAATTCAGGGTGAGCATAAGTTTATCCTATACAAGTCTATTTTACTTTTATCTCAAAACCCATTTCACCATCGTGTTGATTGATGCAGGTCTCAGAGATGCATTTATAATTTCTCTCAATGCTACTGAATCTATTGATGCTACTAAAAAGGGAAGCCTTGCTAGGTTTATCAACCATTCATGGTTAGCCAATTGAGACAAGATATCTAATAGGCAAATTTGGCTTGTTGTGCTTGAGTTTGACATTAACCAAGTCCTTTCTTCATTTTGCAGCCAACCAAATTGTGAGACAAGGAAATGGACTGTATTGGGGGAAATAAGGGTTGGAATATTTGCAAAGGAAGATATATCCAGAGGAACAGAATTGGGATATGACTACAATTTTGAATGGTATGGTGGTGCCAAGGTTCGCTGCCTGTGTGGTGCAGCAAGCTGTTGTGGATTTCTTGGGGCGAGATCTCGTGGTTTTCAGGTAAATTCTGATCAATTTAATTTGAATTTTGAAGATTCTGTTCTGCTCAGAGAATCTAAGTCAGAAAAAGGAAAAAGAAAAAGGAAACGTAGACTAACTGTTGAGATAGATGTCAGTAATTCCATAACGTGAAAGTTTACCTTTGAGTGATGCTGTTATTCTCTTATTCTCATATGGTTTTACAAACATGTATTTGTAATACTAGTGATAAGTAATAGCTTGTGCTTGTTGAATGCTTCAGCATGCATTAAGTGTATTCCTGGGTTGCAAAGTAATTTTAACAGTGGGGGCTTGAGCTGGTATTTCCTGTTGGCATTAAGGCTAGGTAAAGGAAGATGATTTTCCTACTCATAAAATGCTTTATTGTTAATTTATTAAGATTTTAGTTATTTGTTGAATTAATTTGTAATACATCAACTAGGTGTATTCTTCATTCAGAAAGCGGCTTTGTTGCAACTTGTCCGAAATCATTATTGCACATCCTTTGTAGTTTGCCTGCACTATATTTTGTGATGTGCTACTAGTAGCTAATATCCAGTTCAATTTGGGCTCTGGAGTAATGCTATAAGTCTTCTTAAAGTCCTCTTAGAGTCATTCTAAATGTGATATGGCTTTTAAAATCACCAATAGATCAAAATTCAATAAATCACATCTTAAATTCAACGGTAATTTTAAAAGTCACATCACATTTGGAAGGACCTTAGAATGACTATAGGAGGACTTATAACTTTACTCTGGGCTCTATAGTTGGAGACTAATGGGGCCCATTTTGTTGTAATGAATAGACACTTGAGGACATTACCAGAAAAAAAAGAAAAAAAAAAAAAAGAAAGACAATCGAGGATCACCCGAAAGGGTGCCGTGTGGAAATGTTGAGGTTGATAGAAAGTATATCATGCCTGTTTCATGTTAATTTTTTTATAAGACATTCATTGCACAATGTTTGCTTCAGCCCAATGATAAAGTGCCTTATAAGGTATAACAAAGACATTCGTTGCTCAATGGTTTTTTTTTACAAGATTAATCCCATTACATATTGTGTTGGCCTTTCAAAGTGGTTAACAGTATAGAATGCCTCCCCCATTTGCATCTTAGTGTCATAGGCATTACCTTACTATTGTTTCTATTGTAGACTTAGTTTCAGCTGCCATCTAGTTACAGATCCATGGAAATCAGGAAATGAGCAAACTTAAGCTGAGACAGCTTTTTTCATTTTGGATAGCTACTCAAACTGGATCATTCCAGTTAAGCTAAATGATCTGAGGCTTTTGGCCAGTTATTTAATGCTTGTGGTGTCCTTCATTTGTTTTGTTTGTCTTCTATACACATACACAAGAAGTGAGAAACTCATCAGGATAAAAATTGTATAGTTGATGATAGATGGATCTTACTCAAGAGCCTCCCTTTTCTCTTAAGGAGCTTCTTGGGATGGGATTATAACCTTTCCCGACCAAGTTTATCCACTACAAGAATGTTCGAGCATGATACCAAAGTCACCCTTTATGCAACGGAGTGCCTGACAGGGCCATCCTAACAACAAATGAACGACCCTATTTTGTGGGGTAGCCTGCTTCCTATGAATTGGTGAGCTCACACAAGAAAATGAAGGACCATTCAAGGAGTCAGACTGTCAGAGTCACCTGTGAGAGGAGTTGGATATATTGGTAATAAACAAATAACTACTTTATACTTGGTAATATTTCTTAGAGAATATGGCTCTTCACGCTTGGTGAAGAAATCTTGAACTTAGGTGTGTTTCAGAGCTTGACAAACTGGCTAGCAATCATCTTTAAAGCTGTGAACTTTTCTAGACATCCACTTATCCAATTTTAAGGCATCCAAGCCGAGAGTGTCAAAATATGAGTTACTTGACTTGTATGTAAGATTGTGCTACCAAGTACACTTACAGCAACAGGATGTAGAAATGGTTTTCTGTTGCTGAATGACGTCTCCCAAATAACTAGAATCTGATGTGGTTATTGACATAAACATTAGTGGTGCTATCTATTAGAGTCGCAATGTTTTTATTCTGAGAGTTTCACAAAATAGGTGTTCTTCATGTTGGAGGTAATAATGAAATGATATTATTATTTTTTAATTTTTTAATTTTTTTTCTTTCAAATATTCATATATTGCAAGTCCATTAATTCTATAGAGATGCTACAGTTGCACATCGTTAGACATTAAATGTTGGCTAAAATACATTTTGGTCCCTCCAAATTTGGGTTTGCTGTCTGAAATTTCAAATTTGGTCATTTAAGTTTGTATTCATTATTAATATAGCCTTTTCATCCAAATCTGTTAAATTTACTATTAAATGTCAAGTAATTTACATGTGAGTTCAAAAATTTTAGTATAAGTTACATTAACAAGTGAAGCAATTAGAAATTTAAAAAAAGTGTTACTTTTTTTTTCGTTCTCACAATATCTTTTACAAAAACAATGCTGTTTTCAACTCGTGCATTTCACAGAACATGTAACAGGAGTAAGGTTAATGGTTTTGGAGGGAAGGACTGTATTGACAACAAATTCACACTTCAGGGGACAAATCCAAATTGACAAAATTCAAACTTCATGGACCAAATTTATGGCAAACCCAGACTTCGAAGGACCAAAATATATTTTGACCTTTTTTTGTAGAAGTTACCAGTTTCTTACATGGTGCAATGTTGGCTGATCTATTCATTGCAAGTTTAATCTGATCGATATAGGTTGCTTGCCTTCTAGGATACATTTTGCAATGATCTTACAATGTTTGAACTATTTTTACATTGTCCAGTTATGGTTTTCTCAATGAATTATTATTTTCTGTTCTTTTTTTTTTTGGATGGGAACTGGTTTTCTTCTATGGCTGTGGTTCCTATAACTAATAAATTTCTGTCTGCATGTGTGCAACCTCTTCAACAGGAGGATACCTATCTGTGGGAAGATGATGATGACAGGTAATGCATTATTGATATTGTTGATGTGTGTATATGCAGCTTTTCCTGTTCCATTCTCAAGTGCTGAGTGTATTGAATCATGCACTATGTATCACTATTTTTTAAGTTTTCAATCTATAGCAAGCCTAATCTTTTTTTATAGTTTGGATTGTAGTTCATTGGACCTCACTCAACCTGTCTGGTTGTGTGCGTCCGTGTGTGTCTTTTCTTTCTTTCTTTACTTATTTTCTTGTCTTGTTTTTTGGCTTAACTACTATTTTGGTCCCTAAAATTTGACCCTGGTTTCAATTAGGTTCCAAAGTTAAACTTGGTGCTATCAGGTCCTCCAATCTTTTTCTCAACTTGACTGAAGCGGACATGGCATATGAAATATCACCTCCATTTTTATGCATATTTTTATAATATTAATTTAAAAAAATAGTAAATTGATGAAAAAAATTTCTTTGTCAAGCTCAACCCCACCTCTATTACCCATACTCATAGCACCAAAACCCACAACTACCACCACCGTAAAACTCTGGTGAAGACAATGTTGAATAAGGGAACAGCCCATTAGTTCAAAGACTGAGTTGGTTGGAGTTGAAACAAACATCTGATAACTTAGTTGTAAATTGGGAATTCATAGCTCAAGAATTCATCTAAAACTTGTAGCTAAGTTCACAAGGATTGTCCAACTTTGCTAATTGCCTGTGATTCAATTGTCTTGCACTTGTTTGTTTGCTCAACTCAGGTCTGTATAATTCAAAAAGGTTGATTTGATGGGGGCAGTTACGTGGTTTGGCTATCTATCTGACCAACTTCAAGAATTCAATAGCTGCTATATTTGTTACATTTGTATTTTGTGCAATTAATCTTTGTTATTCAAATTTCCGTTCTCATTTTATGTGTTACTATATTTAGCTTGACGTGCCTATGGTAACAGATATTCAGTTGAGAAAATTCCGCTCTACGATTCTGCAGAGGATGAACCTTCCTCTAAGCTCCTCAAAAGTGTGAACTCCTTGAATTCTGAGTATAATGTTGATGGAAAAATTAAATACTCCATGAAAATGACTGTTGGTGTTGGATCTGAGCACCAATTTGAAACCAAAGCTCTAGTTGTTCAGCCACCTGATCCAGTTCCCATGGAGGCTGTAGTTGTCAATGAAATAAAAGCTGAAGCAAGTGTGGAGATGAAACTGTATTCACAGGAGACTCAACAGGCCTTTTCACAAAAGAATGCAATGATATCTCGCATACGAAGTAATAGCGCGTGCCGGAACTATCACATTGGACCAGGGTCCTTGACAAAGAAAAGATCAAAACACTATTCCAATGGAAGGTTGAAACAACTTGCACAGGATCAAGTTAATGCAAAACTTATTGCCCTACTTTTGGTAGCAGAGGAAGCCCGAGAGGAAATCCTGAGATGTGAGGTATGAACTGCTTTTTTTAATTTTTTTATTATTTTTTAATTTTTTATTTATTTTTTATGCAATCTAAGCTGGTGATCATTTTGGCTTTAGGTTCTTTACTACAGTTTAAGTCCAATAATTAAGTTTCATAAGTTTTTCCACTAATGGCTAACTGAAAGTTTCTCAAAAATATTGTTGAATTGAAGTACTTGGTTATAGGTTGTGGTGATGGTGGTGGTGGTTTTGGTGGGGGGGGGGGGGGGGGGGGGNNGGTTGGGGTGGATGGGATTATAGAATCACGGGGATGGATGAATGAGGATCTTTTCTTCCAATCTTTTGCTGGTTTTTATCTTTATTTTGAATGCTAAAACAAATATATAAGTCTGATAAAAATAACCAAATTTTCTGTAAGTGGTTGATGTGGCATAATTTTTGTTTGCTTGTTGTATATCGTGCCACGCTGTATATTTAGTAAATACTTGCATACATGCCAATGAAATTGATGACTTTGACAATTTCCATGAGCCACCCCGGCAATTTCTGTGCTTCAGTTCAGAAAGGGTAGCATTGATATCTTGATTACTTTTTTTCTTTTAAAAAAAAAGTGGGATTAAATTGACACAATTGAATGTTCAGGCACAAAATTGAAATTAACCAGAAAGTTGAAGGGCCAAAATACTAGTTTAGCCAAAGTTATTTATGATATATAACATTGTAGCTTGCCGTTCAATATGATTTGTCATCAACGGAAAAAGCTCTCTAATTCTGGCCAAAAATTAACCCAAGTATACCGTGATTTGTGTTTCATTTTTGGGATAAATGTGCTATACTTCTATACTTCTAATTTTGGCCCCCTGAACTTCCACGTGATTTGACAAACCTTCCAAACTTTAAAATTTCTCACTTTGGACCTCTGAACTTCCAATTGCTCTCAATATCGACCCCTTTGTTAGATTTTAAACGTTACATGATGTTTATACCGCCGATTTTTGTATAAAATTTCAACTACCAAAACATTTTTTTTTCAATTAAAAAAAAAATCGAAAATCAAGGATATTTTGGTCTTTTTTGTATTTTTAACGGCTAAAATTAACGAAGAAGTTCTAATTGAGAGCAATTGAAAGTTTAGGGGTCCAAAGTGAAAGATTTTAAAGTTTGGGGAGGGTTTGTCAAATCGCGAGGAAGTTCAAGGGGACAAAGTAAAGTTTCCCATAATTCTTTTATTCTCTAAGATAAAAGTAAATGACTTATTCTCATGGTGGGATTTCATTTTTGCGTGAAATCTGTTTATCCATGCCTCATATAGAGATTACTTAGAAGAACATCATTATCATTACATGATGGATGATGGATGCTTCAACCAATTGCAATTTGCCCCCACTTTCATGACATGTCATATCTGGAACATAATGAGGTCTTTTTTTTCTTTTTTTTTTGTGGTACTTTAACATAATGAGGTCTTATGATCTTAATATTCTCTGTTTTTATGCACTTATCAAAAAATATTTTCTGTTTTATGCATCGGTAGGATGATCAAATTGCATATTCTCACTGTAGTGATGGATGCTGTATCCAACAGCACCAAAAAAATTTGTTCTCAGTTTGTTATATGAAATATCAATCATAGAACGAATGATATCTAATGTTTCATCGTCATAGTTAATATTTCTGTTATTAAAATTCATGTTGAAAATGATAGTTTTTATGCAGGAAATTAAGAACAATGCCAATTCCGTGCTTGATTCCTTATACAATGAAATACGACCTGCCATCGAAGAACATGAAAGGGACAGCCAAGACTGTGTAGCTACCAGTGTAGCAGAGAAGTGGATAGAAGCCTGCTGCTCAAAATTGAAGGCGGAATTTGATCTTCATTACTCTATCGTCAAAAATGTTGCCTGCACTCCCCGTAGGCCACACCCCGAAGCAAAACCGTCTGAAGGAGACAACGAGAGTGGAATCAGGTACTTAGCAACAGATTAATGTCTATCTATTAGGCTGCATGAAAACTGCCCAAGGGTTTGCCAAATGTTGGGGTGGTTATTAGAAGAAAGCTATTGAACTTTCATTCATCATTAATACGAAAAAGCCCATGTTCTTTGTGTGGTCTCTGCCTGCTTAGAGGAACAGAATTCTCTCTGGTTTATTTAAGTTGGATAATATCTAATTAATTATAATAGAGAGATATTTTTGTCATTTTACTTTTCAAGAAAACAAAAATACCTTTCAATTATAACTAACTGGATATTATCCAATTTAAATAAACTGAAAAAGATCCTAATTCCTGCAGTTCTTTAGTGCTCTAATGCATAGTGCAAGTAAATTACCCCTTTGCCTTTGTCTAAATTTTAAGTAGTTGTTTTCCTCCATGTTGCTTCAAATTTCTCCCCCTTTCCTTTTAATGTAGTTTGAACAAGTCAGATCTCAAGAACCTAGACAATGCCGTGTGGGTCCTCCCATGGACTCTAGTAGGTATGTAATTTACTTGCTATTCGGCAGCACATGATTGATTGAAACAGTCAATTATTTAAAGCAATCGTTGCTTTTTTCTTGGTTTCCCTTTGGCTCTTTGATTGTGCTACAATTAGAGCAGACATGAAGGGTCCATGATCCATTCCCCTCAACTCATCTTTTCGCCTTCGTCTTGTGCCGGTGTTTGGTTGATTACGGCGGGCATCATACAAATTGGAATGACGTGATCGAAAATAGATCACAAAGAGCTTATAAAAAGAAAAAAAGAAAAATTAATGGTTAATTTTACCGCTACATCACTTTAATTGTATGACAGTTATATGATAATGCATCAAATAACATTAGTCCCGATTTGTTATTGTCAATCTTGTATAGGATATTTTTTAGTGAGGGCTGATCTAACGATGGATTGATAAATAGAAGTGAAATAGAGGTTTAATATAGAGCATTATTCGAAGTCAAAGATTAGTTAACACCGATGTCTGACTTTGATTATCGTACTCATTCATACATGATTATATGTTAATCAAGAGGTACTCTTTAATCCCATAATAGCATTTAACACGTCAAAAAAACATCATCATCATCATCATTTCCCTTCAATTTCATTGCAACCAACGTTCAACTCTCATACAAGGTCCATGATCAACCACACCTTGACAACTCCCGCACATGATCCCTGCCCACAAACCCATTACACGTTGACTCGGCCTCACTCAGTACGAAGGCAAGACTTGAAGACACACCAAATGACCAAACCCATCTTCCTTGAAACCCCACCCCACCCCACCCTTCCTCCACCCTTCTCAGTCGAATCCCAAACCCACACGTAACCCTGAAACACACCCAACAGGGACAACACCTTTACCATCTAAACCCATCTCTCTCTTTCTGCTTGAATTCCAATTCCTTTCTTTCTTTCGTTAAAAAATGGTTAGTAAACCGCTCCAAGCAATTATCGCAGCGTCGGCAAGCTTCTTCTTCATGATAATTCTCTTCACTATCTTGTTCGTGGTCTGTAAAGTAAACAAGAAAAGCGGTGGTCAGGCCCGAGGCCGCGGGCGAGTCCAAGCACGTGCGCTCCCCAAAACACCAAACACCGAGCTATCCTCCATCGCCGTCGACGAGAGCGCGTCCTTCGACTCAACCCTCCGAATCTCCATGGCCGAGCTCGTTAACGCCACAAAGAACTTCTCCGCCGACCTGATCGTCGGCGACGGCAGCTTCGGCCTCGTCTACAAGGCTCAGCTCTCCAACGGCGTCACCGTCGCCATCAAGAAGCTCGACCCAGACGCTTTCCAAGGGTTTCGGGAGTTTCGGGCCGAGATGGATGCTCTGCGCAACCTCCGACACCGGAATATCGTTAAGATTCTCGGCTACTGCGTTTCGGGCGCCGACAGGCTCTTGGTTTACGAGTATATCGAGAAGGGTAGCCTCGACCAATGGTTGCAGGACGCGTCATCGGAGAACGCTGACATGGCTGCGTTCTTTCCGGGGGGTGTACGGAAGCCGTTGGGTTGGGAGACGAGGATTAAGATCGCCAAGGGCGTGGCTAATGGGCTGGCCTATTGCCATGGGTTGGAGAAGCCCATTATTCATAGGGATATAAAGGCTAGCAATGTATTGTTAGATTCGGAGTTCGAGGCCCATGTTGCGGATTTTGGGCTGGCAAGGAGCATCGACT
Source organism: Carpinus fangiana (assembly GCA_006937295.1). NCBI lineage: Eukaryota > Viridiplantae > Streptophyta > Magnoliopsida > Fagales > Betulaceae > Carpinus > Carpinus fangiana. The sequence continues at coordinate 33,175,560 of CM017327.1, read as the reverse complement.
CCTCACATTCACACGTATCCACACAAGTGGCAGGCACGATGGGGTACATGCCCCCGGAGTACAAGGAAGGGCTCACGGCAGCGACGGTGAAGGCCGATGTGTACAGTTTCGGGGTATTAATGTTGGAGATTGCAACTGGGAAGAGGCCTAATTTGCCAATGGTAATGGATGGGAAACCCGTTTTGCTGGTGGAATGGGCCAAGAGAATGGTGGCCCAAAATCGGCAAATGGAAATGGTGGATGCCAATATTTGGAGGGAGGGGCTAGTAGAAAGCAATGTTATGGACTACTTTGATATTGCTGCCAAGTGTACTGTGGAGTGGTCAAGAGAGAGACCAGGTATGGCTGAGGTTGTTGAATTGTTGGATCAAATTCCAGGGTGAAATTTGCATTTGTTAGATCGTTCAGTGATGTACGTTGTTCAACTTCTTGGGGGATGAAGATCTCAAAAGGTATGTATGTATGTACATCAGTACATAGCTTAGCTTGTTGAGTAAATTTCTTTTCTTTTTTTTTTTAAAAAAAATAAAAAAATAAATAAAAATGCAAGTAGGGTAATTTAATCATTCTAAAAGAAGCAAGCCTATTGTAAGAATCCATGGTTTAAATGCCATTATTATCACATGATAGCAATAGGGCCTCTATTACTCTTCATTACATTACCAAAAAAATACCTGTTATTAATAGTTCTTTTGTTTTAATAATTTTTCCTATTTAAAATCAACTCAATTGATGTCATTATCCTCTTTCACTTGAATCGATTTGGAGAGGAGCCTAAACCCACAAAGAATATGCTTTGCTAAATGGGGCTTAAATTGTAGATTTAGCTGATTTCATGTCAAATTATCACTTAAGTTTAAGCTAGAATTTAATTATTTGATTGATATTTTACTAATTATTATTATTATTATTGTTGCACCAGCATGGTAGTGTGTTTAATTAGAAAATGAGTAGCATGTTTCTTGTGTTTGAATGGATGGAAATGATAGGACGAAGATAATTAAAGTCTCCATATATATAATATGCATCGATGGCTTGACGGTAATTAGTGGTTATGGTGGATGTCATCTTTGTAATTACCGATTGCAAAGTGACTTATCCACAATTTGGTGAATGTGGTTAGCCAACCACTAAACTAACTGTTCCCTTTTCTCCTTTTCTTTTTCTTGTTCATTATGTTTCCTAGAGATATACAAATGACTAATGAATCGATAATATGGTGAGTAGTTTCACTTTTGAAAAATATGATCATTAGTAAAAAGGGAAATTTTAAAAATGACTCTTAGAAAAAAAGACAAAATTTCAAAAATATATCGTTAGGAAAAGACAAATTCTCAATTATATGAATGTCGGCGAGACCAAATAAATAAATGCTTAAAAATAATATTTAAATGGAATAGTAAAAACAGAATGCCTTGTTTGATGAGTCGAATGTGTAGATAGCTAAAATAAAAATAAAAAAATGCAAATTTTTTTTTTTGAAAGATAAAATAGATAATAAATTTAGAAAACCGGAAGAGATCATGCTCATACTAAAAAGTAGGTGGCATGTTACCGAAGTTGAAAATAACCTTTTACTCCACTTGTTTGCTTCTTCCATGATGACGTTGGCTTAACGGAACAAAGTATAGGATTAATAATAATCCATGGATTAATTAAAGGTCCTACTATGTGAATCAAACTTGGGAGTTTTTTTTTTTTTGAAATGTACGCATAAAGGGAGGACACTTTGGGGGAAGAGGATTCAAACTAGTGGTTTTTGTTTCATGAGATATTGCCTTCAGCCGATTGAGCTATTCTTTGGAGACACTGTAAATGCGGTGATTGTGATAATGAGTCCTATCGTTTTATAATTGTGCTTGACATGCTTTTAAAAAGGAAAGGCCCTTTGAAAGATAAATAAATTTATGTTTTAGAAAGAAAAGGGTCTTTTGAAAAAGAAGTTAAATGGAAACTAAAATTTTGATTTTACAGTCGAAGATCCAATATTGTAATCCATTGATAAGAGAGAGTTAAACTCTTTATCTGTAATTGAAGAAACTCTCTCATGTTTGGAGAGATTTTCAAAAGAAGAACGGGGCTCATCTCACATATTTTTAAAAGCTCAATTTTTATTATACTTGCTGAGACTAAGCACTCATATATTTGCTTGTGAAATCATGGGCTCAATTGGGATAATCCACCATTTCAAAGATATTGCAGGAGAGAAATTGATGAAGATCGGTATTTACTTTTGAGGCACTCATGGATTTCTAGTGTTCAGAGTGTCTAACGAAGAGTCTGTTTGGATGTATGTTTGATGGGTCTAAAAGTTTGTTTAACATTCAAAAAGTCAGTTTGAAAAAAATAAAAAAAAAAACAAAATATGTTTGGTAAAATAAATTGAAAGTGTTTTTAAGAGTCCAAAAAGCTAAATAATGTTAAAAACACACTTTTGGCAAAAGCTAAAAAATGAAGCTTTTGCAAAACAAAAAACACGTTTTTTGATTTAAAAATTTTATTTTTGAAACGCAATCTCAAACAGGCTTTAAATTTCATTAGTTTACGATTAAAAAAAAAAAAATCTCATTAGTGTCGGAGGTGTATTGTGAAATGCTATTTGTATAAAATTTCCCCAAGGGCTTATTTAAATGATCATATGGATCATAAGTCAAGTGGCTTTCTCTCTCTCTCTCTCTCTAAGAATATCCCTTAGGATTATGAGCTTCCAAAAAACACTATCGTTAACTTAGTAGGTAATTTTTATGAAAAGTCATCTAAATTAGTTGTTTGTATGAATATGTGAAGAGTTCCAAACCAAGGCTTATAATTTATTAGTTGGAACTGCAATCGCTAAAATGAAATTGTCTCTACATCCTTTGAAACGTCTGATTTCTTTTAGGTTCCGTTTACTTCGACGTAAAATGGACTTGTTCGGGACTTGTTCGGGACTCGTCAGGGACTTGTTCGGGACTCGCCCGGGACTTGTCCGAGACTTGGCCAGGACCCGCCCGGGACTTGACCGGGACCTNGAACTGCAATCGCTAAAATGAAATTGTCTCTACAACCTTTGAAACGTGTGATTTCTTTTTAGTGTTTTGTGGCCTTTCGATAGGCTTTTCGTACATGTTCATATGAATACCAATCGAGTTTTGGTGATTTTTTTAATGCAAGTTACTTATTAATTAAATAAGAGCTTTTTTAAGCTCAACCCAAACCACGAGGCAATATTTCTTTTTACCTTCCAAAAAATAAAAAACAAAAAGGGTAATTACCTTTTTTCTCCATCAATTACAATGTATTGTCACTTTTCCTCCATGAACTGTCAACCTTATTACCCGATCCTATTAGACTATTATTTTCTTTCCAAAACCCTCATTTCGTCAGTCAAACTCGTTAAATTGAATGGAATGTCCTCTTTTAGCCATTGAATCTCATTAAAAGACAAAAATACCTCAAATAAAAAATTCAAAAGAAATATATAAATATATTNTTACGTCGAAGTAAACAGAGCCTTAGTGTTTTGTGGCCTTTCGATAGCCTTTTCGTACATGTTCATATGAATACCAATCGAGTTTTGGTGATTTTTTTAATGCAAGTTACTTATTAATTAAATAAGAGCTTTTTTAAGCTCAACCCAAACAATGAGGCAATATTTCTTTTTTAACCTTCTAAAAAATAAAAAATAAAAGGGGTAATTACTTTTTCTCTCTATCAATTACAATGCATTATTACTTTTCCTCTATGAACTGCTAACCTTACTATTCGATCCTATCAGACTATTATTTTCTTTCCAAAACCCTCATTTCGTCAGTCAAATTCGTTAAATTGAATGAAATGTCCTCTTTTAGCCATTGAATCTCGTTAAAAGACAAAAATACCCCAAATAAAAAATTCAAAAGAAATATATAAATATATAAATTTTTGACTTTTGATTTTTGATTTTTTTTATTGAAACTGGTATGGATACATTAATAATATATATTTTTTAATTTTTTAATTTTAAGGGTATTATATGTAATTTTTGTTTATAAAGTTAGGGTATCTAGGTCATTTCAATTTTTTAACAAGTTTGACTGACGAAATGAGGGTTTTGAGAAGAAAATGGTAGTATGATAGGGTCGGGCAGTAAGGTTGACAGTTTATGGAAGAAAATTGACAATGCGTGATAGTTAATGGGAGAAAATGGTAATTACCCAAAAAAAAAAAAAAATGGCTACTTGTGATCTATCATACCATATCAAAAGTTACTTTTTTAGAAACAACTTTCTATTTAAATAAAATTTCTTTATGCAATGTCAGGTGACTTGATATTTTTCATTGCTTTAAGTACTATATCACTACATTTTATATTATGATTGGCTTATCTTGTCTATTTTAAATAAATTAAATTATTAGCAATATAATACACATGTGTTGCTAAAAACCACAAGTTAACATAAACACTATTTCAAAACAAACCTTGAAATCCCATAAAAAAGATACTACTTAACCCAAAAAAACACTTAACTAAAAAATGTTCATAATTCCAAAAGTCACAACTATTAAACAATTCATCTTTGAATAAAATTACTTTAAGAATAAAACAAATTGGACCACTATATTAGAGCAAAGCCTCAATCATCTGTTCGATTATACATCAAAATAAAACGTTTCTAAAGTGAAAGAAAATTCATGGCTTGCAATGTATTAGAAAACTTTACGCTAGTGATGGTGGAGTTGTTTATTCTTATTCTCCTAAAAGTGCAAGCAAATGACTACAAAATGTTGAAAATGGTTTCTTCCACTTGAATCCTAAAGCGTACTAAAAGTTGTCAACTAGATTTACTTTTTTAACTTATGGGGCATTTGATAATTATCTTCAATACCCAAAGTGAAGTCAAACAAAATTTTATCATTACCATAAACATCGATTGTCAATCTTTTTCTATACTGACCAAATAAGTGTCGTTATAATTTGATATGTATCTATTTTTCTTCGGTAACTATGTTCACGTTGCCAAGTAATTACCAAATAGAGTAATTTAATTGAATTTGAGCAATAAAAATCTCATGTTAGTGAATTCCAACAATACAAGCCTTGAAAATTGTGATTCACATTGTATAAGATTTTTAAAATTGGAATTGTAGGATTGTAATTATGTTAAAGTAATTATTAATGATTAAATTTACATATTCTTATCAGCTTAAGCTTTTGGGACAGTTGGTAATTTAACTTGATATCAGAGCCAAATGTCATGGGATTAAACATAGACTCCGTCAAATCATCCATCATTTAAAAATTAAATATTCTACGTATTAGGTATCACCTATTAAAAGTGAGTTTCAACCCACACGTGATAATTTAACAAATTATGATAACAAAAGAGTGACCACTTCTTGATAGCATGCTAATTTTTTTTTTTTATAAGATTAGTATAACAAATTAACAAGAATGCCACGATCTTTGTTTTCAAAAAATGTAATCATTTTTGTATTACATAATTCATTTTATCTATGATTTAACTATTTTGTTTTTGATAATCGACACTAAACCTCCTTTTATTGCATATTAAAGTGAAATTTTTGTTTTCCTGCTACCAGTAAATAAGAAGGTAAACTTGCAAGCCACATATCTTGTTATGTCAATATATAATGAAACATCCTCAAGTAATTTTTCCATGAATATAGAGAGTATTTTCTTAAATATATGTTAATAGATGAAGAAACATCAAATTAAGAAATTATAGATCTTACGGTGGAAGGGGATGGGTGAGATGATCATTACTCGATAGCTTTGGCTACTAAGTAGTCATGCCTAGTGATACCATAAGCGTAAGAAGAACTTGCAGTTCATACCGTTTGAATATTGTTCTAACAAACACTAAACCTCATTTTTGTTGCATATCAAAGTGAAATTTTCGTTTCCCGTTAATAATTAATGAGAAAGTAAACTCCTCAAGAGGTAACTCAATTGGCTGGGGTTACGCCTAATGAAACGGAGGTCACTAGTTTAAATCCCTCCATCCCCCTTATGTGGACATGTCAAAAAAGAAAAAGAAAAAAAAGAGAAGGTAAACTTACAAGTCACATATATTGTTATGCCAATAAAATAATGCAACATCCTAATTAGTTTTTCCATAAATATAGAGAATATTTTTCTTAAATATATGCCAATAGGTGAAGAAACATCATATTAAGAAATGGAAAAATTAAGAAATTATAGATCTAACGGTGGAAGGGAACGGGTGAGATGATAATTACTTGATAGCTTTGGCTATTTAGTAGCCATGCCTAGTGGTACAACGAGCGTAATGGGCTTTTATGTTTTTTTTTTCCTTGTCAATTGTGCGTTAAGATTTTTTTTTTTAAAATTATTATCTAATTGAACCTTATACTTAACTCGATGCATATTTTTCTATGTCCTTCACTACTTACTTTATTTATTATGCTGCAATTCACCACATAAAAGCAATCTATGGTTAAAGATTCATATGGATGTTTCACAAGGAATGCGCGANCATCATATTAACAAATGGAAAAATTAAGAAATTATAGATCTAACGGTGGAAGGGAACGGGTGAGATGATAATTACTTGATAGCTTTGGCTATCATACCACTAGGCATATGCCTAGTGGTCAACGAGCGTAATGGGCTTTTATTATTATTTTTTTCCTTGTCAATTGTGCATTAAGATTTTTTTTTTTTTTTTAATTATTATCTAATTGAACCTTATACTTAACTCGATGCATATTTTTCTATGTCCTTCACTACTTTATTTATTATGCTGCAATTCACACATAAAAGCAATCTATGGTTGCAGATTCATATGGATGTTTCACAAGGACTGCGCGAGAGAGCAAAGAGTTCCTAAAAAGCAATTCTCAATTGTGCTCCATTTCAAATAATGTTGTTTGAGTTTTGGAATAATGTTCATTAGGGGCGTTGTACTGCCTGGATTGATCTAGTTGTGTTTTTGAGTTTTTAAGTTGGACCATTTTGGACCCAAAACTTTTCATTTGAGCGTTGATTTTTATATGGAATTTGTTGATCTCGTTTTATGTTTGGACATTTTAGAGATTTCGGGTGATGTAGCGAAACGTAAAAAAAATATATATATATTGTTTGCATATTATATTATATAAATACTTCTTATTACTATTGGGATCAACTATAGTGCATCACATGCGTAGCAGAATAGTCCTCAAAATTCGATTACTTGAAAGAAATAACAAGTCATCAAAACAATTGCACAAAGTTAGATTCTAATAGCATTTGGCCAAATAGGGATGATTCAACTAACCTTTGGGCCGGGTGGCCAAGCAAGTCAAGCCACCCCTCTTATTTCTCGCGTGAATGAACGACTTATATTAGAGCTAGAAATTACGCGAGATCTTAATCGATCTCTTTAGAAACCATGGATGTGCCTAACTTGAAATAAAATGGTTGTAGCATTTGTAATCCCGTCTTGGGCAGATCTATATCTTAAAGAGTTTTTTCAATTAGACCATAATATAATATTTTAGGAGACCACTTAATCCGAAAGCTTAAGCTAAGGAACATATTTATAATTATAAACTAAGTTGTGCCTATAAGCAGGATATTAGAGATTGAGCAAGAAAAGAGTAGGAGAAATTCCCTAATAACATTGGAATTTCAACTATTTTTTGAGTTAATCAAATTATACTTATGTCTATCTTCCTTTTGAGGCAACTCCAATCATAGTGAGAAGTAGTTGGTATTACTATAGATATATAATAAAATGGAAAAAAAAAAAAAAAAAAAAGAGTAAAAATAACGGAAAAATGACTCAATTTTCCAAAGATCTTCATGCATATCGCTTACATTAAAAACACACAGCATTTTTGGTCCACCAGTCTTTGAATGAGATAGCTGAGAGCAACGCCCCTCTTTCGTTCGTCGTACGTAATTGCTTATAGTTTAGAGTTTATATAAGTTAATTGACCATTTCTGAGTATCCGAAAGAGACAGGCAGGGTTGACCATTTCCTACACTACCGAATCGACACGAATATTAATATAACACGAATTTAGTGTAATCAAGATTTGAATAAAATTGAATCGATTTGATTGATTAATAAAGGAGAAACTTAAGAAAATATCATTGAACTTTCACTTATTTTGATACAATTCTTCAAAGTTTAAAAACTCTCGATCTAACTTTCAATAAGAAGTGCTAGACAGTCAAACAAATAAACACAGAAAAAAGTTTCAAACTGATGTAGCAGACCGTAAATAGCAGATTGAGGGAGAGAGAATTGCATTTTTTTTTTAAGAAAAATGCTAGAGAGTCAAACAAGTTAACTCAGAAAAATTTTCAAACTAACGTGATAGACCGTGAGTGGCAGACAAGGGAGAGAGAATTGCATTTTTTTAATTTAAACCCTTGCCACATTAGTTTGAAAATTTTTCTGGGTTTATTTGTTTGGTTCTCTAGCACCTCTTTTTTTAATTTAAAAACCCTTTCTACATCAGTTTGGAACTTTTTCTAGGTTCATTTGTTTGGTTCTCTAGCACTTCTCTATACTTACTCTTTTCCGTTAATTTTTGTAAAAATACCCAAAATACCCTTGTTTTTTGTTTTATAAAAAAAAAAAACAAAAATTGCATAGATGTTATTTTATCAAAAAAAACAAAAAAAGAAGCCTGAATCTTTACAATTTTTATTTTATTTTTATAATAAAAAATGGGTATTTTGAAAATTTTGACAAGATTGACGAAAAAATTCTAATGGAATAGGTAATTGAAATAAATTGAAAGTTTGATATCCTTAATTGAGAGTTTTTGAACTTCAAGAATATATATACTTAAATAATACTTTCAAAACTCGTAAAAATTCAAGGAGATTTTGTGTAGTTTCCCAATTAATAAATAAGTCATTTTTAGGTCATTTTACTTAACCTATAATTATCCTTCTGAATTTGGATCATCTCCGGTTCAAATGAACTGGAGGAGATCTAGTTAGTTTTATTTAAAGGGTCAAATTGAATTGAAAAAAATATAAAAAAGACAATTTTACTCTTGTATATATAATTAACTGCTCCTCCACTTCGAGAATTAGGATCCTCTCCTATTCAAATAAACTGATTAATATCGAATTAGGATTCTCTCCAATTCAAATGAACTGATTAATATCCAGTTAGTTATATTAAAATGATATGTTTATCACATTAAAAAAATAAAAAGATAAAAATAACTCTCTAATATAATTAACTAAATATTATATAGTTTAAATAATGCGAAGAAGATTATATTCCGGTTCACATCCTTATCTTTATCCTCCAAGGGTTGTGATCCTTGGTGACGTTTCTTTGATTAATGTTTTGGGTGGTGGGTTCATCTCTCATAAATGTGTATTAATTAGTTGCAGTGTCATGCAAATAAAAGCAAACTTTAATTGGAGAGAGCTAAAGTCCAGAGTAGTGGACCCATCACATTATAAATTATTAAATATATTGGTGTTATTTCATCTTTCTTCTGACGAAAAAAGTAAAAAGAAAGCCATTTTTTTCTGAGTTTTGAACTACTCTCACCAACCGTATCCATCCCAATTGACTGCAATCAATCAATGCATATATATGTGATGATTTTTATTTTATTTTATTTGTTAAATGAACTTTTTAAGGCATAGTTATTTTGTATATTAAATTTCGAACCCGTACAATGCGCCTTTACCACACAAATCGTGTAAGTCACGACTTTGTCAACATAGCGTGTCCCAAAAAATTGCGATGAAAATTAAAGCATACGTGCATAACTATGATGCTTTATAAGATTGAGTAATTTTAGATATTTTTATTTTTTATATTACATAAATTACTTTTTATTAATATTCAAATAAAAAATTTACTATAAAATAAAATATTTGCACTTAAACTTTAATCTACTTTATATTCCATTAATCACATTCAGATTAAAAATCACTTACCCAGTCCATTGCCCAGCGGGGTTGTGAACTGAAATACAATGGCGCGTGCAGTAAAATTTTGATAGTTTTGGTGACTTTGTTAAATATATTTTACTATAATTATGTAATTATTTCTAATAGGACATATTTTGGCATCCCGAAACGATTTTTGGGTCTGCCCAAATCCAACGGTTCCTAGGATATTCTTTGTGGCCCTGGCCCATACTCAAAACTGAAATGGTGTCACTGTCGGCCATTATTTTTGTTTATTATTATTATTTTATCGGCCTTCGTATTTTCATATAAACATTGCCTACGGAAAAAAATACGCACGTGGGCTGCGACAAGTAAATTAAGTAATTAAGGATTGAGGTTTCTACGGAGTTGTCCACTTGTCCTAGAAACCAGAAGCAGCCATACTGTATGGCATGTTTGGTAACTATTTTTATTTAAAAAACTAATTTAATATTTATTTATTCTTTCAAAATTATCCGCTTTTCTCTATCTAAAATTAAAAGGAAATTCTCAAGTGATAATTATGGCTATGCAGCATCTCTCCATAGTTCGTGACAAAAAGATTGTAGATATCAATCTCCCACTCTATTATTACCATTCCATGTTCTTCTCTTAGAGAACTAAAAAAATTCATTGAAGTGCAAACGGTTCATTATAATTGCATTCTCACTCATTTACCTCAAGTCCTCACTTCTCTTCTTATCCTATTTATAGTGGCAAAACTCACCTCCTTTAATTTGATTTTCTATTTTATATTGTCTTTATTTCTTGTTTGTTAGTTTTTGATGTACTTATTAAAAAAAAACTAAATGTCTTACAAAATAAATGACATGTTAAAAAAATCTATGTAATAAAAATCAATCTGGTAGCTCATCAATGAATCAAATATGTCGGTCACTTTTTGAGGTAAAAGTGAACCGGAGTGGGTGAAGCTTGGAGGTAAAAATAGCAGTGCATTGTACTAGTCCCCACCTCCATAATTTTTCCCATTTAACTTAAACTAAATATATGATCCGATGTGATGGATGATGAATCTTAAGCCTAAAAGCATCTCTCATGACTTTATATTATTTTAAAATAGACTAGAGCTTCAATAATACAAATCATTGTCAAATTGAAAGATACAGGGATTAAATGTGATAAGGACAAATTCTACGTGGCCGTTGTTGTATTCTTGGCTGCCAAGCTTGATTGGCTAACAATATTTATCCGTTTGAGTATTTGACAAAACCTAATCCAAATGCCTCCATTTTCTTGTTTCTCCACTGTTTCTGGTCCAATTTGAATAAATAAAATCGCAATTTCTTTGGTTCACACGAAGGTTGAAAGAAGACAATAGAACAGAAACGTGTTCGCCACGCGCGTTTCAATATTATTTTGAACCATTTCGAGGTTCCATCCGACGAAAAGTCTTAAGAAAAAACTTTTTTGTATTTTATTTTTATTTTTATGAGGCAGCCAAGGGCCAAGGCAACGAGTACAATAACTTTAGCCTTTAGTGTCTGTAAGCTTTTGAGGAAAGCTGGAAAGCTTCATCTGCGTCTATAAGAAGCCCCGCTTCTGCTCTCTCTTTGCACAACAATTATAATTAACCCACCATGGCTGGTTTTGCTTCTTCATTTGGTTGTGTGCTTTTGATTTCTTCGGTTCTGCTGGCTTCCTACGCTTGTGCGTCGGAGGTGGAAATAAACTATTCGTCTCTTCCTATAGTGAAGGGACTCTCATGGTCATTCTACGAATCTAGCTGTCCTAAGCTTGAATCCGTCGTCAGAAAAGAGCTCAAGAAGATCTTCAAGAAAGACATTGGCCAAGCGGCTGGCTTGCTGCGTCTCCATTTCCATGACTGCTTTGTTCAGGCAACAAAAATACATATCTCTCTACTTTTACGTGTAATCCCAACTGGGATTTTGTTTAACTCATCTCGGTTATTGATTTGTGGGTGTAATTTTCAATCCAGGGATGTGATGCTTCGGTGTTGCTTGATGGATCAACCAGTGGTCCGAGTGAGCAGGACGCGCCTCCGAACCTCAGCTTGAGAGCAACGGCATTTGAGATCATCGACGACCTTCGTGAGCGTGTCCAGAAGCAGTGCGGACAGGTCGTCTCTTGCGCTGACATCACTGCTATCGCTGCGCGTGACTCTGTTTTCCTGGTAAATGCTTCACCACCCACCCTTTACTTCCGGGTAAAATTTGTGAAAAGGACGGTAGTAATAGTGAGAGGGTAAATATAGTTTTACTATTACTCATATTTTTTTCAATTTTATCAAAGTAACGGTTTCAAATAATGAATTATACTATTAAGTTTTTTTATAATTTTTTTAGAGTTATTTTAAATATAAGATAATTTTTAAAATTATTAATAGGTTAAAATTTAATAAATTATATCTTAAATTTAAGAGTAATTTTAAAAATANTTTTTTATTTTTTATTTTTATCATTTTCTACCCAAATAATAAGTTTTCTTATTATTTTTTTATACTATTTAAATATTTTTAAATTAGACTAATAAAAAAATTATTTAAATTTTTTTTTTCAAATAAATAATAAAGAAGAAAAAAATAATTTTATATTAAAATACTGTTAAGCAAAACAAAATTGTTATATTAAATTTAAAGTAATACTTTTGGTCTAAGTTTCTTTGGTTTAAGAAATATTATTTCAAGCGATTTCTTAAAAGAGTTTTTCTTACAAACCTCTCTATGTGTGCATTTTCGTCACCGCAGTCAGGAGGTCCCGACTACAATGTGCCATTGGGAAGGAGGGATGGACTAACCTTCGCTACAAGGGAGGTAACGTTGGCGAATCTTCCGGCACCCTCAAGCAACGCCAGTGTCATTCTCGACTCTTTGGCCACCAAAAAGTTGGATGCCGCCGACGTGGTAGCCCTCTCCGGTGGCCACACCATCGGCATTGGCCACTGCGCCGCTTTTATTGAGCGGCTCTACCCAACTCAAGACCCTACCATGGACAAAACTTTTGCCAAAAACCTCAAAAAAGACGTTTGTCCCACGCAAAATTCCAACGGCAGCACCGTGCTGGATATCCGGTCGCCCAACAAGTTCGATAACAAGTACTATGTTGACCTCATGAATCGCCAGGGGTTGTTCACCTCCGACCAAGACTTGTACACTGATAGCAGGACAAAGGACATTGTCACTAGCTTTGCTGTCGACGAGGATCTCTTCTTCGAGCAGTTTGCCAAGTCCATGATTAAAATGGGGCAATTGAGCGTGTTGACGGGCAAGAAAGGGGAAATTCGTGCCAATTGCTCGGTGAGGAATTCTGATAATATCAAGTTGAAATCTGTGGTGGAAGACGAGGAGGAAGTGGGTTCTTCTGAGTTGTAATTAGGGTGTTCCATGTCTTTGCTTGTTTGGTTTATGAACATGTGTCTTAAACTTATTTCATGTTTTTTTCTTTTTCTAAGAAAGGGGGGATGACTTGTTTAATTATTATGTGTTTCAGTATATTGCTCGATCGTCTAATGTTATAACCTTTTCTTCATTATGTTTATTTTATAATTTTGTTTGACAAATTAAAGAATGATTCTGCTAGTTATATATAGATGTTTTGGAAGTATATATCACTGGATGTTAAATATATATTTTTAATTAGCTTAAGCTTTTGAGATTCGCGGCGATTGAATCATCAAAGATTTTGGGTTTAAATCTTTTTTTAGTTATTCATCTTATTTCAACCAAATATTTCACGTGTCGCGCATCATTTGTTTAAAAAAATAGAGTTTGAGCTTATATGTGAATAATAGTTAAAGTATTAATTGAATGATTAAATTTATTATTTCATAGAAGCAAAAAAAAAAAAAAGAATATGGTAAGTGCCATAAAATTACATGAGACAATTAATTATATAATACAATGTGTATATCTCATACAGAATTAAATGACTAATATTGGTCCACTTAAGGGTTCATAAAATCTCAAAATTCATGCTAATTAGATGGCTATTACATATCTATGGGTTTATTATGAGCTTAAAAAAAATGGACAAAAATTTTCTACAAATCAGTTTATTAAAATTTCATCCAAACCGATAAGAACAAATGGGTGTGCAATCTGGAAATCGCAACAGAGAAGTTGAAGATAACGAGCAAGGTCCTCTTTTTTATGGAGATTCTAAAGAAAAAGCCTATACTATTATGGAGGTAAACATTTTTAAGTCTAGGGATTCTTCTTGCAGTTCTCTTGTACTCTGTGGGAGCTATCTTGAAATCTGTATTGATTATGGCTCGGGAGTAAAAGATTAGGTTTTTTTATTTTATTTTCTTATTTTCTTATTTTTTATTTTAAGAGGAAAACATTCTAGTTAAATTTATTTAAAGATAATACGGGCATAAAGCTCTTACAATATAAAAGCAAAAAGCTCTGAAGTAACCATATATAGCCGAAACTATGAGGTTACAAACGTTAAAGATACAATCATCCCAATCTCACACAATTTTCGTTAACCCATAACTAATAATTAGATATAACAACAAATTTACTCTAGACATACTCATTTCATTGCATAGATAGCTCTTATTCTTCGACCTAAGAGTAGAAAACCCCTCTTCCTCCTTAACTTGAAAGCTAGGATATATATTTCATCCACAACCCAAGGGTCTGGACCATAAACAAATACATCACAGATCAACAAGAGAACATAGTCTTATTACAAGCAACAAAACAACATGAAATATAAAATAAGGAACAAATAACAGGGAAAAAAACACTAAAAACCAAAAAATACAAGGAAAATAAGAGCAAAAAAACCAAATAACATAAGCACACTAGACGGATGACGGCGGCCGAAAAAAAGGCTAATCACGTGCTTGTTGGAAACTGAAGATGGTGTTGGAAGTGAATAAGGCCAGTGAAATGTGGTTCTAACCTAACCGAAGATTAGGTTAGAAGAAGACTTAGAAGAGAGTGAGACACTAGTTTAAAAGTAGAAAGAAGACTGATGTGGGAGTTAACAAGCGTTTGAAGCGTTAAGTTAATTAAAAAAAGGGTTAAATGCCTTTTCAGTACCTATGCTTTGAGCCATAATCAAATAGCCACATTGGTTTTCAAAAATATCACAAATGATACTTGTGGTTAGCAAATAAATTCACTTGGTACTTCTGTCATAATTCCGTTAGTTTTTTTAACGAAACGCCATGTCACCCTTACATATGGCATATTACATGTGATTTCATAGCGCCGTGTGGCGTGGTACCTGAGTTTTTGGATGCCACGTCATATTAAATAATATTTAAATTATGTAAGAAAAAAAAAATTAAAAAACTACAAAAAAACCCTGTGTACTCCCTAAAAAAAAGAAAAAGAAAAACAATCAAAGAAAATCCATCGTGTTTTCTCCATTCTCCTCTCCCCCATCCCTCTAGGTTTTTACAGACCCAAATACCATCTTCAACACCATCACCGTCCCTCTCAACGCAATGTATATTAGCAGTATAAGATTAACTCAGATTCTCAGGCTTTAGATAGTGTATCTAGATCTAGAATTCTTCTTTTAGGGACAATTTACTTTTTCAGATCCTGCCCCAAGTCAAACAGGATTTGCTTAATGTTGAGCTCGTTAAGGACGCATAATATCAGAACATATTTTCAAATTACCAATAATGATTTGTATGTTGAAAATATCAAAAAACCTTATCAGCAACTTTATTTAGTGGACGGCAATGGAGTGTTGAAGAGTGGATGGCGACGACGTTAAGAGGGATGGCAAGGGCGAGGGCGACGGCGTTGAGGGACGGATGGCAAATATGGTATTTGAGTCTACAAAAACCTAGGGGGTTGGGGGAGAGGAGAATGAAGAGAACACGATGGATTTTCTTTTGTTTTTTTAGGGAGTACGCAGGTTTTTTTTTGTGGTTTTTTTAACTCTCGTTTTTATTTTCTATTTTTTATTTTACATAAGTTTAATATTATTTAATCTAATGTAGCACTCAAAAACCTAGATACCATGCCACGTCGCATATTGAAACCATAGGTACCACGCCATGTGTAAGGGTGATGTGGCACTCCGTTAAAAAAACTAACGGAATCATGACAGAAATACCAAGTAGGTTTATTTGTTAACCACATATATCATTTGTGATATTTTTAAAAACCAAGATGGCTATTTGATTATGGCTCAAAGCACAGGTACTGGAAAAACATTTAACCCTTAAAAAAAATTCATGTGAGATGCATATTTTTAAGGACATTTGACGGTCTATTAGACCCATTTGTAGGAAATTCTTAAAAACCGGTTTATAAATTTTTTTGTTTTGTCCCTAATTATTTATTTGTATTCCCTAATTTTTGGCGCTCTCTATCTCTCCTTATTTATTTATTCTGTTTGATAATTACATAGGATGTCGTGAAGTACATTAGTAGCTAATATAATCCTATAATCTATATCTGCAACGGGCATAGAATTGTTTTCAAGTCATTAAATAACTATCAATGGCATGAACATTTCCACAAAAGAAGCATAAAAAAAATAAATAAATGCACATGCAATTGAAACATGTGCTGAAGTTGACGAAGAATTCTCCACTAAATAAAATCTTAGGTGGGGAGTGGGTGGATATATATATATTCATTTTTTTCAAGAGAATTCTTGTAAAATATCAAATTTACACCTCCACGCCTTGGGGCATCTCCATCCTCTCTACCTAGGCGGCTATCGGGTCATCGAAATTGACCTCCATTAATTGTAGAAAAAATATTTATTTCCCTTAAAAGTTAAAACACATTATTAACTACTATTTGCGGGTCTAAAATAATCATTACATTCCACAGGCACCCCTTTGGTAGGGGTGTACACAGTGTTGGAAGTCCCACATTGCTTGGGTATTAAGAAGATGGGCCATTTATAAGGGTGATGGGAAACCTTAACTTTTGAGCTAGCTTTTGAGTTGAGTTAGGCCCAAAACCCATTTCTAACATGGTATCAGAGCCTAACCCAATTGCTTGTGGCCCACCGTCTCCCATTTGTTATACTTGTTGGCTTGGATGTCCTCTCGCCACACGTGAGGGGGCGTGTTGGAAATCCCACATTGCTTGGGTATTAAGTAGATGGGTCATTTATAATGGTGAGGGGAAACCTCAACTCTTGAGCTAGCTTTTGAGTTGAGTTAGGCCCAAAACCCATTTCTAACATGGTATCAGAGCCAAACCCAATTGGCTGTGGCCCACCGTTTCCCATATGTTGCACGTGTTGGCTTGGATGTCTCCCGCCACACGTGAGGGGGCGTGTTGGAAGTCCCACATTGCTTGGGTATTAAGGAGATGGACCATTTATAAGGGCAAGGGGAAACCTCAACTCTTGAGCTAGCTTTTGGGTTGAGTTAGGCCCAAGACCCAATTCTAACTTGGTATCAGAGCTTGACCCAATTGGCTGTGGTCCACCGTCTCCCATTTGTTTGCACGTGTTGGCTTGGATGTTCTCCCGCCACACGTGAGGGGGCGTGTTGGAAGTCCCACATTGCTTGGGTATTAAGAAGATGGGTCATTTATAAGGGTGAGGGGAAACCTTAACTTTTGAGCTAGCTTTTGAGTTGAGTTAGGCCCAAAACCCCAATTTCTAACACACAGCACTAGAATGAGATGGACGGTTTTTGCCTCTTACCCTCCTTCGCCACCGCCTTTAAGTGGCTAGCTACTTTGCAGCATTGCACCGCTTGTCCCCATTCACGAGTGGATGGTTATTTATGCCCTAACCAACCGCTTATCAAGTATGAGTCTTTTAAGTCTACTTTTGATGTTTTTGACATCTAGGCCTGTTTTAGACTATATATATTGAGTCTTTGTTTTAATGCTAAATAAAAATTAAAAAAAAAAAAAAACTTTGACATAAAACAAATAATGAAGCTACAACTTTTATATATATATATATATATATATATAAATGTATATTATATTAGGTGTAGGCACCACTGGTAACCACCCTGTTATAGGTTGGCCAATTAGTGGTAGGGGTTAGCAGGCAATGATTAATGGTACAAGCCGATTATTAACAGCCCGCTTGAAGAGTCTTACCATTTGGGTTTTGGTGTTATATGAAGAGAAAGAATTCACATGATCTACATGTACATATTTTTGAGTTAAAGATACTCAATTTTCTCTTAACCGAGGGAGGGTATGATGTTTAAGTTAGTAATGATTTTTTTTTT
>CM017327.1:32993711-33156120 GCA_006937295.1 Carpinus fangiana | reverse complement strand
AAAAAAAAAAAAAAACATTTTAAATCACATCGTAATTGAAAAGGGTATACATACTTTCCTGTCCTTAAGTATTTTTTGATAATTGCATTATGTTAAATCACTACTTATTTTACAATATTAAGTTGATAAAAAGATATAAATTTAATCATTTAATTAATAACTTAGTCCAAATTTTTTTTAATTAGTGAAGCACAATACGTAAAATATTTAATTAAAATGAAAATGAATGAATAGAAATAAAGTTCGAATTCAATATGTTTGAACTTGTAAAATATCAATTTTATCATGGAGAAAAGTTGTCAAAAAAAGCAAAAAAAGTAGTTTTTTTTCTTTCTAAGTTAATATTTGTCTCCCTTAAACACACTATTAAACTATTATTTGTGACATTCTCTCTCAAATAATGTGAGTACTTTATCTTTTAAATGTGTACTCCTTTTGAGAGATGTTTCTTGAATAATTGCCCTGTTGGTTTAGAGGCTGGTGATTATTGACTATGAGGGACTAGTGTTTGAATGGAACCACAGTAATTGGCCAACTACCGTAGGGTTAGGCTAAAAGCCCTTTTCAACCAAACCACCTATGACGTGTCCCGGGGTTGAATAGCACGAAGTTTCTACACTTCTTCTGAATTTTTATCAGTAAACCCCAAAATAAAAAATAAAATAATGATGGTACGTAGGCCTGTGTGACTCTGTCAAATTCCTCATAGATGACCAACTAAGATTCCCTATTTGCATTGTTAATCATCATTAGTAGGGCATTATTAATCATCATTAATAAGAAACTTTACTTTACACCATTAAACTATTATGCGATTTGATATAATTTTTAATTACAGTTAATTTGAACATGTCCGTTAGATTTTAAGCCTTAAAAGTAAAACAATAATATTTATACCCTTAACTTTTTTATAAAATTTTAAATTTATCCTTAATTTTGAATTAAAAATTAAAAAATATATATTATATAAAAAAAAATAAATACAAAGGTGACCGTGGGCCACCTTGTGAACCTATTTTTCAAAAAAAAAAATTTCCATGTTTTCAATTTTTTTTAATAAAAATAAAATTGAAGGGTAATTTTGTCTTTTAAGGAGTTTAATGGCAAAAGTAGATGGAATTAGGTAAATTGACCGCAATTGAAAGTTTAAGGATCTAAGTTGAGAAGTTTGAAAGTTCGATGGGGGTATGTCAAATCGTGTAGCAATTTAGGGGTTTAAAGTGAAATTTCTCCTTATTATTATTAGGGGAAACTTCACAAAACCCCCCTGAACTTTCACCCGTTTTGAAATACCCCCCTAAACTTAAAAAAACTCTTAATTTAACCCCCCAACTTTCAATTGCTCTCAATTTAAACCCATATGTACAAATTAGGTTTTAAAAATCGAAAAAAGACCAAAATACCCTTTATTTTCATTTTTTTTTTTTAAAAAAAAAAGTTTTGGAAGTTGAAATTTTAAACTGTTAATTTGAAACGGTGACTTTTGTATAAAATTCCAACTTCCAGAGATTTTTTTTTTTTTTAAAAAAAAAAATAAAAATTAGGGGTATTTTGGTCTTTTTATAAAATTTTAAACTCTAATTTGTACGGAGTGATTCAAATTGAGAGCAATTGAAAGTTCAGTGGGGTAAATTGAGAGTTTTTTAAGTTTAAGAGGGTATTTCAAAACTGGTGGAAGTTCAGAGGGGTTTTGTGAAGTTTCACCTTATTAGTTTTTTATTTTTTATTTTTTATAAAAAATGGGAAACTTCAGAGAACCCCCCATGAACTTCCACCATTTTTGAAATATCTCTCTCGAACTTCAGAAACTTTCAATCTACCTCCCTAAACTTTCAATTGCTCTCAATTTGGACCCCTCCGTACGTTTTAGGATTTAAAAATTTTTAAAGAGACCAAAATACCCCTGATTTTTATTTATTATTATTATTTTTTTAAAAAAAAACCTTATGGAAGTTGGAATTTATACAAAAGTCATCATTTAAAATTCACCGTTTAAAATTCCAACTTTCAAAACGTTTTTTTTTGTTTTTTTTTTTAAAATGAAAAGTAGGGGTATTTTGGTCTTTTTAAAATTTTTAAACCCTAAAATGTACGTAACGGTCCAAATTGAGAGCAATTGAAAGTTTGTATGGGTAAATTAAGAGTTTTTAAAGTTTGAAGAGTATTTCAAAAAGGGTGAAAGTTCAGAGGGGTTCACTGAAATTTCCTCTATAAAAAAATACTACATTTTTTTTTTCTCTATTTCATTACATTTTAAAATTACCACTAAATCTGTCAAGAAATATAATTTCTACGTGCTATAATAGAAGAGAAACGTGTTCGCCACACGCGTTTCAATTATTTTGAACCATTTCGAGGTTTGACGAAAAGTCTAAGAAAAAACTTTTTTGTATTTTTTATTGGAAAAAATATAAAAAAGCCTTTTAAACTATCAGTCATTTACAATATAATCTCAAAATATTCAAAAAGTAATAAAGTAACTCATCAAACTACCAAATATAACAAAAATGTCACTTATTTTTTTATATTCCTATAATATCCCTATTATTTTAACGAATAAAATAATAAAATAATTGTAAAAAAAAACCAACAAAAAAAAATTAATGGGCAAATATTTATTTATTCCAATTTTTTTTTTTTTTTTTTTTTTTTTTTTTTAGCTCATTGGTTTTTTTTTGTAATTTTTAAAAATTATTTAGTTTTTTTTTACAATTATTTTATTTGTTAAAAGAATAGGGGTATTATAGGAATATAAAAAAATAAATGGCATTTGTTTTACATTTTGATAGTTTGGAGGCTACTTTATTACTTTTCGAACATTAGAGATTATATCGTAAACGCCGATAATTTGAGAGCTTTTAAATATTTTCCTCTTTTTTATTTTATTTTTATTTTTATGAGGCAGCCAAGGAAAGGACTACAAGTCTTTGAGGAAAGGAAAGGTTCATCTGCGTCTATAAAAAGCCCCGCTTCTGCTCTCTCTTTGCACAACAATTATAATTAACCCACCATGGCTGGTTTTGCTTCTTCATTTGGTTGTGTGCTTTTGATTTCTTCGTTTCTGCTGGCTTCCTACGCTTGTGCGTCGGAGGTGGAAATAAACTATTGGTCTCTTCCTATAGTGAAGGGACTCTCATGGTCATTCTACGAATCTAGCTGTCCTAAGCTTGAATCCGTCGTCAGAAAAGAGCTCAAGAAGATCTTCAAGAAAGACATTGGCCAATCCGCTGGCGTGCTGCGTCTCCATTTCCATGACTGCTTTGTTCAGGCAACAAAAATACATATCTCTCTACTTTTACGTGTAATCCCAACTGGGATTTTGTTTAACTCATTTGGGTTATTGATTTGTGGGTGTAATTTGCAATGCAGGGATGTGATGCTTCGGTGTTGCTTGATGGATCAACCAGTGGTCCGAGTGAGCAGGACGCGCCTCCGAACTTCAGCCTGAGAGCAACGGCATTTGAGATCATCGACGACCTTCGTGAGCGTCAGGGGTGGAGCCAGGTAATTTATATTAGGTGCCGCTAAAATTTTTTTGGTGTCCTATAAACTTTTTTCACTTTAAAATTTTTGTAATTCATACAATATATATACATCACATCACAATATATATAAATTCATAAATATGTGCTCAAAAAATTAAAATACAAAAAAAATGATAATTTTTGTAAGGAGGTGGTGTAAACTTTCTACCCACCAATGAACATTTGACAACTAAGATTATTACACTAACTAAAATAAGATGCAAAACACCTGATTAAAAACTCTTTCTCCCAAAATCACAAAAACCCTCATTTTATTTTTTCCCTCTCCCTCCCTCTCTCTCTGTCTCTCTCTCTCTCCAGCGGGGCGCTCTCCCTTAGACAGTTAGACCCTTACTCCCTTTCTCTCTCTCTGATCTCTCCCTCTCCTCCATCTCTCTCTCCGGCGGCAGCAGAGGTCTTGCAGTTGAAGACGCCTGAGTCCAATACGCAGGAGTCCAGCCTAGATTTTGCCGGAGAAGAAGCCGGAAAATACGCCAGAGCCCAACCCAGACCTCTCCGGTGCACCCCTCTCTCTCTCTCTCTGACCCGAAGCAGAGAACAAAATTCTCTGTTGCCCAGTGGGCTCTCTCACTCTCACTCTACACGACAGACACACACACCGGCAGCAGAGAACAAGAATTCTGAATTTTTTGTGCGGTTGTAATATGGTTGTATGTGGTTCATTGTGGCATCCCTCGGCCGTCAGAGTACAAGAATTCTGAATTGATATGTTATGCAGATTTTGATGATGGTCAACGCAATATGAAAGTTCATGATAACTCAGAAATTTTGGGTTAAGTCCCAGCAATTGTTCACTTTGGTATTGTTAAACTGGTCCAAGTTTTCGGCAAAACTGTTGTGGCATTGATGGTTGGTAGCGAATATGCAAGATCGCTGCTGCCATCGGAGAGGGAGAGACAGAGAAGAGGGAGAGAAAGAGAGCACGGAGAAGTGGGGGAGAAAAATGATGGGTTTGGAATTTTTTTTTTTTTTTATTTGGATGATGTGAGAAAAGATTTTAATATAGTGTTTTGCATCTTAGTTGATTCTGTGTGATTTTCTTAGTTGTCAAATGCTTATTGGTGTGCAGAAAGGAGGTGGTGTAATGATCAATTTGGGCAATATAACACAGCATAGTCGAATCTCGCTTAGTAGTTAGTTCCTATGGGTTTTTTTTTCATTTATGGAGAACCAGATTCCATAGATACTAGGGCCGGCAATTTTTACACGACCCGCGAAAATGACACGAACACGACACGAAAAAATAGGTAATGAGTTTGAGCTTATTGGGTTCGGATCTTAATCGGGTCTATCCATTTTTTGTGTTTGATGGGTTTGCCCGCTAGACACAGTTATTGGCGGGTCGAAAGCCCACATGCCATAGCCCCACCCCTCTACCCACAACCCCAGAAACCCTAAATTTCAAATAGCGAGAGAGGATTACTCTAATAGGTGCGGTGGTGGTGGGCATGGAATCGGAACCGGAGCTCCAAGCTCGACCCGGGAGATTGGGAGGGGCTTCGAAATTGGAGGGCTGATAAAGAGGGCAAATCGGCTGGAAATCGTAGTTGGCCACGATCTCCTCCTTCTGATTAATCCCATTCTTGTTGACACTGCTGATTTGATGCGTGTGGCTGTGAATCGTGATGATGGTCGACCTCCTCTTCCTCCTCCTCCGGATGATTCATCAGGTCGATGAAGTCCTTGGCTTCTTGCTCTGTGTCGCAACCGATCCCTACGAGTCATGTATGGCGTCGTATTCATCGGCTCCCACACCGCCTCACAAAATCGGACCAATTTCGGTGCTTTCGTTTTTCTTCTTTTTTTCTTTCTTTGGTTGGGTTTGCGGATTGACAGGAAAAAAACATGTTTAGTCAAAAAATATGTTGGGTTTGCGTTACTGCGTATTCATTGTCTTTTTTCTTTTTAGCCTTAATAGGTTTAGGTTAAATGGGTCGGGTCGGGTCTACCTAATAGGATCCGATTATTTTAAACGGGTAAAATGGGTCGTGTCGGGTTAACCGACTATTTTCGTGTCATAATCGTGTTAGATCCGATTACCCGTTTAGTTAAATGGGCCGTGTTCGTGTATAGGTTAATCGTGTAACAGGTACCCGCGGGTCGTAAACGAGTCGTGTACAGGTACCTGTTTTGCCACCCTACATATAGGTTTACTATATTCAATTTTCTAGGCAACCGAACAGAAAATAATTAAACGAAACTAACAAAAAAATTACAAATAGAAAAAGATAAATATGTGGGAATTAATAATCAGAAAGAGTAGATCAAGACCTAATTTGGCAGCTGCATCATTGAGTTCGATCATTCATGCCAAGTGCACAATATAACCTCAAGAAACTGATAAAATAAATCGAAAAATCCAAAATTAAAACTTGGTAAAAGAAATACATTAATTAGAACAAAAATCTAACACAAAAGCGACCGAGAGTAAGAAAAGAAAGGGGGAGTTACTTTGCTTGGTGATGATGATGGCGGCGTCTAGACACGATATGGGACAAAAGATCCTCAACCCACTTTGCTTGACAACCTTATTGAAGACCGCAAGGTAGAAACTGTGTTGAGAAGTAATGGCAGTACTAGTAATATTAAGGGTGCTGTGGAATGGGTAGGTAAAAAGTTTTTTTTTTTGGGTGTAAAAAAAATTTTTCAAAAAAATCTTTTGGGGGTGCCATGGCACCCCCAAAGACTGCCGTGGCTCCGCCACTGGTGAGTGTGTCCACAAGGACCACAAGTAGTGCGGACAGGTCGTCTCTTGCGCTGACATCACTGCTATCGCTGCGCATGACTCTGTTTTCCTAGTAAATGCTTCACCACCCCCCTTTTTAGTCTTTACTTCCAAGGTAAAATTTGTAAAAAGGACGGTAGTAATAAGAAGTGAGAGGGTAAATATAGTTTTATTGTTACTTAGGACACTATTTTTCTCATATTTTGTTAATTTTATCGAAGCAACGGTTTCAAATATGAGTAATGTAATAAGTCTTCTTATAATTTTTATAAAATCATCTCAAATATGATACGACTTTTAAAATCATCAATAAATTAAAGTTTAATAAATTATACCTTAAATTTAACGATAATTTTAAAAATTATATCACATTTACAAAAACCTTAAAATCATATTTGAAAGGACCATAAAATAACTATATAAAGACTTATAACATATCGACTAAAATATCTAACGTCTTTATATAACATATCGAGTAAAATATCTAACGCCGTTACGAAAATATCTACTTCCTGTATGTTCTCCATTAAAGTCTGAGTCTGGATTAGCCCATGGGTCATGACTTTTTTTTTATTTTATTATTTTTTATCATTTTCTATTCAAATAATAAGTTTTCTTATTATTTTTTTATACTATTTAAATATTTTTAAATTAGACTAATAAAAAAATTATTTAATTTTTTAAAAATAAATAATAAAGAAGAAAAAAATAATTTTTGTTGGAAAAACTTATACATAAAAATATAGAGTTCTATAGTGTGTACCTTTCATCAAGAACTCACAAATAATGATCTTCGGTAAGTGTTCTACAATGTATAGTGATGCCTCTCACGTCCAGAATTTGAAAGAAATACTCAACGGTGATGTTTTGTTACAAGAACAAAACATATATGCCCACAACCTACATGCTCTATGATGGAGAATATAAGAGAGAATTGAGAGAGATTCAGAATTTCTAATTTTGAAATGATTGAATGAAAAACTATTGTTTAACTTCTATCTCAGGAGTATTTATAACCAACCAAGAGACACAACTCTTGGTTAAGAGATACAACTCTTGGCTAAGAAACACAACTCTCTTGGTTAAGAGATACAACTCTTGGCTAAGAAACACAACTCTTGGCTAAGAAACACAACTTTTGGTATTATATGGACCAGCTTTACTATGGGTATATTCAATTACTAACATCTCCCACTTACACATAGTGAGCATGGGCTAACCATACGTCTCTCATATTGATATGTCTCTCTTATCAATCTATGACATCATTCATACTTGCAACTAGGTCGTGCAACCGTCGAGCACACCTGTAGAAATATCGGGAGCATTACACTAAGTCTTGTTAGAGACTAGCATAGCAACATCCCTAAAAACAAAAAACAAAAAAACAAGGTCTCGTTATGCCTCAGACTCATTCGGTCACATTGGATTAAACATCTCAGATCCCCCATGAATTTAATTTTTCATAAGCATGTTAAACCCCCACTAACTGTAATGCATTTACGATTATGTCGCAACATTCAAAAAGCGACATAACCTGTCGACTGTAAATACAAAACGTGAATGTGTTACCAAATAATCTTCCCTCGCCCTCATGTTACTTAGCTTAAGTTCAACCGCTTTCCTAGTCATGTCTCTTTAGACCGCATCATTCATGGCCATAGACAACATGCTAAAGTAGCAAACGCTGAATCCTTTGCCTCATAACATAGTCAAAGGTCACATATGGCATAATTAGGGTCTTAATAATGACCCATAAGACTCACACGATGAGGAAGAAGGGATCAATTCACTCACCTCCATTGTCGGTCGTACGAGCACATGTAGTATGAAATACATGCTACGGTGGAGTTCTCTTTCCAAAAGAGTGTATGTCTAAGCTCAAAGACACCGTACAAATCTTAATCTAGTCGCTACCCAAGTGCCTAACCCGAGTCCTCTATTTGCTCGCCACCTCAGGCGCCAAATTAAGGTCTCGCATTTGGCTAATCACAGGCTAAATGGATTGTGGGATATCCATGCACGGTCCAAAAAAAAAATTTCTCATCATAGACCTCATCTTAGCACTAACTAAGGCGACATATCTATAAATGTGTCTCACCTTAGCACCAACTAAGGTAACCTTATTTTAATTTGCTTGCTATCAAAGCGCCAAATGACACAATGTCTCATCTCTACCTTGCTACCACAGAATTAGAGGCGATCGCTCGTGTGAGAAAGTCGATCTAAACCTGTTGACATACTTTCTTTGCCAATGCTAAACATGGCTTATGTGTGTATACTAGTAAAAACAATATGATTCATTTAATGTCATACAAAAAATGAAAAATCATCACATATATAAAAATAATAATATTCCAAGTAAAATACATCCAATGTACATGGTCAGCAAAAATAATCATAATCTACGAAGTCCTAAACTCCTAACATGAGCCATATGAGCATCTCGAACTATAGGCTTTGTTAGCGGATCAACTATCATTTGACTTGTAGAAATATGTTTAAGCACCACTTGTTTCTTAGTGACCATATCTCGTATGTAATGATATCTAATGTCTATGTGTTTGGTTCTTCCATGATATTTGGGATCTTTAGCATAGGCAAGTGCTGCCATACTATCACAATGAATTGTCACAGGATCATTAATTGTTGTGACTACATTCAAATGCTATAAGAATCGCCTCAACCAAACCGCCTCTTGTATTGCAGCTGAGCATGCTATATACTCTGCCTCCATAGTAGATAAAGCTATACAAGGTTGCTTTTTGCTACTCCAAGTAATCGCTCCATTACTGAGCAAAAATGCATATCCTGTCATGGATTTGCGCTCGTCTAGGTCACTACCCCAATCAGCATCACTATAACCAACTAAACGCAAATCTCCACCTTGATAGCAAAGTGCATAATCCATTGTTCCCTTGAGGTATCTGAGTATTCTCTTCACTGCTTTCCAATGAGCAAATCCTGGATTTGATTGGAATCTACTAACTAACCCAACAACATAACATATATCTGGTCTAGTACACATCATAACATACATCAGACTACCGACGGCACTAGAATATGGAACTCGAGACATCTTTTCCTTTTCTTCTTGAGTTTTAGGACTCATTTCTAAATTTAAGGGTTTGCCCCTAAAAACAGGAGTGTCAATGGGTTTGTAGTTATGCATTTGGAAGCGTTCAAGAATTCTTTTAATGTAAGTCTGTTGAGACAAACTCAAAAGTTTCTTCGAACGATCCCTACTAATTTTAACTCAAAGAATATAATCTGCTTCGCCCATGTCCTTCATCTCGAAAGTAGAGGACAACCATCCTTTAGTGGTGACAATCATTTTTTTTATCATTTCCTGCCAATAAAATGTCATCAACATACAAAGAAAGGATTACAAAAATTCCTTTGGATCATTTCACATACACGCAATGATCTTCTTCAATCATCTTAAATCCATTAGAAATAATGGCTTGATGAAATCTTTGATACCATTGCCTAGATGATTGTTTTAAACCATAAATGGATCGTTTGAGCTTGCAAACTTTGCGCTCTTTTCCTTTAGCTACGAAACCAAGAGGTTGATCCATATATATTTCCTCATCTAGTTCTCCGTTGAGAAATGCAGTTTTAACATCCATTTGGAATAATTCTAAATCCAAATGTGCAACAATGGCAAGGATCGTGCGAATAGAGGCAAACCTTACTACTAGAGAGAAGGTTTCCTCATAGTCTACACCCTCCTTTTGGGTGTAACCCTTCGCTACAAGGCGTGCCTTATACCTTTCAATTGAACCATCCGCCTTACGCTTGATCTTTAAGACCCATTTTTTTCCAATGGATTTGCATCCTGGTGGAAGGTCTACCAAATCCCAGACCTGGTTAGTCCTCATTGACTCTATTTCTTCATTCATTGCTTTCATCCACTCATTACTAGCTGGAGATGAGATAGCCTCATGTTATGACCTAGGCTCATCATCTTGTGGAGCAACCATGAAAACATCCCCTTCCATCTCAAAGTGTCGTCGAGGGATTTTTCCACGTTCATTTCTATGCAATTGAGGTTCTTGTGAATCCTCTTCTAGTGGTGTGCTCCCACTAGGCGGCAAGTCACTCCCATTGTCTCTAGGAGATTGAGAAATTTCTTCCTCATTCTCTACTAGACTACTTGGAGTGTCTCCCTCCTGATCCACTAATTCATAGAGTTCCAAATCTTTATTAACCTCGCCCATGCTAGGGTATTCATTCTCAATAAAATCGACATCTCGTGACTCTATTTCAGTCACTCTTCCATCGGGTTGTTCTCCTATCAATACGTAGCCCTTAGAATGTTCTGAGTATCGTATAAAGATACACTTCTTTCCTCTAGGGCCTAACTTCCCATACTTATGGGAAGTATCATGAACAAAACCCGTCGAACCCCATGATCGTAGAATATCCAAATTGGGCTTTTCGCCGGTCCATAACTCGTATGGTGTGGAAGGTACTGATTTTGAGGGCACTCGATTAAGAATGTAGGCTGCAGTCATAAGTGCATCCCCCCAATAGGATATTGGTAGGTTTGCTTGTGCCATCATTGACCTAATCATTTCTAGCAGAGTTCGATTTCTCCTCTCCGCCACACCATTTTATTGTGGCGTACAAGGCATCGTTAGCTGCCTTTTGATTCCTTTTTCTTCACATAGCTCTTTAAATTGCTCAGATAGATATTCGCGTCCACGTCAGTTCTAAGAGCTTTAATACTCTTGTCTAATTGGATCTCAACCAAAATCATATAACGTCTAAAGCAATTCAAAGCTTTAGACTTATGGGAGATTAAGTAGACATCACCATATCGCGTGTAATCATCAATAAATGTGATGAAGTAGGAACCACCATGCGTTGCCCTTATATTCATTGGGCCACAAATGTCTGAGTGAATTAGTTGCAATGGGAAGGATGCCCTAGTGGCTTTTCCAAATGGTTTTCTTTTAGACTCTCCCATAAGACAATGTTCACATGTGGGCAATGACGTTTTAGCGAGTGGGTCTATAAGACCTTCTCTAGCCAATCTTTTCATTCTATCTTGCCCTATATGGCCTAATCTAGTATGCCATAATATAGAATCATTATAAACATTATCACTAGAAGTCAACAAAGCAATTGCATTATCATAACATAAATTATTGATGTCTAAAACCATTAGAAACAAAGCCACAACCATAGTACTGTGTATCTAAAAATATCTTTACAGCCATATTCTTAAAAGCAATCTCAAACCCTAATCTAGGCAACTGATTAATTGATAGCAGGTTTCGCCGGACTTCAGGAGCATACAAGACTTCATGGAGTAACAAAGTGCGCCCACATCGCAAATCGAGTTTGTAAGTACCAATGCCTAGTACATCCACACTAGATCCGTTCCCCATGTATAATTTTTGGCTCCCAACTAGTAGGCGACGATACTCCACGTACCTCGTACGTTCTCTCGCTACATGTTCGGTTGCTACTGAATCTACAGTCCATTCAAAAGAAGAATCAACAACCATAACATGAATAGTAACATAAATACCATGAGACATGAAATTAGGGAGTACCTTCTTCGGCTTAGTGCATTCACGAGCGAAGTTTCCTTCCTTGCCACAATTGAAACAGTTCAACTTAGATTTGTCTTTCTTCCCACCACACTTACCTTTCCTGTGTTTGGTGGATTTAGCCTTCTTAGGCGCAGGTCTTCCAGTCATTCCTTGCATGGGACCCTTCCTCTGGTTCCAACGTTTGGGCCTAAATGCCCTACGCAAACTAGATTCAACCATATTAACAAATGCTTCAGGTTTAGCACCCTCTAGGCGCTCAGCCTCAATCTCAAGATGACGCGCTACATCCTCAAATGTTTTAATATTTTCATTGTGTGTCATGTTTTGGCTCATATTTTCCCAAGATTTTGGAAGAGACCGAATGACAGCTTGGACCTGCTGTTCATCAGTGAGATTGTTTCCAGCGACTTTAAGCTCACGAATCATAGAAGACATCACCCTCAAATGCTGCTTCATTGTATGGTTATAGCGCATTGAGTATGAGTCGAACTTCATCGTTAATCTGCGCAGCCCAGTAGTCGAAGTGCCTCCATATCTCAACTTGAGGGCTTCCCACATGTCATAGGCAGTCTGACACTCTTCAAACTCGCATATAAGATCATTGCTCATGCTGCTTAACAATGTGAAGCGCGCATAACGATCTTTCTTGAGCCAACTCTCATAGGCTTCAAGATCGCGTTGATGTTGAGGAGTGTCCCCTTGTTGAGGAGTAGTCATGGATTGGGTTATGGTCTCCAAGACCTCTTGTTCGTTCAAGACATATCGGATCTTTCGATGCCAAATGTTGTAATTATCCCCATCCAATTTCTCTCCTTTATTTAGGTCAGCAATAATACTCTTAGAGGCCATTTTCACTACATTTAAAACGAGAGGAATATTATTAATATGTACACACATTTACAAAATTTTGCTGTGTTAATCCAAATAAAATAAAATAATTTATGCACAAGTCTCGAGATCGAAAATTCGCTAAGCTCTTAATCATCTCTCGCGCCACAAGTACTTATTATCATATTTAATTTGATTTCCGCGCAAAACCACATAAGGGAGGAGAAATAAATTCAACTCAACCTAACTCCCACTATTTAAATTAATTCTAGGTAACAAATATAAATAATATCATGCCAAGAATAAATTTAATGTCATCATATTAGGGGCTACATATACTCTAAAAAATTATCTCAACAAATTTAAAAGAGTAACCATGCATTTTATTTCTTCTAAGAAATAATTATGGATTTAGATATACAATTTTTTTTATATAAAAATAAATCCATAAATAATTACTACTACCCCAAACAATTTTTCATGCATGTCAATATTAAACATACTGTACAAAAAAAATAAAATTTGACATGCAATCTTTTCAACAAATGAATTTTCATTCATTTTGTGCATTTATATATTATTGTATTATATATAAGTTTATAACAAAGGAAATCTATTTCTTAAAAGATTCAGTAGCCACACGGCATGGGTTCAAACCCCATTGCAAATTTGCAATGTCTTTTACCGAATTGCACAAGCATGAGTGGAAACTACACACTTTTTCAGTAAAAGAGTTTACAAAAATTGCAGGCGGGGAATCGAAACAGGGCCATTCTCCTCAAAAAAGCATCTCTTGACCGTTGAGCCAAAGCCGCTTCTTGAGAAGGTGCAACGGTTCAAATATATAGATCGTTATTTATATATTCAACCAGACCATCTTCAACTTCTGAAAAACCTAAATGGTGCCCTATTTTCATACTCGCCTTCTAACTTAAATCCTTAAGATCTCCCTTATTATAGGTCCGTTTTACGCATTCCATATGTCAAATTAAACCTTATGACAAGCATAATCTAATCATATGAAAAATTAACACATTTGATGATAATCAATTATCAGAAAAATAAAAACAAAGTTCATGTTCTTCAACTAAGAATGTGTATATCTCTTAACATACATGTCCAATCATCACCAAATTTTGTGGGCATGTTCATATGACTGTTCTCTACAATATGTATAAATTCGGTGGTCTAATTCATTCATTTTCGAAATTTGCCATTAAAGGCCATATATTAATGAAAATTGTATATGAATCATAAACTTAGTTTCATTACATTTTCTCATGTACAAAAAAAAAACATTTACACAGGCATANGGTCTAATTCATTCATTTTCGAAATTTGCCATTAAAGGCCATATATTAATGAAAATTGTATATGAATCATAAACTTAGTTTCATTACATTTTCTCATGTACAAAAAAAAAAACATTTACACAGGCATACATACAATGAGAAACACTCAACTTGGCTCTGATATCAATGTTGGAAAAACATAAACATAAAAATATAGAGTTCTATAGTGTATACCTTTCATCAAGAACTCACAAATAATGATCTTTGGTAAGTGTTCTACAATGTATAGTGATGCCTCTCACGTCCAGAATTTGAAAGAAATACTCAACGGTGATGTTTTGTTACAAGAACAAAACATATATGCCCACAACCTAAATACTCTATGATGGAGAATATAAGAGAGAATTGAGAGACATTCAAAATTTCTAATTCTGAAATGATTGAATGAAAAACTATTGTTTAACTTCTATCTCAGAGTATTTATAACCAACCAAGAGACACAACTCTTGGTTAAGAGATACAACTCTTGGTATTAGATGGACCAGCTTCACTATGGGTATATTCAATTACTAACAATTTTATATTAAAATAATGTTAAGAAAAACAAAATTGTTATATTAAATTTAAAGTAATACTTTTGGTTCTAAGTTTCTTTGGTTTAAGAAATATTATTTCAAGCGATTTCTTAAAGAGTTTTTCTTACAAACCTTTGTATGTGTGCAGTTTCGTCACCGCAGTCAGGAGGTCCCGACTACAACGTGCCGTTGAGAAGGAGGGACGGACTAACCTTCGTTACAAGGGAGGTAACGTTGGCCAATCTTCCGGTACCCTCAAGCAACGCCAGTGTCATTCTCGACTCTTTGGCCACCAAAAAGTACATTTCGAGGTTTAATGATTTTTTTTTAAAAAAATAAAATAAAATTTTTTTAAAAAAAAACCGTGTAAAGAACGTGGGGGAGTCATTATAATGTGCTTACCTCACTTTTTGAAATGTGTGCAATTTTTAAGGAAAATATTTTCAGAGATGGTCCCTGAATATTTGCCATGGCCCATGCTGATCAGGCTGGTGAATATTGACTACGTTAATAGAAGTGTTTGAATGGAACACACGGCAACAACTCTTTTAGATTTTTTCCTCTTTTTTTACAAGCATGTCTTAAAAGGAAAAAAATTGTGGTACGTAACTAATATGCATTCTGCCAAATTATTCCTTCTAGCTGAATGAGCAACTAGGCAGTCTAGGCTCGCCTATTTTATTCTTAATAATTATTATTAATTGAGTCTTGTATTTAATTTATTCGCAAGACGTCAAATTAATACCTGACCCTTTTTGTGCTTGTGATTTCAAAGTCATGGACATCTTAATTAGTTGGTCTTTTATCTTATTTACTGTTATTTTTATCTAAAATATTTCACATCTCGATCTGCAATTGATTTTGAGCTAATCATTTGATGAAGCTTTTCTTTAAATTAGATCCTTAATCTATTAAAATAACATACGTACAAAATATCTCTATCAACTTATAGTTAAAATACTAGATCTTATAAAAATTTAGCTAATAAGGCCTCAAAATCCCCTCCAACAGATTAACTTTATTAAGAGTTCATTTGGAAGTGCGTTTCAATAAATTGAGTAGATTGTACTTATTTAAAAAAATACGAATTTAAACCAAAATCACGATTTCGCTTAAAATATATATTTAGGGTAGTATTTACTTATTTGGCCATGAAACCGCTATTATATTCTAATATTATCTAAACACTCAATAAAAAAGTACTACTTCTCGTCTATGCGATTTTAAAAAGTAGAGATTTCAAAAACTCAATTTTTAAAAATATGCTTATTGAAATCGCACTTCCAAACAGGTTTTAAATTATCTAAAACACACGTTTTGCTACGGTGTTTGGTTGGACATGTGAATCTCGAAATAATAATCCTTAATCTTATTAGTATTAACCGTTGAATCATATTGATATTTTGATGAAATTGAATTAGGTTATAATTTAGCCAAACTTGAAAAAGCACTTTTGATTCTCGTTATGATACGGCTTTTAACGGGCATATGTTACTATGATTAAGAAGAGATTGAAAAAATAAAGTGGACCATTATTTTGAACTATTCCGAGGGTCAATTCTATCGCAGGTTCTTTGTATAATTGTATTGGAGGATTTGTTTTTGCTTTTGTTTTTAAATATTGGCCACCGAATAAAAAGAACCGGCGGCTGAAAAGGAGAGGCTCCTTCTCCCTCCAAAAGTCTAGCATAAAGCCAAAGAATAATAATAAAAAATTTGTTTGTTTGATTGTTTTGTTTTGTTTTGTTTTTCTCACATGTCCACGTAAGCAAAGGTGAGAATAAATCAAATTAATAATTTTCATTTTATTAAACGTAACCTTAATCGATTGAACTACTTTAATGAAAGAAAAATTCAAATTAATAACCTTTACTTTATTATACGTGATTATAAGCGAGATCATATCATATTAATCTACTTCATGGGACATAGACTTTTTTGTTTTTGTTTGTGGTCTTGAGGCAGCCTAGCCCAGCCCCCAAGCAAATACTTTTCAACTATGACTTTACTGTCTTCCAAGCTTTTGATGAAAGCTTAATCTCCATCTATATAAAGCCCCTCCCTTCTGCTCTCTGTCTGCACAAACAAATTATAATTAACCCATCACCATGGCTGGTTTTGCTTCTTTTTCTTGTGTGCTTTTGATTTCCTCAGTTTTGCTGGCTTCCTACGCTTGTGCGTCGGAGGTGGAGCTAGACTATTCGTCTATTCCAATAGAGGCGGGACTGTCATGGGATTTCCACGACTCTAGCTGTCCTAAGCTTGAGTCCATCATCAGAAAAGAGCTCAAGAAGATCTTCAAGAAAGACATTGGGCAAGCCGCTGGCTTGCTGCGTGTCCATTTCCATGACTGCTTTGTTCAGGTAACAACACCCTTTTGGGAACTATATATCTTTTTTTACAAGCCGATTCTCATACGATTTATATATATGTAATTCTGTGGGAGGATTTGAGTTCTGATTTGCTTCTGTGATTTGCAATATTGCAGGGATGTGATTCGTCGGTGTTGCTAGTTGGATCAGCCAGTGAGCGGGAAGCGCCTCCGAACAAGTTCTTGAGAGCAACGGCATATGAGATCATTGACGACCTTCGTGAACTTGTCCACAAGAAGTGCGGCCGGGTTGTGTCATGCTCTGACATCACTGCTCTTGCTGCGCGTGACTCTGTTTTCCTCGTAAATTCTCCGCCACCCTATTCACTTCATAAGAAATCTTTTACTAAAAGATGATATTATATTGGCGAAAAGTTTATTTATTGGTATACTTGTATTTCTCTTTAATTATTAGACTTTCTCATCGATGATTAGTAAAAGAGTTCATATTTATAGTATTTTTATTTCCTTTAATGTGTGTTTAATATTTTTTAAAATGATAAAAAAATATTTAATAAGGTAAAATATAACCTTTTATTAATTTATTATTATTTTTTTATCTATGAAGAGTATTTTTGTAACTTTGAATTGCAGAAGGAAATATTGCAATTTTGATAGGGACGTTACAAAAATTTTAATATGACTAATATTATTTAGTATATTTAGCTCATTAATCAACATTTGAAAGACTTTATTTATTTATTTTTACATAAAATGCTAATTTTTATGATATTTTAATTATTTAAAAATTAATTTACTAAATATCCTTACTCATAGGTAAAAGTGATAAAAAGGACGGTAAGGGTAAATATAATCTTACCGTTAATTACTTTCATAGCTAAAATTATTGCAGTGGCTATTGACCCTTCAAAGTGCGACTTTTATCCAACGCAGTAAGATTGGCAGATACCAATATATCTACTTTCACTTGCCAGAAAAAAAAAAAAAAAAAAACAAAAACAAAAATATATAACTATTTTCTGTCTGTTCTCCATTAAAGGAAGGATACCCCAGTGGACCCACATCTGGGACATGGAAGTAATTTCTTAAATTTAGTTTGGAATATTTATCCTGAAACTTCTTCTCTTGACTTTACATCTTTTTATATTCTGCTCTTGACTTTACATCTTTTTATATATATATATATATATATCTTTTGTAGTTTTAGATAAGGTCGTAAATTTCCTCCTACTTAGGTGGAAGGAACATGCTTTTTAATTTTTAATTTTGTAATTTAGGATCACATGACTTTTCAAGGTTGACTCGGTCTTTTAATGGGTTACCGGTCATTCAAGCTTGGGAGAAGCACGTATTTTTGTTAATACTATTAAAAAAATTATGTGCTTTTTCACAAGATAAGATTAAGAGCACTGTACTTTGAATAGAATTATTAAATTTTTGTCCATTTTTAAATAAAATTATTAAAAAACGAAAATAATTTATGTCCTTTAAAGTAATGCTAAATTAACCTCTGTGTTTTTGTGCAGTCAGGAGGTCCCGACTACAATGTGCCACTGGGAAGGAGGGATGGACTATCCTTCGCTACAACAGATGAGACAGTGAAGAATCTTCCCTCGCCTAATAACAACACCGCTGTCCTTATCGATGCTTTGGCCCTCAAGAATTTGGACGCCACCGATTTGGTAGCCCTCTCCGGCGCCCACACAATTGGCTTGGCTCACTGTTCCGCTTTTATTGACCGCCTCTACCCAACTCAAGACCCTACCATGGACGAGTGTTTCGCCGCAGACCTGAAAAAGGATTTTTGTCCCAGCGAAGATTCCAAAAATGATAACACCACCACCACCGTGGAGGATATCCGAACGCCCGACAAGTTCGACAACAAGTACTACGTTAACCTCGTGCATCGCCAGGGCTTGTTCACGTCCGACCAAGACTTGTACACGGATAGCAGGACAAAGGACATCGTCGCTCGCTTTGCTGTCAACCAGGAACTCTTCTTCGAGCAGTTTGCCAAGTCAATGATTAAAATGGGCCAATTGACCGTGTTGACGGGCAATGATGGGGAGATTCGTGCCAATTGCTCGGTGAAGAATTCTGATAATATCAAGCTGAAAACTGTGCTGGAAGAAGAGGAGGCAGCTGCCGAGTTGAAGTAAGGGTGTTTATGAACATGTATTACCCTATTTTATGTATTTCTTTTTCTAAGAAGGGGGGGGGGGGGGATTACGAGTTGTTTAATTATGTGTTTTAAACTTTGGAACGAGTATATTTCTTGTTTAATTAATGTTATAACTTTTGCTTCATTAAGGTTGCAATATATATTCTCTACCCACAAAAAAAAAAATGAAAAAAAAACCCTGATAAAATAATTTTAAAATAAAAATAAATGAAAAAATAATTTTTCTTAATTTTTTTTTATCACGGATATTTTTATATTTTTTGTACAGGTTGTACCTCCGATTGAAATTGGGAGGAACATTGCAACAATTGAAGAGCTAAAAAAAAAAAAAACATTTTAAATCACATGGTAATTGAAAAGGGTATATGTACTTTCCCGTCCTTAAGTATTTTTTGATGACTACATTATGTTACATTACTATTTATTCTATAAGATTAAGTTGATAGAAAAATATAAATTTAATCAATAATTTAGCCTGAATTTCTTTTTAATAAGTGAAACACAATACGCAAAATGTTTAATTAAAATGAAAATGAATTAATAGAAAAAAAGTTGGAACTCAATATGTTTGAACTCATAAAATAACAATTTTATCATAGAGAAAAGTTGTCCAAAAAAGCGAAAAAGTAGTAGTTTTTTTTTTTTTCTAATTTAATATTTAATCAATAATTTAGCTCAAATTTCTTTTTAATAAGTGAGGCACAATACGTAAAATATTTAATTAAAATGAAAATAAATTAATAAAAACAAGGTTTGAGCTCAATATCTTTGAACTCGTAAAATAACAATTTTATTATAGAGAAAAGTTGTCCAAAAAAGCGAAAAAGTAGTTTTTTTTTTTCTAATTTAATATTTGTCTCCCTTAAACACACTATTAAACTATTATTTGTGACATTCTCTCTCAAATAATGTGAGTACCTTATCTTTTAAATGTGTACTCCTTTTGAGGGATGGTCCTTGAATAATTGCCTTGTAGGTTTAGAGGCTGGTGATTTTTGACAATGAGGGACTAGTGTTTGAATGGAACCACAGTAACTGGCCAACTACCGTAGGGTTAGGCTAAAAGCCCTTTTCAACCAAACCACCTATGACGTGTCCCGGGGTTGAATAGCACGAAGTTTCTACACTTCTGAATTTTTATCAATAAACCCCAAAATAAAAAAAATAATAATAATGATGGTACGTAGGCTTGTGTGACTCTGTCAATTCCTTCTGGATGACCAACTAAGATTCCCTATTTGCATTATTAATCATCATTAGTAGGAAACTTTACTTTAGACCTTTAAATTACCATGCAATTTGACATAATCTTCAAACTTTGAAATCTCTTAATTTAGATTCTTGAATTTTTAATTGCAATTAATTTGAACTTGTCCATAAGATTTTAAGCATTAAAAGTAAAACAATGACATTTATTACTACAAAAAAATGGTTGTTTAGTGATGGTTAGTATAGTGTCGGTTTTTATATGCCTAATAGTATCGGTTTTAGCGAAATCGACACCATTTTTTCCAACACTATTTAATAGTGTCGATTTTAGCAAAACTGACACTACTTAAAAAAGAGGCGTCGGTTCAACAGTAACCGACACTATTAAGAGATGTCGGTTACTGTTGAACCGACACCTCTCTAAAAAAATTAAAAAGCCCGCCTCTCTCTCATCTAGCTCCCGCACGCCTCTGTTCTTCTCTGTATTTAATTTTTTTTCGTCTCTCACTCCACCGAACCAAAAAAAAAAAAAAAAAAAAAAGAATGCAAAAAAATTACAAAACAGCTAGCTGAGTTTTCCGTTCAAGTCTGGTATGTGTCCGACGAGGTGCAATCGTACAACAAATATATTCTCGAGCTTGGTTAGGTTTCCGATCTCTGAAGGCAGGGGACCGAGCTTGAATCGATTTGTAAGCGAGTTCGAACCTAGTCAACTCACTAAGATTGCCTAAGAAGGAAGGGATAGAGCCACTAAGAAAGTTGTTACTCAGGGAGAGCACTCTCGGCGCTTGGAACCGGCCAAAGCTCACCAAGATATCCCCGTAAAATTGTTCGAGGATAGGTCAAGTACTTCTAGTTCTGTGAAATCTGGCGAGAATTCCGACACCTCTCCAACGAAGTAGTTAAGGGTGAGGGTCAGCAAGCGAAGGTGTGAGCAAAGAGCCAAGGGCTGGGACGAGAGAGTACCATTGAAGCAACTGTTGCCGAGAGAGAGGTTTTGCAGGATCCGAATCCAACAGAAATCATACGGAAACCCACCGTAGATAGCTGTTTTTGGTCTTCTTTGTCGACCCAAGAGGGGCGTTCACGGATGTGTGTATTGGTTGGCCTGGGTCGATGCCTGACGACCAGGTGCTTGAGAAATCTGCGCTTCATCAAAGGGCTAGCGGCGGACTTCTCTTTTCTTTTCAGTAAATGGTCTTCTTGTGTTGTTTTCTGTTTGATTTAGGGTTTTGGGTTTCTGGGATTTTGTAGGTTTTGGTTTTGGTTTTTTTTTTTTTTTTTTTTAAGCGTTTTGATTATAGGTTTCTTCTTTACTCTTGCTGTTTTGAAATTGCTGATTTATGCTTTCCCTAGATTTAGTAGTCAAGGGTGTTTTTGATGTCAGGAGTTTCTTGACAAGTGCAGTAGTTGTGCCCTCAGATTTGATGTTCATAAGGAAGTCAATAATCCTTATATGTCATTCTTAGTTGTGTCCTCAGATTTTCTGCTATGTCAATGTGCCCTTACACGCAGATCTTTTATCATCTTGGCATGGCTTGGGATTTACGTTGGACAACATCTCCATGTGAGAGAATAAAATACTATCCAAAGAAGCAAAAAGTATTTTCTCAACCCGGTGTGCATAAGCAAACTAGGTTGAGAAAAAATATATATATTTTAAAAATAATTTAGTGACGGTTTTTTAAAAAAACCGTCACCTTTTAAAAGGTGTCGGTTGAACAGCACCAATGTTCAACCGTCACCTTTTAAAAGGTGTCGGTTGAATAGTACCACTGTTCAACCGACACCTTTCCTTTAGTGTTGGTTTAGGAAAACTGACACTAATTAGCATCGGTTTTCCTAAACCGAATTAGTGTCGATTTTCCTAAACCGTCACTAATTCAGTATTCCCTACCCATGATTTGCTTCTTTTTCAAATTGACCCTATTAAACCGTCACCTTTAAAAAGGTGACAGTTTTTAGCCCTAAACCGACACTAAAAAACCATCACTATATCCCCTTTTTTTTTTGTAGTGTATTCTCTTGACTTTTTTTATAAAATTTTAAGTTTACCCTTAATTTTAAATTAAAAATTTAAAAATATACATTATATATATATAAAAAAAAAATCACAAGGTGACCGTGGGCCACCTTGTGACCCTATTTTTCAATTTTTTTAATAAAAAGAAAATTAAAGGGTAATTTTGTCTTTATAAGGGTTTAATGGCAAAAATAAATGGAGGGAGTTAAATTGACTGCAATTGAAAGTTCAGAGGCCTAAGTTGAGAAGTTTCAAAGATTGAGGAGGTATGTCAAATCGAGTGGTAGTTTATGACTTTAAAGTGAAATTTTTCCTTATTATTATTATTACTTGAGTTTTTTTTTTTTTTTTTAATAAAAAATACTACATTTTTTTTTTTCTATTTCACTACATTTTAAAATAACCATTAAATCTGTCTAGAAATATAATTTCTACACATAAATTCTTTTTAATACGTCAAATACCCGACGGTGCTTAATTTTGTGCTTTTGATTTCAAAGGCCCTTCAGAATAGCTGCTCAGTGCTCCTGGACACCTTGTTGGGCTTTATCTTATTACTCTTATTTTTTATCAACTTTTTCTCTAACAAAATTTTTATGTCTGCAATTGATTTTGATCTTACCACATTTCACGCAAGTATCCCTCGTATTCGAGGAGTAGCTTAATTAGTTGTGTATCATGCCTCATGAAACGAAAGTCACTAAATTGAATGTTCCATTTTTTGAATATCCCATTATTTTTAAGAAAAAAAATTTTAACAAAAAAAAACTTTTACGTCGAAACCAACAAATTAAGCCAAAATAAAAAAATGATGCTTTTTTTTATTATTAATTAACTAAAATACAGAATCCTTACACGTACACGTGATAGAAAGGGCGAATCCCGTTCCCACAGACCGGATGTAATAATTTGACTTTCTGGTAGATAAAAACAATGTGATCAATTGTTGTGCACTTGCAAAAGTATATACCTTTAGCCATTTTCAGAGCATATTTTTATATGTTCTTGGATGCCAAGTTGGCCACTTGTCTTAATATACTGTTTCTTAGTGGATAAGATTTGATTTCCATGGCTAGTCTATATATATATATCTTTAATCCAAGTTGCAATCTTGTGAAACATTGAGAACTGTGAGTGGTCTGTGGAGTAGTTTAATTCACCCGTTAACATTTAATATGTTTCAATGGTTTTCGACGAGGTTGCTGAAGCTAGGCAAACTATTCAAAATGAAAATTAAGCTTAAAAAAAGACTTAATCTGGCTATAAATATAATAGCCTATTAGCCATTGTGTTCACCAAGAAACCAACAATGGCGGGTGCTAATGCTTCCTTTACCTCTCTTCTGTTGATATCTTCTCTTTTGCTAGCTTCCCATGTGAGTGGCTTGGAGGTAGAGTACTCCTCTCTCCCTCTGGTGAAGGGGCTCTCATGGAAATATTACGACTCCAGCTGCCCTAAGCTTGAGTCGATTATCAGAAGCCACCTGAAGAAGGTCTTCAAAGAGAACATTGGCCTGGCTGCCGCCTTGCTCCGCCTCCAGTTCCATGACTGCTTTGTTCAGGTAGTAAACTCTCACACGTCCACCCATATATGTGACTTTAATTAACGCTCCTTTATTAGAAATAATGGTTCTTTTTTTTTTGGTAAATCTTAAGGACGTGTTTGGCAAATGATAGAAGCATTATGTGCACAAACAGTTTGCAGCGCCCCCCCCCCCCCCTTTTTTTTGGGTTTTGGTTTTGTTAGAAAAGGCTTATTTGTGCATACGTTTGAGGGGTTTAAAAGTACGTTTAACATTCAAAAAATTTGTTTGAAAAAAAAAAGTACATGTTTGATAAAAAAAAATTAAAAATACTTTTAAGGACAAAAAAACAAAATAACCAAAACTAAGCACTTTTAGCAAATGCTTAAAAAAAACTTTTACAAAAAAAAAAAAAAAACTTTTTGATTTAAAAGGTATAAAAAGTGTTTTGATGTAATATATATAAAGATAAGAAGTGCTTTTTAGTGGGTTCATATTTAAAACATATTTTTTGGTTTAAATTAATTGTTAATGATTTTTTTGAGTGGTGGCCGAAACCACCCAAAATGGACCCAAGGTGAAACCACTCGGTTCCAAGTTTTTATTTTATTTTATATTTTACAATATTTATAGTTTTTTATATTTATAATTTGTTTATTATATAAATGACACATATTATAATTATGATTGGTGCTGGCATGGCATTTAATGGTTTTTGTTAAAAAAAAAAATTGGGCAGAAATTGATTGTATAGACCTATTTGTTTATTTTTGCATATTGCATAGGATCTTATTATGCATTTTTCCCATTATGTTTTGAAAAGTTCTTTTTAAAAAAAAATAAAAAAAAAATAAAATACAGCCATTAGTCTTTACCAAACGAAGTTTTATGTTTTTGTCGTTAATTTTGTTTGAATTTCAGCGTAAGCTGAGATGACCTTTAACTTACCTTGTATACATTTTGCTCTTTCTTATTCCTATCTTTCCGAGTGTTTGTTTCAACTTAATTTAGTGGGTCTTTTGAATTGTTCCACCACGACTAATTAACTAATATTTGTTCAACATAAATTAAATAATATGCAGGGATGTGATGCTTCGTTGTTGCTCCATGGATCAACCAGTGGACCAACCGAGCAGGATGCCCCTCCCAACCTTACCTTGAGGCCGGAGGGATTTGAGATCATCAACGATCTCCGTCAGCTTGTCCACGACAACTGTGGAAGTGTCGTCTCTTGTGCTGACATCACCGCCATAGCAGCGCGTGACTCTGTTTTTTTGGTAAACGACCCGAGCAAGGGCTTTCTTATTCGAGCCAAAGTCTTCAAAATTTTATTTTGTTTCCCTAAGTTTTAAATTATTTTTCCTCTTAAATATTAATGTCTTTGTACTTTTTTTTGGGGTAGTTATCAATTTATGTTATTAATAAGTTTTTTGCTTTTAAAGTATTGGTCACTGTTGTTATTTTATTATTTTCAATTATATAAAATGCTATACCACATTTTGTGTGGATGTTGAAAGTTAATTATAATATAGGGTCTAAACAAATTTAATATAAACTAAAACATGGTTCAAAGTAGAGTAACGCGCGTGCGTGGATTCTTAATATTTAAAGACACCCTTATCTTAATTTTAGTACTATTTTTATAAATTTTATTAAAAGATGTGATAGATTGAGTCGATCCATTTGTATTATAATATAAAATGGACTTTAACTAATCTTAAATCCTATACTCTAATTATTCCTCGGATTTTATTAATTTGTTGCAGTCAGGAGGTCCCGACTACAATGTGCCACTAGGAAGGAGAGATGGTCTAACCTTCGCTACAAGGGATGCAACATTGGCCAATCTTCCCGCACCCTCAAGCAACACTAGTGTCCTTCTCGACTCTTTGGCCACCAAAAACTTGGACGCCACTGATTTGGTAGCGCTCTCCGGCGGCCACACCATCGGTCTCGGCCACTGCGCTGCCTTCATCGAGCGGCTCTACCCAACTCAAGACCCTACCCTCGAAAAAACTTAC
Organism: Carpinus fangiana; assembly: GCA_006937295.1. Taxonomy (NCBI): domain Eukaryota; kingdom Viridiplantae; phylum Streptophyta; class Magnoliopsida; order Fagales; family Betulaceae; genus Carpinus; species Carpinus fangiana. Next base: position 33,130,299 of record CM017327.1, on the reverse strand, counting down.
GCCAAGGACCTCAAACAAGTTTGTCCCACGCAGGATTCCAACGACACAACCGTGTTGGATATCCGGTCGCCCAACAAGTTTGATAACAAGTACTACGTTGACCTCATGAATCGCCAGGGCTTGTTCACGTCCGACCAAGACTTGTACACGGATAGCCGGACAAAGGACATTGTCACTCGCTTTGCTGTTGACGAGGATCTCTTCTTCGAGGAGTTTGTCAAGTCCATGGTTAAAATGGGGCAATTGAGCGTGTTGACGGGCAAGCAAGGGGAGATTCGTGCCAATTGCTCGGTGAGGAATTCTGATAATATCAAATTGGCATCTGTGGTGGATGATGATGATGAGAGTGCATCTGAATTATGAGGGTGGTAATTATTAATTGTGATCAACTCGTGGCCTAGCTAGTTAATTTACATATGTATTTTTTTTTTTTCAATGTTTATGGGTTTGAAAACTTGCCTTTTAGAACAACATGAAAATAAAGTTACGCACGACACTTGTTGTTCATAACATGTGTAGATTGATCAAGTATGAAAGGTTAATGTACCGCTATTGTTTGAGGATAAGTTTTTCATTTCCCGTTTGATGTCTCTCCAGTGAATGTACACTTGGTATGAAAATAAAGTTACGTATGACACTTGTTGTTCATAACATGTGTAGATTGATCAAGTATGAAAGATTAACGTACCACTATTGTTCGAGGATAAGTTTTTCATTTCCCGTTTGATGTCTCTCCGGTGAATGTACACTTGGTGAATGCCCTAAGTGTACGTAGAAGAAAACAATGTTGTGTACATGCATATATTTTGATATTATTGGGTGTGGTACGAAGTATTCGAAATACATGAAAGAAATACCATTTGAGCAATATTTTCAAAGGAGTTGTAAATAGATCCGCAGGTTCACCAATCACTGATGGTTCTAAAACCACTAAGCCTATGTTAATGTTACATGCAATAGTGCCTAAAATTACTACTAAAAAAATATATAAAAGATCATTGGGCCATGTGGGTTATCCATAATAATTATGACCCATACCTTTAACCAATTTTGCTCTTAATACAGGATCATTCAAGTCAAGATTTTTTGTTATCGGGAAAGGTGAATTATTATGTATCTTTCCAAAATGTACATATGAAGTGGTTCAAACTTAGGACTTCCATTTTCCTACTCTTAATTATAAACTACAACTTATGGGAAATCATTATTCAAACATGCTAAATAAATAACAATAATAACAATAATAATCGGCCTTACTAAAAGAAGTCTCTTTTCCTAGACCCAAACCCTAGTAATTAATTTTGTAAGCACTAGTTTAATTATGAATTGGAGGTTTCTTCCGAGCTGGTGTGTAGTCCACTGAGATAAAATCTGCTTGATCACCATTAATGCAGCCATCTTTTCTTGTCATAAGTTGATTGCTGTGACTCAAATCATGATGATCATCATGAGTGGCATCAACCCCACAGGAATACTTTCTCATACTCCGGGCTGCCAAACACAAATTAATGATGGGATTTATAGAAACTAGTATATATTATGGCCGGATTCCATTTTATACAAAATAATATCAGAAAAAAAATCACAGTTTAGTAGAGATAATTTACGTACCTTCAATCACAAGTGAAAAGAAGCAGAGAAAGAAAAATACCACAATCACTACAACCCCAGCCTTGCATGCCAAAACTACTGGCTTCATGTGTGCCGTACGTACACGTCTTCCGGCAGAAATTAGTTTGGATATATATGTGTTCTTGCCTATGCTTCCCCTACTGCTTTCTAGCTTCTATATATAGATAATAATAGATATAGAGGGCTATTTAAGTAGGCCACAAAATATTGAACATGTGGTGCTTGTAGTACAAAGCTAGCTAGTATTGTCTTTGCTTGAGTACTTACATTACGAAATAATGATTTATTTTATTTATTTGTTTTGGTCTTTTTTATTCTTTTCGAATTAGGAATTGCATTATGCTGATGAAATGAAGTGGAACTGTGATTAGTGCATGTTAAATAAATCAAGGAAAAATTACACTTTACTCCCCAAAGTCTGGGGCGATTTTCAATTCGACCTCCAAAGTTTCAATTTTTGCAATGCATCTCCACCCCCCCAAACTTTTAAATTTTTACAATTCGACTGTTCTGACTTTTTTTTTTCCCCCAAAATGCCTCCTATCCCAAGTTAAAAATAAATTAATTAATTAATTAAGGGGTGACCAATCTGAGGTAGCTGAAGCCACCCCTAGGCCCAACTGGGATGATCGACCACCCCTTAATTTTTAATTTTTAATTTTTTTTAATTTTTTTTTTAACTTCGGATGGGGGTACTTTGGGGAAAAAAAAAGTCAATGGTTGAATTGAAAAATTTGGAAGTTTGGGAAGTGTATTGTAAAAATTGAAACTTTGAAGGTCAAATTAAAAATCGCTCCAAACTTTAGGGGATAAAGTATAATTTTTCCAATAATCAAATAAGTAATTGGTTACACTTGCACGTGAATCATGTTTGTATTGTACTGAGAAATGGCCACCAGGAAGCACGTGTTTTTAGGTATTTTGGCATTATAGTATATGATTATTAAATCAATTCCACGTGAGATTTTATCTTTTTCTTTTATACTCAACACCAAAAATTAACTAATAGGAAATGAGAAATTTAATAATTTAATTAATATTATAACAATCAGTGCTGAGTATAAGCCTTTTAATATACGATGTTCAATCTGCGCAATATTTAATTAAAAGTAGGTCGAAATCACCTAATAAGGTATGGGTCTTAGGCCGCCCCAAATTTCTAATTAAAAGATCTCCAAAAATACATGTTTTTATGAGAATTTTTCTTTACAAAATTTATTTTTCACCCTCCCTCAAAATATACGTTAACAAGGTTCTTTATTTACCCTAAATAGTAGGAAGCTCATTTAATGACTTGGACCCAAGATGTCAGATTTCAGTTGGACGGATATAATAAGCCCATGGCCCATCGAAGTCGACAATGCCGGCCGGACCAAGCTATGTGTATGGAGGGCAATGGGCAGGACGAGAGGCTAGGGTACAAAGGCAGGGGCCCAGGGGCCCAAGGCTAAGAGTCAATGAGTAGTCAGAGCCGAACAGCGTGTGCACTAGGTTCGCATTATTGGCCTGTTCTGTCTTCCCAAAAGGTGTCATTGCCAAAATTTGGAAGCCCCTCACTCACATTATTGGATTTGAGATCAATCCTTTTGTTCAACCATTACTACTATTTGCCGACAATCATCGAACAAACGAACAAACGAATCCAAACCCAGTACTCAATACTTTTCTTTAATTACGTGGATCAATATGCTCCAGCAAAATAAGGCAATAATTTGCTCATAACCACCAATATATATATATTATATGAAGTAGCAACATAACATAGATCTTCTCAACGAGGCAAAAGAAAATGCATAATGATTATTACAATTCTCGTGTCTCATATGGGTTAAGCATAATTTTAACTATATGTATATAAGTTTTTGTGCACCTTCTTCCTTTAAGCATGTTTTTAAGGGTGAGTTCTATCAAAAAGTTGTATTATTTTGTGTCAGAGTCAAATACTAAGTTACTGGCTTGAGTCACAAAAGAGACAATTGATGGGCTGGATTTAAATATTGATAAGTGAGTGAAGCTGCCAAAAAAAAAAAGGTATACCGTATATCATCGGGTCAGTGTCAATAAAGTGGACTGCCGTAGACATTAGCTATGGAAGAGTGATATTTTGCAAGTTGATCTTGTGCATATCTAGTTTGCATGGAGAATTTTGCACAGTATACTTATGTTGTTGCTCAAAGTCAATAGTTTTTTTAAAGGAGAAGCTCAACCTGTAAAATAAGAAAGAAGTTGTCAAAAGCCCGCTGGTCCCGAAGGATCAAGGGCACTTCGACTTCCAAGTTAGTAAAAGCTCTTGTAAGGCCTCATTTCCTTTTATAGGCCCTAAGTAGGTGGTTTTTTTTTTTCCTAATTGAATAAGGAAATGGCTACAAGGATTGATCATTGTCACTTCTGATCCGAACGGAAGAATAAGTGAGCAATCCTAAAAACAAAGATAGGGTGGGCTCCCCAACAATAAACCCAAAACAAAAAGGGAGGGTGCCCCAACAACAGAGCCCAAATGGTAAAAAGCAGTTCAAATATAAGAACAAATTTTGGATCCGGTCCAAAAGGACCGAACAACAGGCAATGGTGATTACCAATGATTTAAAAAGAACCATAAGCAAGTCGAGCCTATTCTAGGGTCGCACAAGGCGGTGTAAAATGCAAAGAAACTCCGTGAAGAGTCCGATGCGAGTAAAACAACCATCACTGTAAAATGATAGTTGCAGAGCAAGCACTACAGAAAACCAAAGGGGAGCCGAAGGACGACCACCAACAACAACCTCCTCCTCAAGATCAAACCACATCATGACAGGGAGATAAAAGCCCACAAACAGCAAAATAAAACTGAAAGTACAAAAATACATAAAGTTAACAATACAAGGAAAATAAAAAGAGTGGTAAGAAACTCCACTGAGCAACGGCTGTAACAAAGGGCAGGGTGGAAGGAGGTTGGCGGAAGAGCTTCTGGCAGCAACTTGAGGCGGGCACGGTGGCGCATGAGATGCACGCGTGGGTGCGTGAGATCCATGTGCAAGCGCGTGCTAACCACGTGGTGGCTTGGACAGGGCGGTGAAGACAACGGCGGGTAGCAAGGATGATGGGGAAGACCTTGGTGGGGCGCGGTGGAGCTGTGGATGAACAAAGGTCTACATATCAGGCTTGGAAAAAATCGAAGCTGAGCACCACCGTAGAACCAAGAACGGCGCAACTGTAGGGGGTGGAAAGAGGCCAGAGGAGGCCAACTAGGTAGGGCAGAATGGACTAAGGTTGGTTGAACAAAGACATCGGAGCTCAGGGGAAAAAGAGAAAGGAAAAATGAAGAAACAACAACAGAGAGGGGGGGGGGGGGGGGGAGAAATTAGCAGCAGGAGGNGCCGCACTAGGTAGAGGGGAGGAAGGAGAGAACAAAATCTCTCCCCCCTCCCCTGAATAGAACCGCACAGAGGCAATGGAGGAACCTCACTGGTGGAAAAAACCAAAGAAAAAAGAACATTCTCTCAAGAGAGAGAAGAGAGCGTTGGATAGTACGGATTCCTAAGTAGGTGGTTGAATGAGCTAGCCATAAGAAAATTGACTATTTGAGTGAGGGTGTATTCGGGTTTGATACTACTGGTTCGTTGGGTTGTCTGGTTATTCGAGGCTGACAAGCCTAGGAGTTGATTGGGCTTTTATGAAGGACGGACCCTTTTTTTGAGTCCATTGATATTTGATCGACCCTTACGAGTCCTCCAATTTCTTTGAATGATTACTAGATTCATCCATAAAAATTAGAGAAGAGTATCCCTAGGCCCCTAATAGGTCTTTCTAGGTCGATGGTTGGCAGTTGGTGTTTACTGGTGCTAGCTCTCCATTCTCATAACTCCAATGATATTAAAAGTTATGCATGTCTCCATAATTTGAATACTTGTGGAAATATATGATTCTATTGTTGGAGTAGCTCATATGAGTTAATATTTTTTTTCATATTTAGTTAATCTTATTTTATAAATTAACCATTAGATTTGTAGACTTTTGTAAACTCTACATAAGTCAACAGTAAACTTTACAAATCTAATAATTAATATATTAAATTTATAAAAAAATATAAACCAAATATAAAGAACTTATTCACTCATAACATTTGTTTATATATATTATTGGATTCAGCTGATGTGTCTCATACTTCAGCACTTAAATGTTATATCTTGTCAGTCTTGTCTGTATTAGAAATGAAGATCGACAGTTCAATGGATATCACTTCTGATCAGATATCTCATGCAAGAAGACATGGGATCCGGATCCAGAAGACAGGATATCTATCTGGAGATCGTTGAAGTTAAATGTTATCCTTGAATCATCATAGCCATGCAATTGAGCATGCAACGTGTTCAAATATGATGCTCATATGGGGGCTTAATATCTATTTTCCATGCGCAATCTACACCATTTATATTGAAAATAAAATAAAACATAAAAAGGAAAATGTTAGGAGACGAACATGCAAGAGTCAACGTTGACATATACTTGCAAGTATTTTTACTCATTGTGTGGTTAGTTCTGATGCCAAGTTGTAATTGTAGTGCGTGCTACAGTGCACATTCCTATTGATTGAGGACATGAACTATTGCAACGGCCCCAATTATTTAATTGGGGATGACCAGTGAACGGAAGCCTTTTTAACCTAGTTATCGTCCAAATTAGTAAACTCTTGTGAAATATGAATTTGTAGATCTTTGAGTTATCTTTCAAATGCCACCAAAAATGCTCTAATTTGGATTCTACAGCTCTAGATATGTCCTTTTTAATGGGACTTGTCAGATGCGAATTATCGTTTAATCCAAATTTACTGTCAAAGCTCTTCGAAGTGTCTTAAACCCCATAATTAATGGAATTAGTCACAATTTTTCTTCAACAACCTACAAAACACCAAAAACATAAAACTACACAAAACATTAGATAATAATAAGGCTAAATGATCAAGAAATGTAAATTAAAAGGTCTAAATATGCAATATTTGACACTCATCAGGAACATTGCTATAGAAAACGATCCTTAGTTGAGACACTTTGTTAAAAAACCCCCATTAAAAAACATGCCTAAAACATAATTTTTTTTTTGTAGTGTGTCATATATGTAGAACATTTATACGACCGTAACACACCATCTTAACCTTTTTTTTTTTTTTTAATGTGAGGATAATATATAGAGGATAATATCTTCTAATGTGTGGCTCAGAGATATAAAAGCAAATACTTTCATATCTTGATAGCTGAAAGATGTTGGTAGATATTTTCTATGGTATATGGTGGGAGAGAAACATCCATATATATGTTCCTCGGCAAAGGAAACTGAGCTATTTAATATCTGTTATATATGAGTTTATATATATATATATATGTGTGTGTATTGAGTACGACCGATAATTAATGCTATACATGGGATCATCCCCTCACAGGAGAATATCTGATTCTCTTACAAAGTAATTGCTCTTCTTCTTCTTCTTCTTCTTCATTTTTTTAATTATTTATTTATTTTATTATGGGCTCTTCTATCCTCGGGCCTTGCTGCTCTCTCTCTCTTTCTCTGTCTGTGGACTATAAAGTTTATAAGGCCTATATTGTCCCAACTGGTCCATGGATTCTCTCGGGTGCCCACCACAAGAACTGGGAATGAAATACATGTGCCATGGTACCAAAAAAAAAAATATATTGCTACCTAAATTTCCAAGAAAAAAATTATTAGCTACATATGGTTCACTTTAAAAATCATTCTGTCTGTTTATTTTTTCATCTAAATTGTTGATACCAGGTCTTTTACACGTTGGAAAAGTCTGACATCTCTCAAGTTTTTCATCTCCAGTGAGTTCCTTTATGGAGGAGGGATGGAACCCTCTCCCATTCTTTTGTTTTTATGCACTTGTTTTTTTGTTTCGTCTCCTGGTTTTTGTCCCCATTGCCGAATATTTCAGCAGCAGTCACGCCACCCCCTCCACCTTGTCGACTTGCCGCCTCATCTGGTTGTTGCCTTTTCCTTTGTTCTGGTCTCCATGGGGCGTTTAGATCCAGTATGATATAGGCTAGATATGTTCCTCTCCCCTGCCTTCTTCAACCTCTCCGCCACTTGTTGCCGCCCTCCTCGTCGCAACATTGCCACCACGTGTCAGTGCATGGCCTACATGCGCTAACGTGGGAGCTTCACTCTCCTGCGCATGCGCTATCTGCGTGGTTGTTGCTTTGCCTCCACCGATGTTGCTGACTACTGGTTCTTTGTAACTTGTTTGAATAAGGATTGTCCAGACCCTTGGGTTGTGGATGTAAATAGTTTTCTAACTTTTGGGTTAAGGATGATGAGTTTCAGCATTGGGTTTTATGCTCCCAGGGCCGAGAAATATGAGCTACCTATACATTGAGTTGAGTCTGTCTAGAATTGATCTATTGTTACAACTGAATATTAGTCATGGGTCAATGGATATTGATGTTATAGATAGATCTTGAATGTCAGATTGTTATGTATATATCTATGACTTATAACCTCGTAGCTTAAGTTATGATTTTTTAAGTGCTTTTACTCTTTGATGTAAGAGCTTTATGCTCATAATCTTTCATCAATTAATAAGACTGAAATGATTTTCTTTTCTTTTCTTTTCTTTTCTTTTTTTTTTTTAAAAAAAAAAGATCTTTTGCGCGACGATAAGAGACTTTAGTTACCATCTAATTAATTGACACTTGTCTAGTTTATTTTCACTCTTCTTTTTGAGAAGAAGAAGCCATTTTTGTTAAAAAGAATAAGGGTATGTAAAATAAACCTCAGAACAAATGGTTAATTAATTATACCTATTTTCTTTTAGACCTCTCTTTTTCAAGCACCTTGGCTTCGTGGCAACAAATTGACTTTAGACAATCCTTTATGTTTTTTTTGTATATATGCGAATAAAAGTTTGTTCTTCGAATCAGAAGATGGCTTCCCAAATCTAAACTATGTCGTGGAATAAAGATATGCCTCCTGTTTTGTTTGTTCTCTTCGATTAATTAGCTAGGTTTTTTCTAACTTCTATTTTTTTTTTTTAATTTAATCCCAATGCAGATTATTTATTTCAAGCTTTTGAGTTGAGTGGGACTTGCTTAATTTAAAGCAATAATTTTGTTGCCATTGTTTTGTTTTGTTTTTTTTTCCTTTTTCTTACTCTAATGTAATTAATGTCATTTTTAAATTTTAAATTTGAACTATCAACTTCAGTTTCATGGGTAAGCTTTAATATCTCCCTATCGTTGAGGTTTTTCCAATTTGTGAAATAATTTTTAAATTCATTTACCTTCACTCTTTCTTGTGAGTCTAGGGTTTAATTCACTATAAAATAAAAAAAAATAAAAAAAAATAAAAATCAGATTTAATGGCATTTGTTTAGTGACATTTTCTAAAAAAATGTCACTAAACCTCCACCCTATAATATGTTGATTACTAGCTAACAACCAAGTAATTGATCAAATCTCATATAATTTTTAGTGACATTTTTAAAAAAGTGCCACTATTCCAATGTCATTGAACTTGATTTTTTTTTTTTTTTTTGGGTGTAGTGATTAGTTACGATTAACTAATTCTTTGATGGGTGTAATTTTTATATTCATTATGCTAGACTATGTGGAACTTGATGATTTTGTATCCAACGTACCCAGTTTGACGTTGAAAGTGCTACGGTTAATGATCTAAGGCTTAGTCAATTTTCTACCGTCTAATTTACATCTCTTGTATTGTTTCTCTCGAAAATTAAAACTTTATAAACGTAGCCCTTAGTGGTAAACTACATAAATCTCAGTATTTGTGATTATTTATTTTTACATTCTTATTTTTCGCATCTCAATAAATTTCCTAACACTTTATACTAGGGGTGTCAACCCGGTCCGGTTTCCCGATTTTTGGCCAAAACCGGGAACCTGAACCGGGGTACCCCGGTTTCTTGTTTTGGGGAACCGGAACCGGAACCGGCACCCCGGTAAAACCGGGGTCCCGGTTACCGGCCGGTTCCGGTTGTACCCGGTCCGGTAACCGGTTTTTTAAAAAAAATTACTTTTTGGACTTATTTTAGGTGTTGGGCTTAAAATAAGCCTATTTGTTTTCATAAGTTGGTTATTTTAAAAAAAATCTAGTATTTTTGTTCAAATTAAAGGGGCTTTGTTGTAATTGTTCCAAATAATTGAAAAATAAACCTAACAAAGCCCAACAATCCTAAAAAAATCGATGTTTTTGCCTATATGAGCCTTAGAAATAAAAATTCAATTTTTTAAAATACTCTAAAAATCATTTTAAATTAGGTGCAAAAAGAAAATTTTAAAACAATAAAAAGTAAAAACAAGTATGTAAACAAACCAAAAAACTAAAATGTAAAGCCCTAACTAAAAAAAATAAAAAATATATATTTAACCTGGTTCCCAGTAACCCGGTAAAAACTGGGTACCAAAAACCGGGTACCGGAACCGGGGTACCCGGTTTTTGATTTTTCCAAACCGGAACTGGAACCGGGACCCCGGTTTCCCAGTTTCCGGTTTTCCGGTTTCCCGGTTTTCCGGTTCCGGTTCCGGTTTCCCGGTTTTTTTTTACACCCCTACTTTATACCTCTTAAAAATAACCCAAACCTCAAAAGTTAAATCATTAGAAATCATACCAAAGCCCAAATAGTTCTTGCCGTGTCACAAATCACATAATGGCGTTTGCCTTTTCCATATAGTACTAGGCATGCATGGCCTAGCTAGCAAGCATGCATCAGCACTGACAGCATTTGGCAAGTGAATCGAACCAGGTTTCCTTTTCTGCATGAACCTATATATATATGCATGCATATACACTTTTAGGACGCAAGACTAAAATCTCAGAGACAACAGAATATAGTGGGTCTTTGAGGGACTTGCTTAGGCACAAGATTAGGGCACATTTTTCATAGATACCACAATATCAACGGTAACGATATTTGCACTAGATTATCCCTACCACAAAATTCAGAAATGAGAATACTCCAAATATGTACGACAAAGCAGAGCAATCGTGATAATGCCTCATGCATGAAAGAAACAGCAAGGCCCACAGAGCGCACTAAGCCAGCAACAATGGCATTATAAAGTGGCCGGCCGGGATCATGATCCCATCCCATTGCTTTTCATAAAGGTCATTGAGTCTGCTGACTCACAAAGTTGCACTACTACTAATATATAGCTTGACTAAACAGCATAAATGCTTGCCTTTGCTGCTTTGCCGAAACTTATCTCCCAAAAAAAAAAAAAAAACCAACCCAATTGGCTGCACCTACCCCCACCCTTTTGAACTCATTTTTGCTGTTCCAGACTGTACGTTGAGGGCCCAGATATATATTGACAGGCTCACAAGATAAATAATTAAAAATTCTTATGATTAGATTAGTACACTAAATTAATTACCAATCGAATGAATCAAATTATTACTAGAGGAGGATCATATTACATATACCCACATGCCTCTAAGGCTCAAATATATACTAAGAAAGTCAAAGATCATGCTAGAATCAGACCCATTGGCTAAGCGCACACCAGGCTCAAGACCAACAATAAACGGGATGCACCACAGTCTATCCCCTCTCTAGCCTAGGGTTTGAGGTTCAATTTCAGATACCCATTTTTACTACCTTTACTCTCTCAACTAAGATTTGGATTGACTGGATGTTCGAGTGCTTCAACTTAATTGATATTAAGTTGGTGGTGGTTTATAAAGATATTCATTTATATTAAGTCTCATATTAGTTATTTATTAGGCAAAACTATACTTTTAATTTATAAATAATTCTGAAAAAGAAAAAAAATCAAATCAACTAGCTAGTCCTTTTAGGATGATATCTAGAAGCCTAGAAGTGTAGCTAGCTAGGGCTTTTGGTGCATGGTTACACATATGATGGCATCTCCTACACCTAGGCCCCGCAGCCACCATCACCACCACTGACCCTCATGATTCCCAAACCCAAAACCAAAAGCAACCAACCAACATCACACATGGGCTGCCACCACACCGAATCAATGATGCACGCACCTAGCTAGCTAGCTCCCTCCATTTTTCCTTTTCCTCCTATGATATATAAATAAGGCGTGGAGAGAATATATTTTCGCAACAAAGGTTGGCTTTTTTAATTTGGCCATGGAAAAGAGCAAGTCATTCCCTGAGTACTCCTCGTCTTACTCCGGCGAGTTCGGGTTCCGGGACAGGTCAAGCTCCTACAACTTTAACGGGCCATGCGAAAAAGGAGACGGGTTCGCGGCGTCGAGTGATCCAGAGCTGAAGAGGAAGAAGAGGATTGCTTCATACAACGTCTTCACCATGGAAGGAAAGCTTAAATCGAATGTGAGAAACAGCCTCAAGTGGATCAAGGACAAGTTCACCGACGTACGTTATGGTGTGTGATCATCGATCGAGTCGCATATATATATATATATATATATAATTCATGAAGAGTGCATGTCCGTACGTTTTCTCAGTTTTCATGGATCCTCGTCCTCCATAAATATATTTTGTGTCATGGTCTTGTTTAATTGGTAATTATTGTCAAGAAGATTGAGGGAAATTTTCCGCAAAAAAAGTTTTGCGTGGAAAACGGGTCACGATCGATCGAGTATGATGACTTGGAGTACTTGGGTGTAATATGTTTTGGTGATATATAGTTGAGAATTTGAGTATTTTTATTTCTTTCTTTTCTCCGTTTATCTTATACACACACACACATATATATATATATATATATATGAAATAATTAAATAGAGAAAAAGAAAACAAAATAAAATAAAGAATTTCTATAACTTTCCTAATAGCCTTGAGAGTTTTGAGACATTCCATTTGGTTAAAGGATCTTAGGAAAGTAAACAGAAATTAAGCTATATATACTAAAGGACTTGGATTAGCTTCTTTTTTTTCTTTTTAAAAGTAATTTTAGCCATTTTGCTTTAATTGTTGTCACTTATCCAAGATTTTTTTTTTTTTTTTTTTTTTTTTTTGGGAGCAAAATTAATGTAGGCATGGCACCCTAATCTACTAATACATCTCAACCTTTTTTTCTTTCTTAATCATGGCGACAGAAGATGGAGCTATATATCAATTAGGAAGCTAGAAGCATGCAGTTTAATGCATGATGAAGACCAAAATTAAAGATGAGATAAACCCCACACGTGTTCATATCGAACATTAATGAGCCCAGAACGAGGTTTTTGGGTTAAACAAGTTAAGATTTGGCTATATTTTGAGGGAGAAAATGCCATACATGCACTCACGCTCTCAAACAGCATACCCTCTAACGTGATACTAAAAATCGTCATTAGATTTTGAATTCAATAATAGTTTTTATTGTTAAATTAAGAAATATATATTTAAGAGCGTGAGAGTGAGAGCAAGTGTAGCCAAGTCAAAAGTTTGGGCAGACCTGGTTTATTGGTACTCTTACATTCTTGGTAAATAGCAACAGGAATAGCCGTACGTAAATAGAGATTCTGGGCTTACTCCAATTATGATTTTATTGTCTGTGGGCCTCAATCCTAAGATCTAAAACTAAATGATTGAACCAATGAAATGAACTAAAAAAAATGAATAAGTGCATTAGTCATAAGAAACAAAGGCAAAAAAACAAATATGCAGGGGCGTTTATCGAATGGCCAATATGATAGGATGGTAGTGGCCCTAGTGGGGGGAAAATCTGAGGAGACTTTTGATAGAAAATGTCGCCCCACCTCACATCACCTCACCTCTTCTCTTCTCTTCTCTTCTCTTATTGGTGTACATTAAGCATTAAGCTATAGGGTTATGAAAGTAATTGTATCGCACATTCGTATATAATATAGGTAAAAAACGTGAAGAATTAAATTAGATTGCAGCCAATCAAGAGAGAGAGAGAGTGAGTGCGCGCGCGTTGGGAATCTTTTCGGATTTTGGGTCATGTTCTTAATAAGAAAGTGAGTCAAGCCTAATTCGCACGCCAATCTCAAAGATTATCAGCTACGGGCCGCCTACGGCAGGGACATTGAGGCCCGCAAAAAGGTAGGTAAATGCAAGGGATCTCACATCGCGAGATATAAAGGGCCCACATGGGCAATTAACAAGAATATATCCTAATTCACAAATATCGTAGAATTCAATGGACCAATTTTATTTATATATAGGGTAAGAATACAAGCTTTCTAAAGTATTTATAAATAAGCACAACCCATGATGGGCGTAAAATAAATAAAATGGCGATGCTAATCCACCCAAAAAGAATAAATACAACATGGTCATGTCAGTCAAATGAGGTAATAATGCGATAAAAGCTTGGTTTATGGCATTACTCTTATCATATATGCCCATCCTTGTGATTCTATGATTTAAAGATTTTAAGACAAATAGAGGCCGAATATTATTTTCCATCAATGTCATGTATGAGGGACTTGTTGTATTTATCTGTTGTTTATGTATATGATAGGATAAATGGTGATACAAATTCAAATAATACATAGATCAACCCCTTAAAAATCACAGCTTCCTGCTATCTTATGTTTCTCAGCTTGCTTGTGTTTATCAAGCTGAGAAATGGGGGATAAACATTAGAGTCAAGATTTAAACTTAGAACTTCGACTATTATATTATGATAAATCATCGGTATAAGCGGTGATTTAATAATATTCAACAAAGAATTGAACATTTTCTAACAACGACAAGAATAGGTGACCATTTATAGCAAAACATGTGACAAACAATATATGTTTATTCGTTTAGGTCCACGAAGTAGAAAAAATATATAGTTAAGAAAAAGAATTATCTTAGTTCTTTGTAGTCCTCTCACATGTCCTAATTAATCATCGACAGCATAGACCTCAAAATGATTCCTAAGATCTAGTCTTTCTGAAATCTCTTGTGGATGCAGACCTTGGGATACGATTTAATCTGTACATGTCATTATCTTTGACATAATTGGAAGTGCGTGTTCTTGAAATGGGCAGCGGAGGCAGGTCCATGATGTTCTTGTCAGCATTGGGATGATCCTGCGTGTTTGGCGACAACCTTTGCTTAGAAGAAACCTCTGGGGAGAGCAAGAATGGTGAGTTCTCTGTTTGGCTGGAGAGCTTTGCGCCAGAGGCAGAGGAGGTACTTGGTGTAGTGAAGAGCGGGCTCTCTGTTCGGCTGCTAGTGCTACCCGGCGGCTCTTGGCTTTGGACTTCTGGCTTAGCAGTCTTCTCCTGATCCTTAAACAAGTTTATAGACAGGACACATTAAATCTTATCTTTCTTGTTCCTCTGAAGAATAAAAATGCTAATCATGTCTTATTTTGTTTACCTTTGTGGAAGATCCAGAATCTTCCTCAGGCTTTGCAGTTAATTGATTCTTTTTCCTGCGCTCACGAACTGTTCTAGACCGTTGCTTCATTCTAGAATTCCTGTATCTGTAGAAAAGAAAAAAGAAATCGTATACTTTGATCAGTAAAAGCTTCACTGGTCTATGTTTATGGAGAATACAGAGCGATCCCTTTTCTGCCATATATGGAAATCTTTCTCTCAATCACAGAACAGCAACATCCAGGTATCTAAGCGGATATATTTTTCGAATGACAGTTTTTCTTCGAACTGGGTTGGAGTTTTTAAAGCACGTGATTTCCTCGTGTATTTTAAGTCACACGTTCTACTAAAAATACACATGTTTAATAGACTGGTTTGAAAAATTTCTCGAACCCAATTTAGAGGAAAACTTTTTTTCTTTCGGCACTTTGATTGGTAAGTAGGAAATGCACTTACTTTTTGTCTTCATTGGCATCCTTCAGATCATCATCTTTGTTGTGGAGTACAGGTAGATCTGAAAGGTTGCACGCCAATGGAGTTGCGTGAAAAAACTGCAAGCACAATGGATTTCCACTTAGAATGGACTTATTGGCAGAACATCTTTAGAAATGAGCTCTGCATATACAACTTGCTATATAAACTCTCGACACTGCTATTGAATCCAGAAAGTGGGATTTTCAAAATCTAATTGGAATATACCAATACCATTTACAGAAAAAGTTTCATCAAGGAAGGTCCAAGTTATCAGTGAAACATCATTCTTTGTCCTTTCTTCGAAAGAACATTGGATGGGAGGATAGGTATTCCAAATATTACTTACTACATTTTGGAGAGCCAAAGATGCACAGCCACGATATGCAGGTTCCAGAGCAAGAAGAGTGCTCAACAGACCCAAAGAAGATTCAGGCAATTCCCTGAAAGTCTCTATAAGACTAGGCTTGAATTGTGGAATTCTGAATTTCTTAGATAATTTGAACTTTTTCCAGTATTCCTCTGATGGTGTGCCACATAGTTTGAAAATCCTGTGAATTTGCTCAACCTGAATGCAAGAGAAAAACTTCATGATTTGAAAAACTAGCTGCCAATGGTAAAATCATCAAACCCCATATGCCCAAAAAAAAACTAACCACAGAGAGATTTTGTTAAGTAGTTTATGAATGTTATGTTTGGATACAATTATGGGTTGGACATGAGGAGTTGAACCGACAATTTTTTACACGACTCACGAACCGGACACAAACTCAGACGGGTCTAATCTATTTAATTAAATGGGTTGGATTAAGAATGACTAATATAATCCATCAATACGACTTGAACCCGACATGCAAACACGGATTACGACTCCTAATTACCTCCGTTGAACCAGGCATAATAGGTCTCCCTGCAAACATTTCTCCCAAGAGGCATCCAGCACTCCAAAGATCAATACCAACTCCATAATCAGTAGCTCCTAACAACAGCTCAGGGGCTCTGTACCAAAGTGTCACAACTCGGTTTGTGAGGGGACGATTGTGGAGTGGAGTGTAATAATTTGCAAGCCCAAAATCTGCAATTTTTAGCATCCCATCTTTGTCGATCAACAAGTTTGATCCTTTGATATCTCGATGTAAAATTCCCCTGTCGTGGCAGTGCTGCAGACCAGAGAGAAGTTGATGCATATAGCATTTCACCTGCATAATTTGTTCAAATCAGGAACAGAGAAAGGAGGAGCATCCAAATCTTGAAGAACTTTCTAAGAAAAAAGAAGAGAAAATTGTGACCTGCGGTTCAGTAAGCCTCCCTTCAGGGCGAGAGATAATCGTATGCAAATCTGTCTGCATGAAATCGAAAACCAGATAAAGGCTATATTGCATCCTTGATGTTGCCAATCCTTCTAGTTTTATTATATTGGGATGATCCAACTTCTGTAACATCATTATTTCTCGCGCCATAAATTTGACACTCTCAGGTTCTGATGTGTCAAAGCGGACCTTCTTTAATGCCACAATTTTTTTAGTGTCTTTATCTCGAGCTTTATACACATTGCTGTAAGTTCCCTGCCCCACCTGTAATGCCAAACTTTCGCAAAGAATCAGGTTTTTTATCATATATATATATTGATTACTTTGATTTTTCTTCTTTTACCAACTTAAAACAGAGAAGGTGAAAGACCCAAGAATTTATAGTTTCTTTCTTTTTTTACTTCCAATCTTTCATCCATCAAACAGGGGGTACTCTGAGGCATGGGAAGAAATAGACTGCATCAAAGAGAAATCCCAACTTTCGAATTGCTTAATTGAACAATATCAATAAAAACAAATTCTTTGAATTTGTTGTTTCAACAAAGAACTATAGGGAGAATGCTGCTTCCATTTATACCAACTACAACTATTAGGACTTTAATAGATGCACAAACCCCATTATCAGCAACCTGAGAACTGAAATATTGTTGCGTCATTAGCAATATTGAAATCAAGACAGGGATGCTTAGCAAAGAAGGCAACCCTGTTTTTTTTTTTTTTTTTGATGACAATGAACTTTTCAAGGTAAAGCCACTTCGTGATCCGATCGCATCGAGTAAATCTAGAATACACTATCCCATAGAGTCGGGACTTGAACATCTAATCTCGCAATATTAACCAAACGAATCGACCATATGCTCCCTTTCGGGCTAAGAAAGCATCCATATTGCACACTAACAAATATCAGACCAACCATTTATATTAGAAACAATAAAAAGAACATAAATTGAACACACATGCACACACATACCTTACAAAGCATAACATAGGATTCGGCACTCTTTGAAACTATCCCAGACAGCACCTCTCTTGGAACATTATCAACAAGCCATTTCGGCCATCCATCAACCAACTCAGCCTCTTCAATTCGCTTGAACACTGATGTTTTCTGCGAAACATTCTCACCATTACCACCAACATCAACTCTCTTTCCCATATTGGCCAACTTCCCTTCTCCTTCACCACCATTTTGCTTCCTGGACTGAGGCCTATGACGCCCAGCAGACTCCCTATGCGCATCCCTCTGCCCTGTTGATCGCCGATCAGCCACGAATTCTCCTTTTCCGACGTACCCATTTTCTTGTTTCAACTTGCCAAAGCCTCTAGATGATGAACTCTGTAAAGGCTTTGCCTGAACAACTCCCATTCCTTTCTGGGTCTAGTCCAAGTATTCCTAGCTCTTGACAATTTATTAATATGGTACAGTGAGCAACATAGCATCATGAAGAAGAACAAAAAATGAAAACGAAACAGAGCAAAACGACATGTTTGGAGTTTTAAGGGAGAAAGAGAAACCAGAGAGGAGCTAGGCCGTCCTGGGCCGGCTCTTTCGGCTTTCATACATTGTGCCTTTCATATAGCTTTCTCCGCATGAACGCAAAGAGGCTTTTTTTGGAAATAAAATAATATATTGATTTTTATTTTATTTTTTTGACATGTCCGGCACAGGAAGGGGAGAGAGATTGGAACTAGTAACATCTGCTTCATTAGGCGCGGTCCCAACTAATTGAGCTACATCTTGAGGACAATATATTAATTAAAAATTAAATAATAAAACTCTAAAATATTGTCATAAATTAAACTTTCAATTGGAATCGAAGAAAGTCCTCAACCCTATATAAGACAAAAAATTCTGACTCATGAACCTAAAATATTTCACATAACTTACCTTGTAACTCAAGAAAGTCCTATAACCGTAACACTTGTAACCACATAAAACACACAATACGGAAGCATATATCATAAATCAAAAACCCTAAAATATTTTTTCTAATTATATTTATTCTTGGAATTAGAATAATTAGTCGCTCTATAACAAGAATGGAAGTATGGGGCTCAACCCGTTAAGATCATAGGCCCATCCAAGGGCCTGTTAGACCCACAAACTCGTCTAACACTTAATTCTCAATAGCCTACACAAGTAGTACAAGCGAATGAAGACTATTGGAATGAAAGTATGGTGCTCAGCTCACTAGGCCCATAAGATAGCCAGCCTAAACGTGGTCCCAAAAGGACGAGCGAGTTCACCAAAATCCAACTTTGCGTGAAGCACATGTCTAGGAGGGAAAAACATCCTTTATGAAAAGCAACGTATGAACCTACTTAGGAAAGATAATTCATTAAAGGCAGATCAAAATCACCTACACAGTCGAAGGCCAAATTAATAGCCGTCTAACGACAATTGCCTTATGAAGGCACACGACATAAATGATACATCTCCTACATAAGGTCAGTAGGAAGCTAGACCAAGAATGCTCTCATTCCTTAATCTTCCTATATCTCTTTTATTTTCATCACATATCTTTACCAATTTAAGCATCGGATGTTGCGTTGGCACCCCCCACACTCACCCTCCTCCCTATCTGATGCGCCACTCTGATATTTGGTTATCTTGCATAAATCCTAAATCAAGGACCAGATATGTGTAGTCACTATTAATTTTATTCAACAACAATAACCATACAAGTCACAAGCTTGAAATAGCTTTTGTTTGTGTGTGTGTTTTTTTTTTTATTCATTTTGTTTTTAGATTCTGAGTAAAGAAAAAAATAAACAGTATGTGTTGTTCTAGTAAGAGAGAAATTTTCTCTCTATATATATTATTTCAAGCTTACAAGTTTTTAGATTACAAGGATTTTTAAAATTACAAAATCTGAAAAATTAGTTTACAATCATGATTTTATGAATATCTAAAAAATTAGTCTCAAACAAATTTAATAATAAATTTACTTATTTATTATATGAAAATGAGTAAAAAAATTATTTTTATCATTTCTCAAGAAATAAATAAAAAGAAAACTCCATCAATTTTTTATGCTAAGATATATGAAGAGAAATGCTAGAGTCATGTCTTGACACGTCAGTGTGTGGTTCCCACGACGTATTGGGGTCCACTTTGTTCTGATGTGGCGAGATGCCGGTGTCACTGCTACGGAAAAAGGTTATAGTTGCTTCGTGCTGTTTTCTTCAATTCTACCAAAAATCTCGTTTTTTCCGTTCTATTTTCTTGGGGCAGAAACCCTTGAAAATTTGAGAAACTTGGGACGTTTGGGGCTTCGGATTGGTGGAGAAAGAAAACCTTGGTCTGCTCTATTGGGTGTCAAAGGTGTGCTTTCATTTTCTCTCTTTTTGGTTTCTGAGTTTCGAGATTAGAATGGAATTTGTTTTACCAATCTGTTTTAGGCTTTGTTTAGTTGCTGAGAAAATACTAAACATTCAACATCCTTTGACCCAAGAGACAGAAAATACGACTAGTAGAAGTGTTTCACTTTCTTGGGTTAAGTTTTTCAATTTTCAAGAAACCCCAAAACAAATGGCAAGTAAAGTTTCAGTCTTTACTAAGATCATTTCCATATTTTTTCTCATTGGTGTTTTTATTTTTATTTTTATTATTATTATCTCTATGCGTGAGAATTGTGATTATCTGAATCTTAGAGTACAAATGGGAAGGCTGTATATATTTCTTGAATTTCGTTGTTGAATTGTTTGCATGTTTTTTAACATCCAAAAAAAATACAGCCTTTTAGGCCACTTTACTTGGATTATGGGTGAGCTTGGTAAATTTACTTAGATCTCTAGTGCAGGAGTCTGAGGAAAATCCGGAAAGAATGAATCTTTGGATTTTGTATACTTTTATTGGTATATTCATCTTTTGAAAACGTCTCACAGAGGTTTTTCTTTTTTCTTTTTCGTTGTTTTTTTCAATTTCTCAGAGATAAAGGTCAAAATAAATAAGATGGCTGCATACTATCTCCAAATTTTTCGCCAGTTAGTCCAACATTGTTGGTGTAGTCCAGTCAGATTAGAAGTGTGGTTGGGGTTGCGCTTTGTGGATGATACACTCTTATAAGACTCTTTTAGCTTAGGAAACATTGACATTTGTCTGAATGTGATCATAGGAGTATAATTTATAACATGCAATAAGTAAGTTAGGTGTAATACCCTAGTCCCATATTGAAAAGACGAGGAGTAGCTCACATAGAGTGTGTAGTTTATAGAGATAGTTATAAGTGTTAAATCTCACATTACCTAATTACTAAGTAAAACTGAACTTTATAATGGATTATAGGGAAGCTCAAAATTGACTAGTCATTTTAGAGTGATAATATAGACTTGATTAACATTTTTTTCTGGGTCGTTACAAATGGTATTAGAGCACTGCATGATGTGATCATGACGAAGACGTCAAGAATTTAAGAATGGGAGTTTGTAACACCTAGTCCCATATTAGGAAGATGAGGAATAGCCCACATAGAGTTGGTGGTTTATTGAGATAGTTATGAGTACTTAGTCCCACATTGCCTAGTTACTAGGTGAAACTGGGCTTTATAATAGATTTTAGGGAAGTTCCAAATTAACTAGTCATGTTAGGTGATAACGCTGATGTGGCTGCCCTTTTTCCCTGAATTGTTACACCAAGTAATTAATCTAAAAAAGTGAATTCATAAAGTGAGATGTTTGTGGAATATATCATGGCTATGAAGCCCATATGTAGAACTTGAGCAAAAATTCTAGTCTTTCATACAAATTAATATCCAAAATTAAGTAGCATGTAGTTTAGTAATCAGCTGTGACATTGTAGCGTAAGAAACCGCCATCCACTTCATAGCAGTCAAATACTATTGGCTCAAAATAAATGTGGTTGTGTAAAATAAAGGTGGATTTGGATTATGTGCTAATTGAGCTTAGGGGTTACACTTACCTTAACTATAAAATGGCCATTTTGGGGAGATCTGAACTTTGTAAAAATTTGACCATTATTGCAGGAATCCATCCACTGAAATGTGTCATTGTCAACCCTCGGAAGGCAGTCCACCCCAGAGTGAATATTCCCCGCAAAGAACTGGAAATGGTGTAGAGCATCTGCAGGTAAGGTGGGAAACCGGGTTGGCAACGTTGGAGGAACAGATAACAAGCATCGAGGCTCGGGTGGAAAAACTTAAGGCATCGGTGCTGCAGCTACGAAGGGAAATGCTTATTGTATGTGTGCTGTTCCTGGTTACTGTTGTGTATGCTATATGCGCACATAAATGTTACTATGTTAGTGATGATTAGACTCATTAGTCGTAATTGTACTTCTATTTCATGAGATGTGTGATTGGCAGTTGATGCATTTTGTGGACTGTAGAGTCTTCATGCATAAGATGTAAGCTCAGAAAAATAATCTCGTTTTCTTTAATGCTCTTAGAGCGCGCTGCTGCTAGATTTAGCAACATGGAAAACCATACTAAACCCATCTATGCATTTTATTGCAGTCTCCAAATGGTTCGGCTTATATTATGAAAGCATTAATATAGAGAAAAAAAGATGGATTTTGGCATAAAGCTGCAGTAATAGCGACCCATTGACCTTGTCTTACACTTGAGAAGCCAAAGTGAAAGATGGAGGTTGGATATCTTCTCATGTAATAAATAAAACCTGTATTTCCTAGTTTATAGTATTCTTTTCTGGCTTAAGATGTTCCCAGGAGGACAAAGTTGTTATATCAAATGCATTCTCCTAAGAGTAAGAGATGCCAACTAGCCGAGTAAGCTCAGATAGGGTAAACATAGAAGGACTTAGCTTGATCACAAGTTCTACAAGAACTGGTATAGCAGCCGTAACTGACATTCATTTTCACGTCTAACCCTTGACAGTATCCCGATTCTTATTGCTGGATCCCGATTCAGTGTAATAGGTTTTTCTTATTGCGGCAAGCTTGTGGGAGTTTGTTTGGACCTCACTTATTCAGACAGGTGTCTAGGTTCTTCTTGCTTGTGATGCTTGACCGCCCGCCCGAGCAAGTGGGGTCTAAACATGATCTCACATGAGGTTGCCTTATTATAGTGCAATAGGGTATCTTTATTACACAAGATTTCCATTGATTCAGGCTAGGATTGCGTTTGCCACTGCAATTTTGCAGTCCAAATGTGATTTTGATTCAAATTGTAAAAATAGGCCTATTTGGGGTTGCATTTGAATAAAAAGTGTGATTTGAAAATGTGAAAAATTTATGTTTCTGCATAGCAGATGATGGGTGCTTTCTTGAAAACATGTGATTTTAAAGTGAAATTGCGTTTTCACACAGCAAAGATGATATGCAACAATTACCAAAATTGAACTCATTAAACAACGAAATCTCAATAATACCCGCTCAAAATAGAATCAAACCCCCAGTATCTTCTCCTCTCCTTTTATTTATTTTTTTTTTTTTTGGTGTGTGTGTAGTTTCTCTTTGCCTATTTTCTCTCTTGTTTACCTCATTGTCGTTGGGCTACTCCTGACTGTTGTGTTAGTCGTCCTCGCCCTTTTTTGCTACATCTCAAGTAAGCATCTCATCATATCTCATTGATTTTAGATTGTTTTTGATCTAAACCTTTTCCACTATCTTAGAACTGTGGGTAGTAAGGGACAAGGAGAAGTTGAAAGGCTAAACCTTTTCCACTAATCTTAGAACGGTGGGGAGTAAGGAACAAGGAGAAGTTGAAAGGTTTCGACTTTAATCCGAAGGTGAGGTGACGAGTGTTATGTGTGTGTTTGATAAGGGAGAAGAATTGTGTGTGTTTTATAAGGTAAAGGGATTTTTTATTATTATTATTTTGTAAATGATAAGGTAAATGATTGATTCCATGGTAATAGCTCTTGCCACATCAATTTTATAAGATGTATGTGTGGTAGGTAGAATTTCTCTTGGTTCAATGAAGCCTAACATCACTCTTTTGGTCGGTCCCTTTGGTTCCTCCTCTATGTTACCCCAAATCCTCAAACCTCTCTAATCTATTTTGTAGGAGTAAATAACCGCTTTTGAAGAGAGTGAAAACTGCTAACTGCCTATATATATATATATATATATATTTATGAAACAATGTCGTATATAATATGATGATATTATTGTATTACCATATAAATGACATCGTTTTGGTTTTTTTTTTTTTTAAGCAATTAGCAGCTATTAGAGTTACTAACAAGTAACCGCGTTAGGCAGTTACGATTATCAATTTTAGCCAATAACCACTAACCGTAATCGTCTTTTTACCCTTACTATTTTGTGTCACATGACTCCAAGAGTTTATTCTGTTATCAAATGAATAGTAATGTAGGCATGCATATATTGTGATGCACAGGCACAGGCTGTGATTAGCAAAATAGATTTTGGAGTGAATACTCTAAGTGATAGGTCATGCACATGTTTTCAACACCATTGGCTTTCAAGATTTTATAGATAAAAGTACATTTGATCGTACACGATCTTTCAAATTATGTTTTGTGTAGACGGGTAAGAACAAGGAGACCTCCAATCCCAATCTTGAACCATCACAAATGAACTCAATTGCTAGAGCTACGTGGACATCACAATTGACTACAAAATTTTGTGAAGTGTGTGTGGATGAGGTGCGTCGGGGTAATCGACCCAACACCCACTTTACTAAACAAGGTTGGAAGAACATTGAAGCAGCATTTGAAAATAAAACTGGTAGGTCATACACATATCGCAAGTTTAAGAATAAGTGGGACATATTGAAGAAAGATTGGATTGCTTGGAACAAATTGAAGAAAGGAACTGAAACTGGATTGGGGTGGGACGCAACCAAAGGAACAATAGCTGCAACAGATAAGTGGTGGGAAAGGAAGTTAAAGGTGTGTTTCTATAACCCAATTTGTGCTTTTTTTTTAAAAAAAAAAAAGAATATTGCTTATTTTTAGCTTTTAATATGAGTATTTTCATCACCTAGGAGGTTCCTGGAGCTTCAAAATTTCGAGAAAGAGGTTTAGAGAACCTTCATTTATTAGACATCATGTTTAAAGACACAAAAGCCACTAGAGAAGGTGCATGGACCCCTTCTTTAGATGTTTTACCTATTAACTTTGAGACTCCTAAGGAGGGGTCATGTGACTCGTCTAGTGAGTCGGCTCCTTTATACGGTGATGATGAAATTGAGATACTTAGTCCTACACAGCCGCCTTATCCTTCACAATTGTGTAATACTACACAACCACCTAATTCTACACAGCCAACCAAGGAAAAAGGAAAGAAGCGAGCAGCTACCTCTATGCAAAGTAAAGGGAAGAAAAGAGCAGTGCCAAAGCTAATATACGAGCTCAGTCATATTAGTAATGATATGGAGTTAAAGAGCTCAGCTAGTTCTGAGATTCCAGAAAGCAGTATTCGTGATGTCATGGAACGTGTGTGCACCTTAGATGGTGTTGAGAAGAGTTCTAATCTCTATCTCAAGGCAGCTCATATTTTTCAAAAAAGAGAGAAGAGAGAGATGTTTGTTGTGATAGAGGAACCACATTTGCAGCTTATGTTTCTAAGAGAGGAGGTGAGATTGTTGGGAGGACACCACTTCTCCACTTGATTAGCAAGTGTATAAATTTTCAATAAAACCTTTGTTATGGTCTTTGCTAGAATGTTTGAACTATGTTTTTTTTTCTTTTTACATATATCTTTGAATAATGTGATTTTATTTCTCCACTTGGTACAGCTTATGTTATTTTAGCTTTAAACAATGTGATTTTGAAGATTACTTGGGATGTCCCTAAGAAGTAGCTCAATCAGTTGAGGTCACGCCTAATGAAACGAATGTCACTAGTTCGAATCTCCCTCTCCCTCTTGTGTGGACATGTCAAAAAAAATAGTAATAATAAATCTCTTCAAACCTTCAAACCTTCTAACCCTACCCTTAATGAAGTTAATAAAAAAAAAAATTAAAAAAAAAAAAAAAATTGAAGAAGAAGAAGAAGAAAGATACAATCCATTGTATTAGCCACATTCCAAAGTACTTATTTTTCTTGTTCTTTAACTTTCCTCAATTTGTGTGTACCCTTTGTTAAGATTATTCAACAAGTATCTAGGATTTAATGGAATACTATATTTTAAGATTGCATTGGTGCCATTGATAAAACGTCTCAGTTGTTATTAGAGACTACTTGGGATGCACAGCACAATCACTGATTAACCCACGTTGACTTGCACAAACTATAGAACACACAATATTAGGTTATCATATTTTGTAATCCTACTTGTGCTATCTTACACGTGCGGCCCTTTAGAAGAATGAGAAATGCACTAATACAGTAAGCGTGAAGAACTTCCAATACCATAACACTAAGGAATGTATATTATATCTAATATTAAGAGTAATTCTAAAAACTATATTTTTATTTCACAACTATCTTATAATGTTGATAAGGTAGTTCCAACTAACTCTTGGATTATACTGACGTAGTAGTCCCAACGAAACAGTTGGTTAGGACTATTACATCAGTATTGTGAGATAAGTGTTGAATAAAAATGTAATTTCTACTTATAAAAAAATAATATAATTTCTAGCATTACTCAATATTAACATCAACATGTTACCGAAAATGTGCCGCAAAAAAATAATGAACTTGTATTAATGGAAGAGTAATGCTAGAAACTACATTTTTATCTTATGATACTGATGTGACAGTCTCAACTAACCCGTGGAGCAATCCTTGTTATATATATATATATATTCCACTAGTTGGTTGGAATTCTTGAGACTGCCACGTTAGTATTGTGGAATAATTATAAGATAAAAATGTGGTATATAGCATTACTAATTGATGGAATCCAGTCAATATATACTGTAGTGAAGATACAGATTGATGATAGGAGATGAAAATTAAACAAATAACTCAACAAGGTTGCAAATCAAACAGCGGATGTGATTACAGCTATTACAACAATCAGAAAGTATCGATGGCATTGAGCATCAAGCAAAAGAGTTATTCCAGATCTACTATCCCGAAATTGGAGAGAAGGATCTTTACTTGGTCGACAAAGTCCGAGCCTGTTGCAAACTCTGTTAGCATCCCAACAGCAAAACCAAACATTGCCCATCTGTTTGACAAACATCCCAGACACAGACAAATAGAAGAACTAAGATCAAAATCCATGCAAAGTTAGAAAACTACGCAAATCAATGTAATAAGTATAATAGCATTTCCTACAGGATTGACATGGAGGCTTGTTTGAAAAGAGTTTAGGGTAACAGATGAATTGATCATAGAATTCTAGTTGTTTTCTTCAAAAGATGATGCAACCTCACTCCCACCCTTTTTCCTTCTTTTTTCTTCTTTTCTCTCTCTCTCTTCTTCTGTCTTTTTCCTTTTCTTGGGGTCATTGAGGTTTGAACTTAAATTGAAGGATCCTTAGAAATGCTTAAGTGGGAACTTCGTAGAATTGACACAAACCAGGTCAATTCAATAAACTTCCGAATCACTTCAAACCATGTTTCTCCCAAAAGAAAAGAAAAGAAAAGAACAGATCCTCCAATAACCATTCATAGTCCATTATCACTAACAGCTAAATTGGTTAGTCACTGAATATGCTTGCTGTACATCTTTCATGATGGTAACATTGGGTGGTAAAATGGCAAGGGGAAAAACGACTGATGCAGTGGATTCACAACACACCAATACTAAAGTTCCTATAAAGGAATCAAATGGATCATCCAAACCACTATATGAATGGAATCTATCCAAGGAAAGGGTAACTATAGAGTCCATTTGGCCCTGCTATTTCGTAGGCCAAAAGTGCATTTTTAAACCAAAGCATGGAAAGTGTCCCGTTTGTGAATGCATTTGGAAAAGAAAAAAATGACGGTTTCAAAACGTGAAAAAATTTCGGGTTTTCAAAATGCAAATAAGGGAGCGTTTCTAAAAATGCACCATTTTAAAGGCTAAAGTGCAATTTAGAAGTTAAATCGCGATCTTACCAAACACTTAATTGTGTTTTTAAAAAAATTAATTTTTTTATTAAATGCATTTTAAAATTGCGATTTTTCAAACTGCACATTTGGAAATCGCTAAATCAAACAGACCGATACAAACTGAAGCAGTCAGGATTGAATAAATTCAGAGGAGGAGATCCAAAGAGTTTAACATACAGAGAAGAACTTTATGAAGAAAATTAATAAGACACCTAATGACCAGATGGTTTTGTTTGTATTTTGTATCTAGAAGAGATGCCATTTCATGGAGAACTGGTGAAATGAGTAGGAATCATGTACTCAGGCAAGAACTGAATCATATTGAATATGCATACCCAGGATAACCGCCATCTAGATTGCAACAATTAGGATCAATGTATGATTATTAGATAGCACTTAAGCATCTGCAGAATCATAATTTTGGGTTACCTGTTTAATTAGTTTCTCTGTTTAATAAGATCAATATGCAATTCTAAATGTTCTAGGCAGTAGCACAAATAATGATGAGGCAAGGCGAATGAGTTCTAAAAATCCTAAGTCAGCTTGCACGAGTATCTGAGCTAGCCATTCATTTTACCCCACCAATATTTAGAAGTGTTATTGCTTTAGGACTGCAGGGATATTTGAGTGCCTAATAAAAAATTATTTTCCAAGTGATTCTCATTGGAAAAACTCCTTCTTTTAAGACCTTGACCATTTTTTTTTCCCAAAAAAAAAATCTACTTGAATCCCATTCAGGTTTAAACTCCCACCAATATTACATGATGTTCATCACCCAAAATTGCTCAATTTTACATTAGAATTAAATTAACTGTTTACTCCTTACTGAATTGATCATTACCATAACTGACATAAACCCAGAAAAAGAAAACTTCAAAAACAAATAAAAACTATAAGTCACTCAAAAGGAGAAGCTTAATTACCTTCCATTACTGATTTCATTCTTTCCAATGAATCCAAAGAATGGGCCTTGATCTGCTTCTTCAAGCTTCTTCTGCTTAAAGTAATCCTGAAGCTCCTTAGCCTTCTGCCTCTGAAACTCCAAAGTTATTACATTCTTACCGTCCCCAACAGCCACAGCAGCCGGCTTCGGCGGGGGAGCCACCGTAGATGACTGAGGAGGAGGAGGAGGAGAAGGAGGGGTGGGCTTGAGAGGAGTAGGGAGAGAGGGCTCTTTGACTGAAGGAGCCACAGGTCTTCTTAGAGGCCCTTCAGTTTGGGAGCTCCTTATGGTGACTGTGTGAGGCTTACTTGAACAGAATCTAAAGGAGGAGTAAGAAGAAGAGGTGGATGAAGTAGAAGATGAGGAAGAAGATGATGATGATGATGATGATGGTGAAGAAGTTGGGATTTTGATTTTGATGTACGGGATGGAGGATGTCACTGACATTTTTCTCTCTTTACACAGACGCGCACTAAAATTCTTGGGCTGTTGGTTTTGGATTATGGTTGGTTTTGTTTGGTTGTGGGTTTATCAGAGCTGGAGGTGGCGTTGATGACTTGATGTGGTGTGCGTTTGTGGATAAGATGTCGCCAAGTTTCTGCATAGACACGCCTCCTTCAGTTCGCTGGTCAATATTTTTACGACATAAATTCTTATGGCCAAGTCAAATTCTTTATATATTTATGATTGTAAATATAATTTTTTAAAAAAATAAAAATTAAAAAGCATGTATTTCTTATATGCTAAATAGCACCAGCTAAATTTACAAACGGGTTGAAAGAATTTTTTTTAATCCAATTTGAAGAAATTTTATTTTCTTTGGATTTTCAGCCGAGGTTCTTAACAATAATAATACTAGTAATTGTTAATGACAATGAGACAATAAGAATATGCTCGCTCTTTTATTTTTTACCTTGTAATCTTATGGGCAAGTGGAAATGCTTCAAGTTCTTAAGGTAAAGCGACCTGGAGTAATTATAACATATTCTTAATAAAAATTTATTTCTCTACCATATGTTCACCACACAAACATAACATTACCATAGCACTATACCTCTCATTATTATGAAATCACGCACTCATAATGTGCTAGTATTCAATAACTTCATAAGCAATAAAGTTACTAAAACAAACTTCATATAAATTTTAATAAAATTGCAAATCTTACTTATCCTCTATATTAAGATCACATTTATTTTAGGGTATAAATTTTGTGGTATCACATGTGAGTTGGCATGAAATGTTTGGAGCCTCAATTTTCAAGTGTGAAGGGGAAGAAGAAAGGAGAATCCTTCCTGAGTGGAGGGTAGAAACGGCCCATTTAGCAATGTTATGGGCTTACTATTTTGTAATGCTTGATCCGCTACTTCTTCTATACACAAATATACTAACCCCCTCCCTCTTAAGTTATCTTTCCAGAACATCATAGAAGACCGATGGAAGCATCCATAGAGAGAAAATCAGTACTATCTTTTCCAGCCAATCCTGCAGAAAATAGGTATCAGAATTAAGCCGCGGACGAGTAGGATCCACTGATCCAGTACAATAAGAGCTGCCCTATGCCCTATTGCAGAGAACCCCACCTGCTCGGGTAGGTATTCAAGCAAAGCCCGCCCCATGCTCTCACATGGGCTGCCCTGTTGTATTAAATTGGGATCCAGCTACAAGCAGGTAGGACACCTCACTTGATATGACTTATGAGAGAGGGAAATCACCAGCATGCTGTATTAATATCAAGCTAATCTGATCGCATCATTGCATTTATAGCACACCCAACCTAAAAGCAAGGTGAAGCCCCTATGTCATTCCCCTAGTTTTTGACAATTATGAATGCTAATTCATGCCGCCCACCTCTTACCTCCATATAAATGCTTTAACTATAAAATTATAAATAGTACGATTTTTGTAAGGAAATGAAACCAAATGATTGCTCTTCTACGGCGTAAATCAGAGAGAATTAAGCTGCATTGATAGCTTCACTTTCCAATGGGTAATGGCCTCAAAGCTAAGCTCCACAGCATCTTAAATTCATAAAAAGAAAAGAACAAATGGCTAAATGTTTATTAACCCGAGAGGCAAGGAGAAAAAGAATTTCACACTAATTACGATGAAACAATAGACAATGGAGTCACACATAAAAAGAAGAATAATAAACAAAATGAAGTAAAGCCAAGAGTGACAAAATCCGGCAGCAAACTAATATAGACACAAAAATAACAGTCTAACTTGTGTAGCCAGAAATAGAACTCTTGCTGTGATTGGTATTCAATGTGGCTCAAAAGCCTGCGATATTTTTCTCCACAGAAATAAGTTGAACAGAGGAGGGCGTAAACAAGCTTTGCTAGCGGATGCACCGTTTCATTTGAATAGAAATTGAGCCCATATCGTCTTTGCGTAAAAGTCAAACTACATAATTGCACATGAACAGCTTCTTGCATTTCCATTATCAAAGTCATCATCCGATCCATCCGCTTCACTGCCATTGCATCAAGTTTTTATCTCAGCAAAAGAATTAAAGATTAAGAGGAGCAAGGAAACAACCAAGAAAGAAGAAACATCTTTAGTAATGTTAACCAAGAAAAAAGAAACATAAACAAATATAGGGGAAAAAATTTTGGGGGTGGGGGAAAGTCCTACTCCCTGCAAATAGCACACCTGCCAGAGCATCCAGTGCAAGACAGGCCGGAAAAGATTGTTTTATATAAATAGCTTAAATAAGCCCAGTCAAACACGACTGTTCCAGGCGGGGCAGACCACCCATCTTCGAATGAATCTCAACTTCCAAAATTTTCAGCGAGGAGACATTCCAGATATATGCCCTCTAGTTAGCACCCAATGCTTGTGCTTTTTTTTCTTCTGGTTTTCTCTTTGGTAAAGTGCTACTTCTTTCAAAAAAAAAAAATTCTGGTTTTGCATACCTTAGACCTCAGAAAAACCAAGAGCAGCATGTGAAATCCCTGTAGTACTTGAAACAAAATTCCTATGTGGCCTTTTTCCTTTTTTGGTTGTTTCTTTTCTGTGTTGTCTAGTGGTGTTTGTGTACTAATTGCTCAGACAAAAGAAAAGGAGAGCAAGTTGGAGAAAAGGTGGGATTTTGTGTGGGATAAAACACCCATAACCTAGGTTAGTGGTTACGTACCTAGAGGGCATACCCCTTTTACTAACAATTTCTTAGAAGGACAATGGCAGAGCAAAGAATTTTTTTTTTTTTTTTGGGCGTCAAATCTGTGTGTTTTAGAAAAAAATCCAAATACTATGTTTTTCCCTATTTTTGGGGGCACCGAGGTTCTTTCAGATTTTTGAGGGGCTAGCATTTTTTTCTGAATTTGGGGGGTAGGGGGGTGGGGGAGGGGGGGAGGCCATGGCCATCCCCACTTGCCCCCCACCGCCCTATCAGCATCTAGCAGTTGGGAATCATCAAACAGTTGAACCTTGCAGGGCCTCCAAGAGATCATTTAGAGGGCCTATTGATGTAATGAAATTTCTTAGGCTCGTAGAAACCAAAATTTTCAATTGCAAATAGAGAAATTCTCTAATTATTCAACAGATAAATTGAAACACATAACATGAGCATCTAAATGTTAAGGTAAGCCTATTCATATTCTTCAACATTTTCAATCTGAAAATTACTGAGAAAAATTTCATGAGGGACCTCTAATTAGGTTACAGCCATACAAATAACATCCCAAGAAGTTAACAAACAAGTGTTGCATTTGGAGAATTCATTCGAAACTGAAAATTCACCTGCACCTTAGCTCAAGCATAAATAAGATCCACAATTTGATCAGAAACAAATAAAAGACAAAATAATTAAAAAATAAAAAAATAAATCTTTAAAAAATGTGAACTAAAAGAACCATGAAGGGATCAACCCAAGTTTCATCACAGCTTAACTAGTTTTATAAAAATAACATAAAAGATCACATGGCAATGGACATAGAAAAAAGTGAAGCAGAGTACCAACACTTGGAAACAGTTGATTACACTTTCAAAGTAAGAAAAGTGTCAGAAAATTTTCTGTAAATTGCCGTAAACTATTGTGGATTTGCAATTCAAAGAAAACATTTTTTCTCTAGGATAGTCACCAATGTTTAAACTCACAAGGATAGTCCCTTCATAAAGGATGACGGGCAATGAATAAAAAAATCATAATCCCAGCATTCACATGGAAACATTTAAAATTAACTAGTTTCTAAGTGCATATTTCCCAGTAATAATAAACATAGTCCCTTATTAAGAGAGAAAAAGAAAAATCTACCGAGATCCATCCTACCAACCTCCGATTTATCATGTGTCCTCAAGTTGCAACAATTTCACATGCAAAGCACATGGAGGTTTTTTTTCTTCTACTGCTGCTGCTTCCCCTTCATATCTGTCTCTATCTCTAACTGTCTCAGATCTCTAATATTTTCTTCCCACTTCATCTCTCAAATCTTTTGTTTTTTACCTTTTGGATTTTTTTCCCATCTCCACGTCATTATTCATTACTTCTCCCTCCTCTTGTTTTCCATCGACATGTGTGTTTTTTATCTTGACAATAACTTTGGAGGATCCTTCAGAAAAGCTTCAACACATAAGCTAAAAACCATGGCCTTGGCCTCCACATGTTGTGAATAGCATTCTAAACTGAGTTTTAAATAATAATAATAATATCAGTAAGCTAAACTCCTAATTCAAGTAGCTTATTAGGAGCAATGGGAAGAATGTACATATCATATGCGATAGAGTGATGACTAAGGCTTTTGAGAAGCAAAGGCCGAGAACTAGCTCAGAGAACCGATGGTGATTGCTACAATCTGAGAACTCCTAGACAACAGTCATGAGCTTAGCATCTATGGCACAGATATTTACATATCTAGCCCTCCTAACATTTCTACATCACACTCAAAGCCAGAGACATCATTTAGGGTTTGGGGGAAGCAAACTCCTACAATTACATAAAATACAAATAAATTAAGATTATATAACATTTCTTAAAACAAAGTTCCATACCTGGGCTCAAATTCCCTGATCTCAACAAGCTCACTCCCACAAGTATCTGTCCACTGCACTTTCCTCCTTTCTGTATGACCAGGGATATCACTACCCTTTTTGCCCAATGCTTCACGTTCATTTGCATTCTCAACAGAGACAGGAGCTTTATTTGATGGCTTCTTCAAGCTACTTTTAAGAGCAACCTTTCTTGCGTTACTATCATCATCTTGATCAGTGGTACAATCCTTGCCCTTGTCAGAAACAAGAGGCCCTGGCAAGACATCTTGCTGATGGGCAGGGCCCACTTTAAGAGCTGATGAGGTGTCAAGCCCCGCGGAAGCGCGACCAAAACAGACAAAGGAGGCGCACCCGCGGGGAAGCCAGTTCTTCGTGGAAGCCAGCTGGAGGTTAGGATCGGATTCTTGGTCCACCAACTGGTACTGATTCCACGGAGAAACTCTCATGGGTTTATCTTCGTTCTTCTGACCCAAGAGAAGAAGGGTCAGACCCTTGCTATACCCAGAAGCTGAAGAAGAGAAGAATCCTCCTCCTTCTACTGCCAATAACATCAGTTCTGCACATTGGGGCACCCAGGAAAAATTTCTTTACAGCTTCCTCCCTTAGAAGGACCAAATCCAAATTAGCCTGTTATAGTTATCAAAACCATCAGCTTTGGCATGTTCAAAGAATAACTGACGTAAATCTGGTTCTCAAATTCTCTGCTCTTTTTTTTAAGCATTTGCAATGTTGACCAAAAACTCATATGAATTATAGTGCAGGCAAAAATTCCAAAATCTTAGAAAATTAAATTGTTATAATTAAAAGACGAGGAGAATCACATGATCACACAGAATGAAGACTTCATACCAAAAGTTGACAAATTCCCAGAATTGTAAAAGAATGTAGTTGGCAGTAAATTGAAAGAGTCTGAAAGGTTGTAAGTAGAACAGAGTTTCATTAAAATTATCAAGGGAAGCTGAGTATTATTGGAAAATTACTAGGATGCTGTAGCAAGTACGAGTTTCCAGCATATATAAGCATTGAGAAAAATAAAAGGTTAAAAAATGGCGAGAGAGAGAGAGAGAGCAACAAATCTGGGCGCAGCAATGGGAAAGAAAGAAAGAAAGGAAAAAAGAAAAGAAAATTGGATACAAATATTAATGGAAATTAATCATCATTTATTTTCCACATAAACCATCAGGAAATCAATCAACACTAAAAGTATATGTTACGAAAAAAAATTAATTGATGATTCAATGATACTAATAAAGGATTACTTGTGAATAACGGAGGTTGAAGATCTCCTTACTTCAAAGCAAGAAGAGGAAAAAACAAAAACAAAAACAAAAACAAATTTGATAACAGACTTCGTTACCCACTCTCAGTAAAGTTTCTACTTAAATTAACAGTTATTTAATGAGCGAAAAAAACGAAGAAGTACGACAAAACGCACCACTTCACACACAAGCTTAAATCCACCTCAATTAATGCTCTGTTTGTTGCAAAGAAAATGCAGGAAAGGAAACGAAATTCAAATTCCGAATCTTTAGCTCAACCAGTTGATTTCATTGAGTTGTGTTTCACATTTTTCAAACTAAAAAGAAAAAGAAAAAAACACACATCAGCAAAGCAGAGGATTAAAAATTTTCTCACTCCGTTTATGGAGAACCAACCGGAAAATCAGATCGAACGAGAGGGAAAAGCGTGCAATACCTGGAAAGAAATGCAAAGTCCGTGTAAGATCTCCGGCTAGGAAATAAAAAAGGCGGGCGGCAGTTGGTGGTCAAATCGCCAGCGGCTGCGGAATCTCCGATCGCCGCTTGAAGGAAAAAGTTGCCGAGGAAATAGGAGAGGGATATAAAAAAAAAAAAAAATTAAAAATAAATAAATTAAAAGATTGAGCGAAGCTCTGGACCGAGTTATTTAAAAGAAGGATAGGGATAGTGACTCCCAGGGCGAATGATGGCGATGGGCCCCCTTTTTAATTTCGTACTTAATTTTTTTAATTTTTTATTTTCTCTAACTTTTTGGGAAATTATTAAAAGTATTGGAGCAGGGTGTTTTGGTAGTTGTGATTAAAAGAGAAAGCTTGGCTTTGTTTGATTGCAGATGGCTGCTTTAAGCCTTTAAGCCATTTGATTAATTTAATAAACCAAGCACTTGAGTACTAAAGTCAATTAAGAGACTTTCTTATGTTGAGACTTGAGAGTGATTTTCTTTATTTTTTGTACATGTTATTGAGATTACTTATAAATCGAAATCTCCTAAATTAAAATATAAGTATGTGGGTTGAATAATAAAGTCAAATGATTTATGATTTGTGGTTGAAATTTTGATTAGTCTTTTTTTTCTTTTTTTCTTTTTTACTTTTTTATAGTTTATTTAAGAACTATTAATCTTTTGAATATCATAAATTGTTATTTATCCTGTTCATTTTTAACTGAATAATATATTCAGTTAGTTATGTTTGAGGAATATTTTTTGTGTTTTTACTTTTTGAGATGACAAAAACATTCATTTAATATAACTAACTGAATATTATCCAATTGAACTAGCCTAAAGGGGAGACTTCTCTTAATTTACTTATTGCACTTGTAGCGGAGATTAAAAAACTCAAAAATTAATGACCGGGCAACGGCTAGAAACACGATTAGCCAGAATTTGCTGCAAATCTGAAATTGATTGTGACGGTGATATTTAAATGTATTATCTTGTAATAGCGCAAGAGGTTATTGTGTCATAGATAGTGTTTGAGTTGTGAAAATTCTAAATTGTATATTTCGCATTGTACTAAGAAGCAATTTGCCCTATTTAATTGTTATATCAATGACGAGATATGGGTTTAAAAAAGAAAAAAAATATATTTTTACTTTCTCTTTTTCCTTTTTAATTAGCGTTACATTCCATTTTGGTCTTTGTAGTTTGGACCATTACCAAAGGGTTACGGTTTTCAAAATTATATATATATAATTATCGGTATTAATATATGCTATTATCCCTCTATTCATGTTCTATCCAAAAACTTAACAACTCGCCGCGTTAAGACATAACAACAATCATTACTTATCTTATATGTCATGCAAATCATCATTACTTAAAAATAATAAATAAGTAAAATAATAATAAATTTTCACTCTAAAATGGGGGGAGATGGTGGTTGCCACCCATCAGCTAGGTGAGATCTCACCCTACAACCACCCACCCGGGGATCCCCCACAATAGACACTCGAGGTGAGATCTTCCCCCTACAAATAGGTGGCCGTGGGGTGAAATCCCACCCCCAATAGGTGGTTCCACCACCTCACTAGTGGGGAGATCCCACCCACGGGTGAACTCCCGGAAGTGGGTGGTTGGTTGAACCCAAAATCTCCGCCGGTCAAGATGTTTCTTTTCTTATCTTTTTTTTTTTTTAAAAAAAAAAATTATTTTGAATAATGCTAATGTGATAGAATGATATGACATGGGACACGTGGCAAATATTGATAGACCTTAACGTGGCAAGCCATTAAGTTTTTTGATGGAACATTGACGGAGGACGAAAAAAGTTAACGGGACAACAAGAGATAACAATAATAATAATTTTTATAATGATAATCAAAATAGTCATTAGATAAAAGTTGGAACAACATGGATTAAAAGAGATTTTAACCCTTTTAACTATTATAGGAGTTTTGTGGTAAAGAAACAACTTAACTTGGTATTCTACAAAAAGTGAAAGTGTCGTTGGAAACTTGGAACTATCAACTCAACTTGATTCTTCTCTAATATTCTTCTCTCCTTTGTCTAGGGCCAACATCTTCCTATTAAACTTTTGAAAATTCAACATTTTTCAAAATTTAGATTAATTGTTGTGTGTAAAATGATTCTTATAGTAAAGAAAAAAAGAGGTTTTGTTTGTTAACGGGTCTTTTTTGTTTGAAAAGGTTTTATAATGTGATATAAATGTGAAAATTCTTTTTATATTCTTATGAGCATTTTGTATTTTAGTTATTTTTTAACATTTTCGTTTTGAAAAAGAAAAAACAAAAATTTTAACAAATCCAAATTAAACCGACTTTTGTTTATTATCAAATGCTAGACTACATTTTGAAATTACACGTTTTGAAATCACAAGTTTTAAGCAAAATCAAATTAACCATTTCGGCCACCAATGCTTTAAAATCCATAAAAACAGTAACTTCTCTAATCCAAAATCCTTTCTTTTTTTTTTTCTTTCTTTCCATATGAGATCTAATGTAGCGTGCTTATACTAATGATTGAGGTCCATCATTTCCTGTCCTCAGTTATGAGATCTAATGTACAAATAGCATGAATCATTTATTCATTTATTTCCCAAAGAGAAAAAGGTTTATAAATCGATGTTTAATTATTTGATATGTTGCTCTTTTTTACACACATCGTGCTATTGTGTTGACTGAGGCACCAAATGCTAACTCAATGAAGAATAGGGATATCAAGTGGTGAGCTATATTTGCTTTAAATAAAAAAGAAAAGAAAAAGGTTAATATATTCGTTTTTAACCCTATAGCAAAAAAATATTAGGTCCCTAAGGGGTAGCTTAATCGGATATGGATCACATCTAATGAAGCGGAAGTCACTAGTTCGAATATATCTTCCCCTTTCTCTTGTATGGACATGTCCAAAAAAATACTAAGATGCTATGTTCGGCTCCCCAAGCTAGTAACTCTTTGTTGAGCGTTGCGGTCATTAAGTATGGCAGCACTCAACAAAGCTAAAAAATAAAAATAAAAAATCCCCCATTTTCCCTCTTGTCAAATGGGTCTGAGAAATATTTGTTTGCATTTTAGCGTCTAGCTCGCATACATCTCCATTGAATTTGTATACTTCATACATCATTAGTTAAAAGGAAAAGAAAAGAAATGATGAATGAAGCTTGCTAACTTAGCGAAAATGTATTAAAATAAACATTTCTTAAGATTTAGAAATTAATTGTTGGGTGTTTTTAAAATGTTAATAGTTAAAAAAAAAAAATGTAACTAAAATTTGGAGTGTGGGAGGTGAATAGTATGTGCCAAAACATGCTCATTGCTCATGACTAGCTATAGCTATATTTAAAAGATTTATAAAATGGGATAATTTATGAAAGAGTGTTTTATTTTTTTACTTTATCTCGAACAAAATAAAATGGAGAGAAACCAGGAGGCATCAAGTAATCTTCCTGTAAAGTGGGAACCACACCCCTTGCAATCACATTTCACCACTTTCTTTTGGAGGTTTGGACCATATTTTGCAGCCAACAAAAAGCAAGAACGAAGGCATGCATAGAGTAAAAAAGAAAACAGTGAAAAGCAAAATAAGCCTCCCTCTATAAAGGCAGCAGGCAGGAGCACTGAAAAAACTTTCTCAAATGCTTTTGTTAAAGAGACAGACAGACAGCCTTATTGTTATAGGAGAGAGAAAGAATTGCAAGGATTGATGTGTGGCGGCTCGGCCCATATCGCCCGGCTATGGACATGGAGATGAAGATGTGTTTATATATATATATATATATATATTTATACTATTTATGATAACAACACATTTTAAAGCCGTGGTAATCATAATCTCATCAAAACTTTGCAATTAAGTGAGCTTATACGAGGATAATACTGTGAAAATATAGAATAAGAGAAGAAAGTTTGTAATGAAAGAAGAAGAAAGGAAAGAAGGAGAAGAAAGTTTGGCCGTTTGTCGGTTGAATCTTGACATAAACCACCAGGGGCGGTTGGATCACGCCGTAAAAACACCAAGGGGCGGTCGGATCTCGTTGTAAAACACCATTGGGCAATCGGATCTCGCTGCAAATTACCAAGGGACGGTCGGATTTCGCCACAAATACCAAGGGCCAGTCAAATCTCGTTGCAAAACCACTAATGGATGGTCAAATTTCACCGCAAACTACCAAAAACCGAAAAATACCAAATATATGATTTTGATTTTGATTGATTTATTTATTTTTTGAGTTGGGTTGGAGATGAAGGTGAGAGAGAAAAAATGGGATGACTAAGAGAGACAGCGGACAAGGTGTTTGAAGAAATCACTCAGAGGGACAGCGGAAAAGGAACAAGAACGACGTTAGTCGATTTATGCTTTGATACCATGTGAAAATATAGAATAAGAGAATAAAGTTTGTAATGAAAGAAGAAGAAAGGGAAGAAGAAGAAGAAGAACACAAATATAAAATATATGACTACATTTTTATTCAATGATTTGAATGTTACAAGAGAGAACAATATATAGGCATAGAAAGGGAACACATCCCATAGATCATGGAGTGTATCATGGGTTAAGGGGCTACTATAGATTGAGAGTAATATGCAATCCCATGAAATATGGAGGAGGAAATCATGGGATTGTTGCCTTGCTTGCATATGTTTGACTTGATTAGATTTTATCTTCTAACAAATACTAGTACGAGTAACCTCCCGAAAAATCTAGTTTGAAAGAACCAAAGCGAACAATATTATGTGTTATTTGGGGTGAGACGTTACATGACCGAACAAGAAAGAAAAAATTAAATGCCAGACATTTATGTCTTAGATGAATGATGACCCATCAGATGCTCATACTCATACAAACAGTGACGTTAGGGGGATGATCTCACATTGGACAATAAGAAGACACCATTATATGTCACCAAGACACCAACACCAGGATATGGCCTTGTGATACACATGTTGCTTTCCATCATTCCACGCCCATTTTGCTCTGATGTAAATGTGGAATGTTTTAGGTATAATACTATAATTAGAGTAAATTGCGGAGTAAGTATTTGAACTTAATATCTCTACTCCAACTTTATATTAAATCACTACTTACTAAGAAATATAGAAATATGCCGTAAGATTTTTGACGGGTTGTTTCACATTAGGTTCACGTTTCTACGCTCAATCTCTTCTCATTATGTAGTGGTGTTGGCTACTAGAATTTGTTTTTGGACGTCGGTTTTGATTTCACACACCCATTACCAATGCATAATAAAACGAGCTTTTTCATTTCAAATGAAATTAATAGTATATATTTTATGATTATGTTTTAAAGTTTATGCAACTAATGGTGTATATGAAGTCAATATTTGCACGTCTATTTAAAAAATTAAATAATGTAAAATCATATACACCGTTAAATACATCAATTTTAAATCTTGACCATAAAATATATATTATTTATTTCATTTAGAAGGGAGACGATCCTTGTCCAGCTAGCTAACTCATGGATGCCTAATTATTATACTACTCGTCTCAAAAAATTTAACCGATAAATTTTTTTTTTAATTATTTGATTAATGTTTTAAGAAGCTACTTTGACCACTAACAACTTGATTCAAAGTTAGTTGAGCTTGAAGGCATCCCTACTCCCAATCCCACCAACCAAAAGCTAAATGACTTCATTTCTAAACAAGAGGGCCGATCTTTAAACTATTCATTACCTCTAAATTAATATTCATTGAGGCTCAGTGCTTAAGAAAATAAGTAGCAGAAATGATAATGGAAAATGTAATTGATTTAGTTCCATCATTATAGCCATACACCATAAACATGAGATTATGAAGAATTTTTTTTCTTTCTTTCTTTCTATAGTGAAACAAAAATGCTGCTCCTTTAAAAACTTCATAAAATTCTTTTACACATATTAAAATATTAATTAAATAATTAAATTTATCTATTCTTATCAACTTAAACTTTTTAAACTTTTAAAAGTACATTCGGTGTTATTTTAGCCCCTTTTATCAAAATAAATATAAATATAGATATATATAACCTTTAAATTTATTAAAAAAAAATATTAATGCAATCCAGTTCCTAAAATTAAATAAATGCCCTACCGTGTGGGGAAGCAATAGGAAGACAAGTAGGACTTTTAACTATCTAGCAATTACTCATTTGAAATGAAAGTCTACAGAGAAGGCATTCAAGTTGACAGTACCCTACCCTAACCCCCACCCCCCTATATTTTGTTAGCAAAAATTTAAAAAATAAAAATGTTGACAAGTAACCTACCTTCAGGGAATCAATAAAAAAAAAATGTTGCAGCTAATTTTTTTTTTACCTAAATTTGTTATAGGGTAAAAATAACCTTTTACTCTTACAAGTTGTTTAATATTGATAACAGATGTAGTAATTAGTATTGTAGATAAATTTTATAAAGTCTTTATTGAAAAATAAAAAAGTTCAATTGTAACCCTATCAGCACCATGTATCTCATCAGCCGGGACCAAATTTAATAATTTATAAAACTTATCCATGATTTCTAACTTATCTTGAACATTGATGATAACTAGAAAGTAAAAGTTAAGGGCTCGTTTGATAAAATTTTGAGAAAGTGTTTTGTAATTTAGCAAGTAGCAGAGGTCACCAGGCCGAGATAGTAGTCACTGCACAACATCACCCTAAAACAATTTCTTTATTTGTTTTTAGAGTAATTTTGTAGTTTGTTTTGAATGTGTTAATGGTAAGCTGCATCTGAAAATTTGTTTGGTAAATCAATTTAAAAAAGAGTTTTTAGGTTTTGAGGGGTGAAACAAGTCCAAAAAAGGCCAAAAATTTGCATGGGATTCTTCCATCGTAGGAACTGATTTTGAGAGCATTGGCGGTAGGTAAGATGCACATTCATTTCATGTCAAGCTAGGAAAGAGAGATTGGTGCATATGGGCTAAAAAATGGTAGGACCCAATCATCCTTGTCTGATTTATCAAATGAATCATCGCCACTTCATCAAGAAAAAGCCTTTCTTAAATCTATCCCATTTTCACTTAAGCCTATGAACGGAATCGGATCATCTCCAATTAGTTGTATTGGATCATCTCCAATTAGTAATATTTTAAAAGTATTTTTATTTNAAATTTTATAAAGTCTTTATTGAAAAATAAAAAAGTTCAATTGTAACCCTATCAGCACCATGTATCTCATCAGCCGGGACCAAATTTAATAATTTATAAAACTTATCCATGATTTCTAACTTATCTTGAACATTGATGATAACTAGAAAGTAAAAGTTAAGGGCTCGTTTGATAAAATTTTGAGAAAGTGTTTTGTAATTTAGTAAGTAGCAGAGGTCACCGGGCCGAGATAGTAGCCACCGCAAAACATTACCATGAAACAATTTATTTATTTGTTTTTAGAGTAATTTTGTAGTTTGTTTTGAATGTGTTAATGGTAAGCTGCATCTGAAAATTTGTTTGGTAAATCAATTTAAAAAAGAGTTTTTAGGTTTTGAGGGGTGAACAAGTCCAAAAAAAGGCCAAAAATTTGCATGGGATTCTTCCATCGTAGGAACTGATTTTGAGAGAATGGGCGGTAGGTAAGATGCACATTCATTTCATGTCAAGCTAGGAAAGAGAGATTGGTGCATATGGGCTAAAAAATGGTAGGACC
Source organism: Carpinus fangiana (assembly GCA_006937295.1). Taxonomy (NCBI): domain Eukaryota; kingdom Viridiplantae; phylum Streptophyta; class Magnoliopsida; order Fagales; family Betulaceae; genus Carpinus; species Carpinus fangiana. Next base: position 33,087,390 of record CM017327.1, on the reverse strand, counting down.
CAATCATCCTTGTCTGATTTATCAAATGAATCATCGGATCAAGAAAAAGCCTTTCTTAAATCTATATCCCATTTTCACTTAAGCGGAGCTTAAGCCTCCGCTGAACAGAATTGAATCATCTCCAATTAGTTATATTTTAAAAGTATTTTTATCTTTTTACTCGAGACAAAAATACTTCTCCAATATAACTAAACTTCTACCCAGAGGAAGGAGTCAAACTTAAGAGGCTTTCATGGTGGTGCTGTGGGGGTTTTAAGGGGTTATGCAGATGGGGTTTAAAAAATTTCTCAACTTCTGAAGAATTCTGTTTGATGGGTTTGAGTGGCCCATTGGGTGTAATGGGTCAATCAGATACATGAAGTGCAAAGACTCAATTTAAATAATGTAATAAATGGAACAGGTCCTTTCTATTTTAAATAAAATGTTGTCATGGGTTAAAATTTACAAAGATAACCTTGAACAAAAATAAAAATTCCAAACACAAAAATATAAAGATGTGTTGAGAAAAGGCGAGAAGACAAAGAAGAAGGCACAACCATAGATAGGTGCAGATTTAAATATTTTAGATATATTCAATAACAACACTTTACAGAAGATATAAAGGACCCAAACTCAAGAGGAGGTAAAATAAGAGGTTCTGTTATCAGTTCCATCTTTTACTTTCATTCCTTAAAGAAACGAAGAAAAGAGGTTTGTAATCACCATAATTCTTCCAAATCTTTTGACCACTGGCATGGGAAGAGAGTAGTGATATGGGCAAGGCAATTTCAGTAACTGGATTCATGAGCAGGACTGTCTGCATGCATGTCCATGGCAGAATCATTGGAACTGAGAGCACTAGAATCCCTGCTCTGGTTGGGTTCATTGTTGTTTCTCACCCCATTTCCTAAGGGCAGACCACCATTTGGACAGTAACCTCCCCGAGTAATGTGATACTGCTGAAGGCTCTGGCGAAGAGGGCTTGATAAAGCATTTGAGAAGACTGAATTCTTAGGTTGTTGATCACAGTGCTCCGACCGAATTCCCTGCACAGCAGCTGTTACTGTTAGGCCAGATGAGCCTGATGAAACTGGGAAACCTGAGTTCGTGACATTCATTGCAGGTTGAGACTGCTGATGTTGCACTGGAGCTCTAGGAGACATTGATGGCTCCTCCGCACAGTAGTCCAACTCATTCTGCCCAGAAAATCAGAAAACTTCCCATTTTCAGATAATAAAACAATGCAAACAGCTAATATAAAGTGTTAGAATTGTCTAAGTTTTACTGTATCACTTAATATACACATTTTTCAATGTAAATTCAGAGCGCACACTTTTTTGTTTTAGCAACATAACCATTGCATTAAAACAAAATAAAATTACTCGAGGAAGATGTGGGGGGTGGGGAACCCCAACAAACTCCCCAAAAACAGCCATCAGTGTATGAAATTAAAACTATAAATAAAACAGAAAATTGAGCCAAATAGATCCGGTACCATAGTTCATTGACTAATAAGCCAGGGAGAGGGATACCATAATGGTGGTTATGTGGTGCAGTCCAATGAACGGACCACAGAGGAAAAAAGAAAAGAAAAAAAGCTACACTGGCAATGACTACGAGGAGGCGGTCAATAAAGATCACCTTTACCGCATCTTTGGACGTAAGAACATGCTCTGCAACAGATCCAAACAAAAGAGATAGTCATTCCCGCTTTATTGAGGGAGGAGGTGTGGATAAGCTCTCGGAGGGAAGATTTGGAATTGGATATCATTGGAAAGGACGCGTGTGGGCCAAACTCGCTGGTGGAGGGGCTGGCTGGAGGCAGCTCATGAGGAATCTAGGGCGAGGAGGCCAGTGGAGGGGCATATGACTGGCGGAGGTAATCAGGCAGAGATGGATGGATTTGGATCCCCTCCATTTCACCATTTCAAATGAAATGGAGGGGATCCATTTAGTTGTTTTTAGAGGGCAATTTTGTCATTTCTAAGCTCCCTGTTTTTCATTTAGACAAAATACCCCCTAAAAACAACTAAATGGATCCCCTCCATTTCATTTGAAATGGAGAGGATCCTTCTCCAAGATGGATCTAGCTTCTATCTTCCCACAAAAGAAGAGAGAAAAAAAGAAGAGAAAGAGGAAAAGAGAGAAGAGAAGGTAGAAGAGTAAGAGAGGGAGAGAAGGAAGGAGGTTTCTCCTTCCTCCCATCTGCTTTGCTGATGGGGGTGCAGATGGGGGCACAGAAGGGAGGAGTTTGTTTTGGGGGAGAGAGAGAGGCTCCGATATTCCTCATACCACTTAGCTATAGAGCGCATGCATGGTTACTATGTTATAAAAGTCTGCTTACAAACACGAGACAAGATCATAAATAGATCAGGCAGGGTGAATAGTTAACAGTACCTGAACGTAATTGAGAATATCAACTGTTGCAACTCTAGATCCTTCCTCTTGTTGCCTCCGGATCCAATGGTAGAGTTTTTCCTGAAAAAAGAAAGACCAGGCTACATCAATGAAATGTCAAGGCCAATAATACACACAATACACATTATTAGAAGATATAGATTTAAGGAAAAGGCTTAACTGAAACAAGATATGTAATGCTAAAAAGTTTACTGCCTGTTGCCTATGCTGGTGCGAGTAATTTCAAACAAAGATGATCAAGCACCAAAAGAAACATAAAAGATAGCCCTCACGGCTTATGCAAGGAGCTAAGATGTGAAAAGGTAGCATTCAACTTACTATAACAAATAGTCAAAAGACCACTCTTGTGTGGACATGTCCAAAAAAAATAAAAAAGTCAAAAGAATTATTTCCAAAAGCAAAACCTAGCAGATGGGAAAACGTAGAGCTCAGAAAAGTTTCAAGGTAGAAGGGTTGAACAGGGAAAGAAATGAAAGGTAAAATTAAAAGCAGGCACCAGAACCTTTAACCAGGCATAAAGTGAACAGTTTGGCCACAGACCATCAAGAGTATAATAACAAAAAGTTGAAGAATGTAAAATATTGGTTTGCCGTGAGAGAAGAAGCAAGTGACTACTTGACAATAACATCAAGAGTAAACCAACTTCAGCTACCTTATATATGATTTGCTTAAGAAGGTAATATTAACTGCCCACTTGTGACATCTAAGACGCTCCACAAACATAATAAAAAATAAAATAAAATTGAAAGGCATAGGCTCAACTAATAAGACCCATATACATTTTCTGACAAGAAGATGACCATCAAATAGATCAGTCCTAAAAATGGGAAGGAAAATGGTATATACTTTCTATGTTGTTGGAATATTAACTGGTATATATGGTTTGCTTAAGAAGGTAATATTAACTGCCCACTTGTGAAATCTAAGCCGCTCCACAAACATAATTAAAAAAAACAAAATGAAAGGCAGAGGCTCAACTAATAAGACCCATACATTTTCTGACAAGAAGACGACCATCAAGTAGATCAGTCCTAAAAATGGGAAAGAAAAATGAAACATCATTACTAAGTAAAATAGAAAAATGAAGAAGCAGTTTACTGAAAGGTTTACAGGCATTGTGCCTTCTAAGCTTGGTTCAAGAAATGCAGCAACAAACGGATGGGGGTGGGTGGATTTCAATTTCAAAATGTTTTTAATCTTTTCTTTGACAGGTAAAAGTTCCATTTCAGTTTCAAAATTTCTCTTCCTCCATCAACATGCTTAATATCCCATTAGTCATCCTACTGCTTAATCCCTGAAAAGCACAGAAACAAGTATGGGATATGCAGAATATGGATATATAGACATGGCGGCGAATACTATATGTCTGTGAAAAACACCATACATTCATTACATTTTTATAAACTCCAAATTGTACCTTATTATCTAATAATACTCAAGCATCCCTGCTTTGGACAAGAAAGAAGGCACCAGTACTGAGAAACTCAGATCAAAAGGGTCAAATTTACAAATAAAACAAAGTCAAGTTCTATTTTTTTTTTTTCGATAAATAAAGTCAAGTTCTAATTTGACACACATTCAAATGTGTTTAGGAGTATCTAAGAAGTAACATATATGTTTCCAATTTTTTATTATTATTTAAAAAAATATATATTTTTTATCCTTATTCGTTACTTATAATAAAAAAACAACTAGATATGTGTAAAAGGGGCATTGAATAACTTATACATATCATGTGGCACCCAAAAAAATGCTAGCTACAAATGCTCTATCACTCCAAAAGAACTAGTCGCTTATAAAGCCTAGTCTCACCTAGAAAATAACCAATGTGGGACATTGCACGCATGAGCTCCTTAATATTTCACCCACTTTTATGTAGGCTAATCATCTTCCTAATGTGAAACTGGGGTGTTACAATTCCCCCATCTTAAATCCCCAACGTTCTCGTCAAGCAATGCTNTTTTTTTTTTTTCGATAAATAAAGTCAAGTTCTAATTTGACACACATTCAAATGTGTTTAGGAGTATCTAAGAAGTAACATATATGTTTCCAATTTTTTATTATTATTTAAAAAAAAATATATTTTTTATCCTTATTCGTTACTTATAATAAAAAAAAAAACTAGATATGTGTAAAAGGGGCATTGAATAACTTATACATATCATGTGGCAACCCAAAAAAATGCTAGCTACAAATGCTCTATCACTCCAAAAGAACTAGTCGCTTATAAAGCCTAGTCTCACCTAGAAAATAACCAATGTCGGACATTGCACGCATGAGCTCCTTAATATTTCACCCACTTTTATGTAGGCTAATCATCTTCCTAATGTGAAACTGGGGTGTTACAATTCCCCCATCTTAAATCCCCAACGTTCTCGTCAAGCAATGCTCCAATACCACATGGAGTTATTAGGTGACTCTATTACCATTTATAACGATCAAGGAAGAGCGCTAGACACATATACCCAATCACTCCAAAAGGACTAGTCAAGTTGACTATTTCATAAAATCACTTATAAAGCACAATCGTATTTGGTAAGTAACTAATGTGGGACTTAGCACCCATGAGTACCTTTATAATCTACCCACTCTATGTTGGTTATTCATCTTCTCAATGTAGGATTGGGGTGTTACAATTCCCTCCCACCCCCAAATTCTTGACATTCCTTGTTGGGGTCACATCATGCAGTGAGTACCGCATAGCATTACTAGGTTACTCTACCACCATTTGTAATGACCCATGAAAAGCACTAGCTACATCTGAGCTATCATTCCAGAAGGATTAGTCAAGTTACAATTGGAACTCTCTTTAATCGCCTATAAAGCCTAGTCTCACCTAGTAATGAGCCAATATGAGATTTAGTACGCATGAGTTTCTTTATAATTATAATCCACCCACTCTATGTGGGTAATCATCTTCCTAATGTGAGATTGAGATGTTGCATATCCAATATGAGTAAGTTCCCTTGCAGAAGTATCCACTGTATCCTAGCAACTTAACTTGTACTAAACCTAAAGTAGTCCTAAGCAATAGGACAAACTAGTGGAAATTGATATTTATTCCCTGTGTATTTAAAAATGCATAATAAAACTAACAACTTCTAACCAGAAAGGGCTCTTGTTAAAACAAAATATGTGCTTATACACACAAGAACTGAACCCACAATTTGCATTTGCCCACAATAATTTGTAAAAGACTCAATCTTGCCATGTAATCCAGTGCCAAGTAAAATATGACGTCACGTTTGATCCAAAGCTTCTCAAGGAATGGCTAAAGCGTATTCAATATTTTTTTTTGCAATAAAAGGAGAAGATGTAATGCCCTTAATTAATAAATCCCTCACATAAAATCTTAAATCAACTTCCACCATCAATCAACATCCTCCATATTTACTTTTGGCAGATTGTGCCTTTTCTTTTAATTTGATTCTAGGCCCGATTCTTTGTTTCTTCAACTGCCAAGACACCTTCTTGCTCTTTTATCATTTATGCAAGCAATTAGCCAAGTCATTTAACAATCATACACGAGCACAAATTTTCTACACAAGAAACAATGGGCCATTAGAATCTTAGATACTATGAATAACACTCCTGATAGTTGATATCATCCAATACTCTTTGAGATTTTTTCAAGTATTTAGCCCATAGTGGACCATTCGCAAGCCTATGATGTATCTTAATGTTTCTCATGTATTACACTTTGACAAAGCTTACTGCAAACCATACTAGATGAATCTTCACAGTATGTACACAGTGGCATTAATTATTCATGTTAAGATCAGATTCATTCATATAGAAAATAGATTCTCCCTTCAATTGTACTTGTTTAAATTTGATTTAGTTCTTTCATAAACATTAATGTAGATGGAGACATGATAGGTCTAAAGTTCAATTCTTACTGAAGCTCTTAGTCACATAGATACATTGCAACCTTTCTCCCTTAAATTGCTGATACCTCTAATGATTGTAGCCCCAATGCCGCATGGCTAGCTAAACCTTTGAAAAGCTTGAAAAGTAATCCTTAACTTAAAGGTGCTTACATCATAACTCGTTCCCAACTTTTACATTTTGTATTTAGATCTCTTTTTAGTATTTTCCATATAATTAAGCATATTCCAGTAACCCAGTTCAAATCAATGCTTCTCTATAAAAAAAAAGTCCACGTACTCCGATACTCCCGTATAGATAATAAGAAAGTCCACATACTCCGACACTCCCATATAGAAACACGCTTGTTTTGTTGTTCACACTCTTGAGATTAACAATATATGCTTGTCCAGATTTTGATAAAGTGGTGTTGATTCTTGCCTTAGTTGCCTAATTACTATTCTAACACCCCAAGCATCCCACAGTCTGGTAAAAAAATAGTAGTTTTTACAAAATTGGAGCTTTTCTTATTCCAAGACTCACACCACCATTGTCTCACCCGAAGTACAATTCACCAAACTGTAACCAAAGTTTCGGAAAAAAAAAAAAAAAAAAGGATAAAAAAAAGACACAATATTTCAATTGATTAAATGTAATGCAATCTAATTAACAATCAAACCATAAACGAGATAATCTAAAGCCAAAAACTAAGAACAATAATCGATTTTATGACCAAGCAAGCATATAAAAAACGATAATCGCCGAGCCAACAGACATCGAATATCATCAGAATCAAAATAATATGTGAATATCAAAGAGAGGAGAGTGGCACTTACAAGGCCGTGGCGTTCGCCGGCTTGGAAGGAGAACTTCTGGTGGTTCATGGCCTGGGTGTAGAGCTGGGAGAGCGAGTTGGCCGCGCTGCAAAACGACGCGTACATGGTCCGATCCACCTCGTCCAGGCTCGTCGCCACGGACTTCCTCTTCTTCGCCATCGCTCTGTTAGTTATTGCGATTCGATTCGGCGATCGAAGAAGACACCTTTTTGCTTCTTCCTTTCACGTTGCGATATTGGAGGCCTTTTGGAATTACAAGAGAGAAGGCGAATGTGGAAGAGGGGTGGCTTTTGTACTTTCTATACATCACAGTCGCAGAAGGAAGGAGGGGACACATGCTACCTATCGTGGCAATACCACCCACGTGATAATTGCTTCCAATACGAAATTGTATAGCCACATCAATTTATTTTTTTTCTTCCATAAACTATAATTACCCCCAAACTTAATGTCCCTCCTAAATTATTTGTTTCGTTAGGATTTTCTGTTAAATTGTAATATGAGTACATCACATACCATGCATTTTACCTTTTAACCACTTTTGGTCCGTTATACCTCTCCTTTCAACGCTTTTGTTTGATTTTTTTCTTTTCTTTTCTTGTTTAGGTTATATTCCAATCAACCCATGTGTTTTGATCAAGACGAGTAATTCTATTTGTCACTCCGAGTCATATGCAGTGTAGTTTTCATAACTAAAATAATGAATCTCTATGCACAAAATGTTATAAAAACCACGCCAGTTCAAATTAGAGAGACCACGCCACTTGAAATTAGAGTGATAGCAAGAGATGACAAATAAAATTATTCAATCAAGATGGGTCATCTTTTTCTTCCTAATACATGGAGCCGTTGCAAGAGTCCCTCCTAGAAACCCACTACATATCTAGCAAAGAAACTCTCTCTTATAGTGAAACTTATCAAATTTAGTCTAAGTTAATAAACTATTATTAATGACATTAAAAATTTAATGTGTATTTTAAATATTTGTAAACACTTGACAATATTTTAACTGTGTTAGGAAAAAATTTATGTCTATAATTTTATGTAGTATGCATGTATAACAAATAACTCATTTCGTACAAATTTCAACAAATATCTCTAACAAAATCATTATAAAATTGTAAATTTACTTAAAAATAAATAATGAAAAAAAAAATACCCCAGTCATAGGGAGAAGGATCCTCTCCATTTCAAAGCAAATGGAGAGGAGCTTTCAAGGACATTATGATATTTTCCATTTAAATGTAAATATAAAAAGACCAAAAACTCCTTGTTTTTTCAAGGACCGACTCCTCTCCATTTGTTTTGAAATGGAGAGGATCCAGGTCCCAGTCATAGGGTCCGTCGGCCAAGTTGCCAACTAGCACCAACTTGACTACATGGACCAATTTAACAAATTTGCCTTAATTATATCATGCTCTACTTGCTAGGAAATGTACTCTTTTTTTTTTTTTTTTTGTTGGTTAATTGCCTTTAACCCTCTTCAACTATTAATCATTTACACATTACCCCCATGAACCACTTGCGAGTTGCGACACTCATCCTCCTTCAAACACTAATCGTTTAGGAAAAAAAAAAAACCTTTCTATTAATTAAGATTGTTAAAAGTGATGAAATATTACACATGCGTTTTTTGGATGTGAAATGATAAAAATATATTGAGTTTAGGAACTAAATTTACTTAAATACCTCTATGGTTAACAAATTAAAAATAAAACAAAATAATAGAAAAAAAAACTTTAAATTAAAAATATGATAAAAATGAAAAAATACCACTCCAACAACACTTGAGTCCTAAGTAGTGGCTGAACCAATAAAAGAGATGTCTTGATCACCCCATGTGTTACTAGAGTGGCCAAGCTAACCTTGAAGTGATCAACCACCCTCAACTCTGATTGGAGATAGTCGATCAACGGTATCAACCCCTAGGGTGGTTCATGTACATGGGGTGGCCACCCATGGTCGTTCGATACCACTGATCTTTTTTGTTTTTTGTTTTAGGTTTAAGTTTTCTTTAGTTTTAAATTTTGTTTGTGTTTTTTTTTTTTATTTGAGGATATTTCTGCCATTTTATGTTTTTTAAACGCATATATTTATGCAGGTGATCTAGAGTATTTAAGGAGGTGGCCTAACGGAAGGTATGTTTTTTTCCCAAGAAATAGCAGTTTAAGATAGTTAATTGTGACGTGGTAGATGTACAAGTAAGTGGTAGATTGACGTATTTAACCCTATATAAATTCAGTACAAGTAATCTAACATTTGATTGGCCGGCGGCAACACATCTCCGCGAGCAGTGAGCACGAGCTCTTCATTGCCTAACAGAATCTCCTTCTCTCTCTCTCTCTCTCTCTCTCTCAAACTAGAAATAACACCAACGAAATTCAAGAAGAGCCAAAAAACAAAAAAAACAAAAGGAAGCCCAAGACGAAGAGCAAAAGAGCTTCCAGACTCCCAACGCTCCCTCCAACTCTCCTGTAACTGACTGCACCACAAACAGCGTGGCACCACTTCCAGTTTCGCTTCTGAAAGCTCTCACTCACAGTGCCACCTCGCTCGCTCTCGTTTCGCCGGTACGCTTCGAAACTGGACAATTGCGGTTCATTATGTGCTTCGATATATTTGTACTCTTTTCTTTTATCGCAGATCTGTTTTCTGGTCGCTGAATTGGCTCCAAGACTGAAAATTTTTGGATCCAAATGTGATTTTGTGTCTAAATCTGGATCTGATTTTCCGAATTGTTTGCTTTCGCTAAGATTAAGTGTGGATTTTGCGCGATTGATCTGAATCCTTTAGGATCTGATTCTGATTGATGAGAAGTTTTTGTTATGGATCTGTCATCTGTGTAATACTATAAGTTGTATTGCTCTGTGATCCTTCTGAAATGAGCTTTAGGAAATGAAGTTTTGTTTTGTAGACTGATTTAAAAATTGAACGTGTTTGCGCTGAAGTCAACAGTCTATGATTAAACAAAGCGGAGTTATTTTTTCAAGCTTTTGGATGACCTGATAATGATTTTCAATATGCTCATACGGTAGTGATGCTGATAATATTCCGGAATCACAATGGCTGTTGGAATTTCAATTTTAATCAATTTTCGGTTATTTTTCAATTCAGCTAATTTTCTTACTTTTTTCCAATTTTATCTTTGTAGAGTACTTTGTTTCTAAGTGATTAGAACTCTTGGACTTGATACGGATGTGGATGGATTTCATTACGGAAGCTGAGGGATAAGGACTTTACAGTGGTCAATTGTAGGAAATACATGGTAATGGCTCCTTCTAGCAAGGCTGATGACAAGGCTGCAGTTGATGCAGCCGCATGGATGTTCAATGTTGTCACTTCTGTTGGAATTATCATTGTCAACAAAGCTTTGATGGCTACATATGGCTTCAGTTTTGGTAAATTTCTCTGCACATTTTTTATGGTAGTTTTTTTCTCTTGATTTAATTTGCCTTTTCCCGTTACATTCATCAGCACGCTTGAATATGGTTGCATGGTTATCTATTAATTTTTTAAGCATTGCCTTTGTGCACTTTAACGTTTTAATTCTCTCTTGTTAGTTCCTTTTTTATTTATAATTTAATTTTTGGTATGTAAGTTTGTTCTATTTATCCTTTAAATAGTTTGCTGCAAGTAGTTGCATTGGAGTTTGGGAATCTTATCCCATGCTTTCAACTAACTTTCAGATGATGGATATCGTGTACTTCTGTTGGATTAGGTTAGGATTTTCCCTTTTCATCATCTTCTTCCTGCTGTCTTTCTCGCCATGCCTATTACCAACAGTTTCCTGTAATAATTTTGGTCAATGATCATCGTTATTATTGTATTACTTTCAGCTTTTTTGGTATGAGTCCTTTTACCTATTTTTTTTCTAAGTTGTCTTTATTGGTTTTGCTCTCCCTTAAGTTTCTAATGTCTGGACTGTCTGCATCTTATACTGTGAGGACCCTGCTTGATGGGACCTTCAAATGATTCCACTTTCCTCATTTTATTTATTGTCCCTGTGTCCAAAAGTTGTTGCTCTTTATTGTTATATTTACCAGAGAGAACCTAAATAGCCAGAGGTCTGCTTGTGGAGAATTTTTTGAGACAGTTTTAATTTTATTGGGTATCACATTCACTGCTTATATTTTAACTGAATTTCTCTAGTTTCATTACCTGTTGATGTGGACATCAATCTTTAGACGAAACTTCATTAACTTATTTCTTCAGCCTCCCCCCTGCCTTGCTGAATTAGATTCTCTTTTTTAATATATAAGTCCTATGTCAGTGGAAGCTCCAAGTCAGATATTGGAATTATTTTCTTTTTTTTTTCAAGCTATGGATAGCTTTTGTTGCTAACAGTGCTGGTCATCGTTCTTCTGTTCACAGTTCTAAGTAATTGCTATCTTTTGCAGCGACAACATTAACTGGTTTGCATTTTGCAATGACAACTCTGATGACGCTTGTTCTAAGGTGGCTGGGATATGTCCAATCCTCTCATCTACCATTCCCAGACCTTCTAAAATTTGTTATCTTTGCTAACTTCTCTATTGTTGGAATGAATGTTAGTCTAATGTGGAACTCTGTCGGATTCTATCAGGTAATTGTGTATGATTTTGGTTTAGGTTTTCATTCGGGTGATCTATTCCAATGATTTTGAATGTCACGTATTCTCTACCTTATATGCAGATTGCTAAGTTGAGCATGATTCCCGTTTCCTGCCTTTTGGAAGTTGTGTTGGACAAAATTCGATACTCTAGAGACACAAAGCTAAGCATAGTAGTTGTTCTATTGCTGTCTCTTATACACATCTTCTGCAACAATATGTAAGTTGACCATTCCTCTACACGTAAACTTGCAATTATCTGTATTTCTGCATGTATATAGTTACATGTAATAGGATCCACTATATTTAGACTGACATTGTGTTCATTGGTTCGTATATGTATTTACCTGCATCTGCATGATATTGCACTTTGATGAATGTTTTCAACATTCTAAATTGTATTTATGTAGTAACTCTCTTTGTTAAACTCATAAACAGAGTTGTCTAAAATTCTCTCTCCCTCCTCCTCCTGNCCCCCCCCCCCCCCCCCCCCCTCCTGCTAAATGCTGTCTATATTGTTTAGAGAGGCTTATCTTATTGCTTTGTAAAAAAATCTATGTATGCAGTATGTTCATTTTCTTCAAAGAAAGTATCAACTTAGCTCTTTCAACCTGTTGGGACATACTGCTCCAGCGCAAGCTTCTTCGTTGCTGTTAGTAGGCCCCTTTCTAGATTATTGGTTGACAAACAAAAGAGTATACGCTTACGACTATAATACAACGTCTTTGGTAAGTACAATAGCAATTTTTGCTTTGTCTTCTGTGATTCTTATACAAAGTTATTGTTATTTTATCTTTATAATGTGCATATGAAAATTGTACTAACACTTTTAAATTATCCTATTATGGGCAAAACATTAGTGTGGGCATATGCCGTCAGTTGCATTTATGCAATTAAGAAGTATTTAATAATTTCCTCAAATTGTTTCCCAGTCATTGTGGGGACTTAAAAAAGTTTCTTGACTGCAAATGGAACTTCAAACATTATTTTCTCAGCAATCTCTCGATCGATTATTTCATGCCAAATGACCCACAAAAGTGCCTTTTTAATTGGTGGTGTTGGTCTACAGGACTTATGTACACCCCTTTTATTTACATGAATAAAGGGGTAATTGTACTCTACTTCTTTCTTACATATTCGGATTTTAATAAGATTATAACTCACAATTCCACCTCTAACTTGGTCTTAACAGATATTTATAGTTCTTTCGTGCACTATCGCCGTGGGTACGAACCTCAGCCAGTTTATATGCATCGGCAGATTTACAGCTGTCTCTTTCCAAGTACTTGGTCATATGAAGACAATCCTTGTTTTGATTTTGGGGTTCTTTTTCTTTGGGAAGGAAGGTCTCAATCTGCATGTGGTTTTGGGAATGGTCATAGCTGTAGTTGGAATGATTTGGTACGGCAATGCATCGTCTAAGCCCGGTGGAAAGGAGCGTCGGAGCCACTCACTCCCAACCACCCGACAACAAAAACACAGCGGCTTATCAGAATCCGGTGAGCTTGATGGGAAAGTGTAAGTGTTCCTTAGGAAAAATTGAGCATACAAAGGATTCCAGGAAGGTATTTGATTAATTGAGATTAGAAAACCACCCATCCGTTTTAATTATTTTCAAACTTTTTGTAATTCCTAGTTTTATTTCTTGTTTTGAATTTCCCCCTCCAGGGGAATGGATACTTCTGGATAGGCTTAGGTTACCTACAATTTTTTTTTTCATGATTATATTTTATAGTAATCAATTTTTTTTAAACCCAATATCGCACAATAGAATTTTCTGTTAAATTATAACATGAGTAATTCATACCATGCATGTGACCTTTTAACCACTTTTGGTGCGTTGTACCTCTCCTTTCAACACTTTTGTTGGATTATATTTTTTATATATATATTTTTTTTGTTATATCCAATCAACGCACTTGTTTTGATCGAGATGAGTAATTCTATTTGTTACTCCTTATCACTCTCAAGTCCCATGCGGCGCAGTTTTCACAACTAAGAAAATTAATCTCTATGCACTAAATGCTATAGAGACCACGTCACATGAAATTAGTGCGATAGCAATGGATGACAGATAGAATTTTTTTTTTTTGACATGTCCACGCAAGGGTAGGGGGAGGGGGGATTCGAACTTGTGACCATCGTTTCAGGATGACAGATAGAATTACTTGATCATGATGGGTCATCTTTTTCTTTCTAATACATGGAGCTATTGTGAGAGTCCCTGCTAGAAACCCGCGACAGATCGAGCAAAGTCAAAGTAAAGAAACCCACGACAGTTCTAGTGAAACCAAAGCAAAGACAAACCCACAGAAACCAAGGCTTCTTCACATGATGAAAAAAAGCGATGCAAGTACATGACATTCATAAGGATGCAAGTATTTCACCCTACGATCATACAACCGAGGCCTTCCCAACAACAGTGACAAATCTTTATAGGAATTACATCGCACCATACCGACTCATTGTAATGTTTACCCAAGGAAATTGAAATGAAACATCTAGATTTCTAGATGAAATTTTAATTTATGAACTACCTCTTGCGACATCACATTCATTTCGCTTCCATTATCGATGATGAGGTTCAACGCCTTGCCACTACGCTCCACTCGAGTGTGAAAAATATTTGTTCAAAGCCACTGTTCATTGAAAAGTAAGGACGCACCTGATTACGTAGATCGGTAGTTGGGAACCTTCTAAAAGTTCCTGCCATCTTTAATCTTCATGTGTAAGTCATCTGGATGTCGCGTACACTATCACCATATCATACTTATGGACTTTATGAAGGAAGACTTTAAGGATCAACCGGATAAGCGCTCACAGAGTATGATCACTTGATTCGTCACCTCGACATGTTGACGCAAAATGTTTGAGGGACTTCCAGAGAGCTTCGTCAGCTGGACCATTAGCTAGTTGTGTTGACGCGGCTGGTTCCAATCGATCTCTAGAGAGCTTCGTTACCAGAAATGTCGTATGGTCTTGTTGACGCTGATGGCTACAAAGGACTTTCAGAAAGCTCGATTACCATGACTCTCACCTAGCCGTGATGACACTGATGAGCTGCATGGCACTAAAAGTTTAGTGACCATGAGCACACGCTTCATACCATTCTTATGCTGCACGGGATTTCTGCTTGGGTTGGAGAAATATTTGGGTGTTCTCTATATCCTATAAATACTTAAGGATGCTCCTCTAAGGTCAAGCAACATATCAAGGCTCCGTTTGATAAAAGGTTTTAAGGCAATGGCAAAGGCAAATTATTGTAGTTTGAGGGACATGCGCTCAGTAAAGGGACATCAGACTTCTTTGCCTACGTGAAAACCAATTGCGAAAAGAGAAAGCCCTTGGTATAAGGAACAATTTTTGTTCCAAAAATACCCTCACTTCCCCTCCTTCTACCTTGGTGAAGTGAGGGCATTTTTGAAACAAAAATTGTTTCTTATACCAAGGCTTTCTCTTTCCAAAAATGCCCTCACTTCCCCTTCTTATACCTTGGTAAAGTGAGGGCATTTTTTTAAACAAAAATTGTTCCTTATACCAAGAGCTTTCTCTTTTTCCAATTGGTTTTCACGTAGGTAGAAAAGTCTGTTGTCCCTTTACTGAGTGCATATCCCTCCAGCTATAGTAACTTACCTTTGTCATTGCCTTAAAACTGTTTATCAAACGGAGCCCAAGAAACCATCTTAAACCCCCATTGAGAGGATACTTTACTTCACCAGTCACCTTTAACGATCTTGACTAACAGTTTTTTATTTTTTTATTATTGTTTTTGGCTAACGATAAGTATTTGAACGGATTGAAAAAGTACCACTCCAACACTTGAGTCTTAAGTGGTAGCCGAACTAATTCAATGAATGGCTTAACCATCCCATGTGTTTTGAGAATAGCCAATCCACCCTCAAGGTGTAGGAAAAGGATCCTCTCCATTTCATTTGAAATGGATAGGAGCCATTTAGTTCAAAAAGTAGGACATAGTTGTCATTTTCTTAAAAGATGTAGATAATTTTGACAATTACATCCCATCATTTAGCCTAAATGGCTCCTCTCTATTTCAAATGAAATGGAGAGGATCCTTCTCCTGTATCAACGACACCCATGTGATTGGAGGTAGTCCATCGACCCCCTATAGTGGCTCAAGTACATTGGCTGGCCACCCCTAGGGGTTTGTCACTTGTCAACGACCATTGACCATTACTATTTTTTGTTTTTCAAGTTTTAAGTTTTCTTTTAGTTTTAAATTTTGTACTTTTTTTTATTCGAGGATACTTCTGTCATTTTACGTTTTTTAAACACATATTTATGCAGGTGATCGAGATTATTTAAGGAGGTGGCCTTACGGAGGTATTAGTATCGTATATGTTTTTTTTCTCCAAAGAAATAGCAGTTTTAAGACAGTTAATTGTGATGTGGTAGATGACGTATTTAACCCCATATAAATCTAGTATAAGTAATCCAGAGCTTTGATTGGCTGGCGCCTGGCGGCAATTCATTCCACTCCACGAGCACGAGCTTTTCATTGCCCAACAAAATCGCTCTCTGTCTCTTTCCCTCTCTCTCTCAAACTAGAAAAAACAACAACGAAATTCAGGAAGGAAGAGCCATAAAGAAGGAAGCCCAAGACGGAGAGCAAAAGAGCTTCCAGACTCCCAACGCTCCCTCCAACTCTCTTGTAACTGACTGCACCACAAACAGCGTGGCACCACTTCCAGTTTCGCCTCTGAAAACTCTCACTCACGGTGCCACCTCGCTCGCTCTCGTTTCTCCGGTACGTTTTGGAACCGGACAATTACGGTTCATTATGTGCTGCGATCATATTTGTACTCTTTCTTTTATCGTAGATCTGTTTTGTGGTCGCTGAATTGGCTCCAATACTGAAGATTTTTGGCTCCAAATGTGATTTTGTGTCTAAATCTGGATCTGATTCTCCGAATTGTTTGCTTTCGCTAAGATTAAGTGTGAATTTTGCGCGATTGATCTGAATCCTTTAGGATCTGATTCTGATTGATGAGAAGTTTTTGTTATGGATCTGTGTAGTGCTATAAGTTCTATTGCTCTTTGATCCTTCTGAAATGAGCTTTAGGAAATGAAGTTTTGTCTGGTAGATTGACTCTTTTAAAAAATAATAATAATAATAAAATTGGACGTGTTTGATCTGAAGTCAACAGTCTATGATTAAACAAAGCAGAGTAAATTTTTCAAGCTTTGGGATGACCAGATAATGATTTTCAATATGTTCATATGGTAGTGATGCTGATAATATCCCAGAATCACAATGGCTGTTGGAATTACAATTTTAATCAATTTTCGGTGAATTTTCTTACTTTTTTACAATTTTATCTTTGTAGAGTACTTTGTTGCTAAGTGAGTGGAACTCTTGGACTTGATATGGATGTGGATGGATTTCATTACGGAAGCTGAGGGATAAGGACTTTACAGTGGTCAATTGTAGGAAATACATGGTAATGGCTCCTTCTAGCAAGGCTGATGACAAGGCTGCAGTTGATGCATCCGCATGGATGTTCAATGTTGTCACTTCTGTTGGGATTATCATTGTCAATAAAGCTTTGATGGCTACATATGGCTTCAGTTTTGGTAAATTTCTCTGCACTTTTTTTAAAAAGTAGTTTTTTTCTCTTGATTTAATTTGCCTTTTCCCGTTAATAAAGCTGGGATGGCAGTGGTGGTGGTTTGTCGTTGATGGTGATGATGTTTTCTTTAATGACCTTTGAGTTCATAAACAATTGATTTTGTTGTCATTGGTAACAATTTTGAGAAAATGTCATAGCTATAAGGATGCTGGTCATCGTTCTTCTGTTCACAGTTCTAAGTAATTGCTATCTTTTGCAGCGACAACATTAACTGGTTTGCATTTTGCAATGACAACTCTGATGACGCTTGTTCTAAGGTGGCTGGGATATGTCCAACCCTCTCATCTACCATTCTCAGAGCTTCTAAAATTTGTTATCTTTGCTAACTTCTCTATTGTTGGAAGTAATGTTAGTCTAATGTGGAACTCTGTTGGATTCTATCAGGTAATTGTGTATGATTTTGGTTTAGGTTTTCATTATGGCGATCATTCCAATCACTTTTGAATGTTACAATTTCTCTACCTTATATGCAGATTGCTAAGTTGAGCATGATTCCCGTTTCCTGCCTTTTGGAAGTTGTGTTGGACAAAATTCGATACTCTAGAGACACAAAGCTAAGCATAGTAGTTGTTCTATTGGGTGTTGGTGTTTGCACTGTGACCGATGTGAGTGTTAATGCCAAAGGCTTCATTGCAGCCTTTATTGCAGTATGGAGCACTTCTCTGCAACAATATGTAAGTTGACCATTCCTCTACACGTAAACTTGCAATTATCTGTATTTCTGCATGTATATAGTTACATGTAATAGGATCCACTATATTTAGACTGACATTGTGTTCATTGGTGCATGTATGTATTTACCTGCATCTGCATGATATTGTACTTTGATGAATGTTTTCAACATTCTAAATTGTATTTGTGTAGTAACTCTCTTTGTTAAACTCATAAACAGAGTTGTCTAAAATTCTCTCTCCCTCCTCCTCCTGCTAAATTCTGTCTATATTGTTTAGAAAGGCTTATCTTATTGCTTTGTCAAAAAAATCTATGTATGCAGTATGTTCATTTTCTTCAAAGAAAGTATCAACTTAGCTCTTTCAACCTGTTGGGCCATACTGCTCCAGCGCAAGCTTCTTCGTTGCTGTTAGTAGGCCCCTTTCTAGATTATTGGTTGACAAACAAAAGAGTCTACTCTTACGACTATAATACAACGTCTTTGGTAAGTACGACAGCAATTTTGCTTTGTCTTCTGTGATTCTTATGCAAAGTTATTGTTATTTTATCCTTATAATGTGCATATGAAAATTGCACCAACAGTTTTAAATTATCCTATTATGGGCAAAACATTTGTGTGGGCATATGCTGTCAGTTGCTTTTGTGCAATTAAAATGTATTTAATAATTTCCTCAAATTGTTTCCCCAGTCATTTTGGGGACTTAAAAAAGTTTCTTGAGTGCAAATGGAACTTCAAACATTATTTCCGCAGCAATCTCTCGATCGATTATTTCATACCAAATGACCCACAAAAGTGCCTTTTTAATTGACGGTGTTGGTCTACATGACTTATGTACACCCGTTTTATTTACATGCATAAAGGGGTGACTGTACTCTGCTTTTGTCTTACACATTCGGATTTTAATAGGATGATAACTCACAATTCCACCTATAACTTCGTCTTAACAGATATTTATAGTTCTTTCGTGCACTATTGCTGTGGGGACGAACCTCAGCCAGTTTATATGCATCGGCAGATTTTCAGCCGTCTCTTTCCAAGTAATTGGTCATATGAAGACAATCCTTGTTTTGATTATGGGATTCTTTTTCTTCGGGAAAGAAGGTCTCAATCTGCATGTGGTTTTGGGAATGGTCATAGCTGTAGTTGGAATGATTTGGTACGGCAACGCATCGTCTAAGCCCGGTGGAAAGGAGCGTCGGAGCAACTCACTCCCTATCGCCCGACAACAAAATCACACCAGCTTATCAGAATCCGGTGAGCTTGATGGGAAAAAGTAACCGTTCCTTCTCAAAAATTGAGCATACAAAGAATTCTATTTGATTAATTGAGATTAGAAAACCACCCATAGGTTTTAATTATTTTCGAACTTTTTTGTAATCCCTATTTTCATTTCTTGTTTTGAATTTCCCCCTGAAGGGGAAATGGATATTTCTGGATAGGCTTAGGTTACATACAAACTGTTTTTTTTTTTTTTTTCATGATTATATTTTATAGTAATCAATATTTTTTGTGCTATTTACTTCCAAACCATGTTTACCGACGATATTCTTTCTTCTGACCCACGCCACCATCAAAAGTAGAACCTTAATGCCAATTCAACCATTTCAGCTATAGTAATTTAGGATCAAGCTTGAGTTTCACCATTATATATAAATTTTTTATATATATGATATGATCGTACCAATCCAACTAGAAGTATAAGAATGTTTTCTTTATAACAAAGCTTATATAAGCTCACTAAAGGTTCAAAAAATTAATCACATCTTTTAATTGTCGAGTACTTCTGAGTCCTAAGGGTGCAAAAACCTGCCCGCCTGACTTTCAACTCTTGCGGATCGGCTTTTGACAAAAGTAGGTCAAACGTTGGATAACATTTTGAATTTATAACTAAAATCGGGTCAAAAGTCGGAAACCCACTTGGGTTTTTGATAAATTCTGACCTGACTAGTTTTATATATAAAAAAGGAAAAATATATTTAAACACTTTGAGTAAATATGTCAAAAAAAAATTTTCTCCAAGTTTTTTTTTCTCGACAATTTACTCACTGAGTTAATTGAAATGCCAATAAAATTTCTACTGTCAAAATTTTTTAACAGCTGTTAGTCCCAATCAAAATGCACAGTTTTACCTTATTAAAATATTAATTTTTTATTAATTTAATTTAAAAATAAATCTAAAATAAAATAAAAATAAAATAAAATAAAACTTCAAAAAAAAGTATGGACCGGCTAGCCGGCCACCCCCAAGGGTTGGTTTTGGCCACCCTCATAGCCCTTGGGAGTGGTCCAACCACACCTAGGGCCAAACCCTTTTTTTTGGGGAGGGTTGGGCCACCCCCAAGGGCCATGTGGGTGGCAAAAGCCACCCCCAACTGACCCTTGGAGGTGCCGAAGCCACCCCCATAACCCTAGGGGTGGTTCGGCCACCCCCGAAGGCCAAACCAACAAAAAAAAAAAAAAGAATTGGGTTTGGCCCTAAGGGGTGACTGACCCAACCGGCCCCCCATTTCTCAGCTGGGGTGGCTGGCCAGCCCAGGCAGCTAGCTGGCCACCCCATACTTTTTTTGAAGTTTTTTTTTTTTTTTTAAGATTTATTTTTTAAATTAAATTAATAAAAAATTAATATTTTAATGAGATGAAACGGTACATTTTGATTGGGACTGACTATATGAATTTTATTGTCATTTCAATTGACCTAGGGAGTAAATTATTGAAAAATAATAATAATAATTGGCGTGTTTACATAAGATGTTTAGATATATTCTCCATATAAAAAAAAATTAATTTCTTTTATGGGTCTCTTCCTCTTTCTCAAATCTTCTCCCATAATCTGTCTTTTAGCAAAATGAAGATGCATCATCATTAGACGAAAACACATCTTCGATCCTCGCAGACAAAGGAGAAGCTTACTGAAGATGAAAGTCTTCACCAAATCTCTTTGTCTTCGTTCAACAAAGACAAAGACCCATCTTTGACTCCATCGTCCAATGTCATCTTCAGTGGCCCTTTACTGTCTTCAACCCACCGTCTGCTATCGTCCTTGGTGCCTTCCGCCGTATCTAGCCACCATCCACCTTTGGGTTGGCCAGTGGGAGGTTGGGTTAAGCAATGGTCAATGGTGGGCTAGGGCGGAGGTGGCTAGAGATGGTGGAGGATCGCTAGATATGGCTGCCAGTGGTAGCTTGGGCCAAATGATGGCTAGTGGGGGGCTAAGCTACGTGGTGGTTGGTGATTAACGAAGTCGAGCAATGAGTTAGACTAGAAGGATGGTGAGCAGTGATCTAGTGATCGCAACCACCATATAGCACGTTGCGGGTAGTATCGAGCATCAAGGGTGCCACCCAGGGACGGAACCAGAAATGGGGGACCAGCCTTCTTCTTTTTCTATCGGGGGGACCAATATAGATTTTTTTTTTTTGCCCAGCTAAATTTTTTTTTTTTTTCAGGATTGTGGGGGGACCATGCGGTCCCCCCTAGGTCCGTCATTGGTGCCACCACCCCGGATGGATGAGTCGGGGGTGGTGCAACCACCTAGTTTTTATATTATTTGTATTTTAAACCTAGTTTTTTAAAGTGGAAAACGGTACCGTTTAGAGGAAAACAGTACCGTTTTCCACTACAGCAGACATGCGGTAGTTTTCAATGAAGGTGACATGATTTTTTTTGAAATATTATTTTACAGTTATTCTATTATTGGAAGAGTACCTATTCTAAAATTTTCTTCAACCTAGTCTATAAACGTGACACATCCCTTGAACATGTGAGATATACATATTTTTGTAATAACAACAACAAAATTAAAATAAATTTTAGAGTTAAATACCTAATACCCTATTGGAGTTTCACAACTTTATTTTTTCTCTTTTAGGGTTTGATTTTTATCACATGAGGTCCATGTGATTTTGATAAAGGACCAAATTGGTCTTTCTGTTAGCTAACCGTTAATTGACTTAACATGTTGACACGTGGGCGAATGAAAATTTAACATTTGGCACAAGTGGCCACGTCATCACTATCATTAGTAATGATGTGGCCACGTAATTAGATTTTTTATTTAAAAAAAATTAAAAAAAAAGAGGCAAAATTTGGGGTGGCCCCTTGGCAACAAGGGGGTGGCCCAAATTTTTTGTCTCTTTTTTTTTGAAAAGATATTTTTTTGAATTTTTTTTTTTAAAAATAAAAAATTTAATTAGGTGGCCATGTCATAAGTCAAATTTTCATTCGTCCATTTGTCAGTTCGTTAAGTCAACTAACGATTAACTGACAGAAGGACCAATTTAGTTCTTTATCAAAACCACAGGGACCTTATGTGATAAAAATCAAACTCTAAGGAGGAAAAAATAAAATTGTGAAACCCCAAGGGGGTATTAGATATTTAACCCTAAATTTTATTAAAAACTTGTATACATCTCACATGTTATTAAAAAAATAAACACTTGTCATTTTTATAATGGGTTTGCTAGGGGTTCTCCCTCTAGTATTCTTCTAGTCTTACGTAGAACATGATTTAAGAAAAAATAAAATTGTAATACCGTTTTTTGCCAACAGATTAATTTTTATGAACTAATATTTAAGTTCTAATGCTTTAAAACTTGTTTTTGGATTCAAAACTAAAACATAAGGGTGGAAAGTTATCCTTTAGAGATGGTATCACCCAAAATAAATTTGATCATCCTAAATTTAGAGCTAATGCCTCAATTTTAATGTTAATGCCTCAAATTTAGTGCTAATGCCTAAAAAAATCTGTAGTGAAAGTCACTACAACTTTTTTTTTTTTTAAATGATGTTCTAGATTGGAAGAACACTAAGGGGAGAACCCCTAACATTTTCCTTTTTATAAATTATGTTGAAAGAAATTCCTTCGACCCAATTTGAAGGAAATTTTTGTCCAACTTCATATTGGTGTTTATTGTTTATAGGGTAGTTATAGAAATGAGAAATGCTATACTTTCCATTTTTTTTTTCTCACTAATATGTCATCATGACATTACTCATAACCTGAACGGCTGAACCTAATAGAAAGGGTTTGACGCTTGTAAGAGCTAGGTACAACCTCTCACGTCTACCACAAACAGCATAACTTTGGTCTCCCAAGCTAAACACTCATAAACCATCATCGATCTTCTAAGATCGAGTTTTGTTTTCCCAAGTATTTATGAAAGAGTAAGAGAAACATAAGACTTATGTGCGTACTCTGAAATCCAGCCCAAAGGCAATATTCTTACTCCCAAGATAAATACTCAAATCCTCATACATTTTCTAACGAGTAGTATTCATCCTTATAATAGGAGGATTGCTTTTGTTTTTGCTGAGTAAATTTGAGAAGAAAGGAGGACGACACCCATAAGCAAATTCAAAACTTAAAAAAAGTATTCTCACTCCCAGGACAACTTTGACAACCAAATTAGACAGAACCATTCCTTATAATAGGAGGATTGCTTTTGTTTTTGCTGAGTAAATTTGAGAAGAAAGGAGGACGACACCCATAAGCAAATTCAAAACTTAAAAAAAGTATTCTCACTCCCAGGACAACTTTGACAACCAAATTAGACAGAACCATAGAAAAACCAAAATTGAGCAAATGAGAACACTAATAGGGCTACAAGGTTCAAAACCCAACCATAGTGAAACATCCAACCACAACCACAGTACAAAAAATCTAATAATGTCTAATAAACATGTTAAATAACAAAAAACCTGGCTTGCCCAACCATATATTTAATTGTTTAAAACAGAAAGAAAAAAGCTCAACGCTTCTTTGAGACACCAACGGTCTTCCCCCTGCGGCCTGTGGTCTTAGTGTGCTGGCCACGAACACGAAGACCCCAGTAGTGCCTTAGACCACGATGGTTCCTGCATAAGAGTCTCAATGTCAGCTCAAGCCTAGTAAAAGTTGAATTGCAACCTTTTATCAACAGAAACTGAATTCCTGTACAAGAAATTTTTTGGGTGGGGGGGAATACAAATCAACCGGAGACATCTCTAGTATATTTTAGGAAATATGAGTTCACAAACCATGCTAACAGCCCACAATCATATTTAAGTGATTAAACAAGTTTCTTCAACGAACCTAACTACACTGGCAACCACATCTATCACTATACCTATATTCATGACATGCTTTCAAGAAAGCAACTAACATAGTTCTTTAGAGTACCAGACAAACTATTTTGCACATAATACAAATGTCTCACACTTCACTGTATGATTGTTAACCTCTCAAATTTTGATTATAGAAGGTGGTAATTATTCTCCAGAAATATACAAAATCTCAATCACATAATTTGTTGCATTCGCATTGCTGTTAGAAAGACTTTGCTTAGAATAGGATCAACATGTAGAGAAGATTCTCAAATCAACTCCATGAGTTCCACAGGGCTCATGTTGACTACCTAGCAATAACATTAAAGAGAAAGCAGACACTCATACTTCGTCTCACAGATACAAGAGACCTAGCTGGAGAGTGTCTTGTGTGCTGTAGTTGTAACTTGCATTACTTCTAGCCTTTCAGTAAATTGTGTGACCGCAAGTGGTAAGGACCAAAAGCAGACCCCACGTGTGTGTAACTAGAGAAAATAGAGGTCAAGTGTACAAGATAATTGTTTTTCCATATCCATGATTTTGAATTCTCTGCAAAAGCCTCATATTACCATATAAAAGTATGAATACAAAAGAGTGTTATAGTTACCTAATCTTCTTCAACCGTTCCAAATCATCTCTCAACTTCATGTCCAATGCATTGGACACCACCTGAGAGTACTTCCCGTCCTTGTAATCCTTCTTCCTATTCAAAAACCAGTCTGGGATTTTGAACTGCCGAGGATTGGCAACAATAGTCATGAGATTGTCCAGCTCAGCAGCAGTTAGTTCACCCGCTCTGACATTAACATCATTATAACAAACAAATCAACACAGGATATGAATTAGCTAAGTTTATCTTAAATAAACGCACATTGGACACACACGAAAAGCTGTATACAGAGAAATTACCAACCAAGTAGATATTCAACAAGATACAAATCCCATAAAGGAAATGCCCCATCTAATTCATGATCCAAAAGGAGCTATTTGACATCTAATTTCGCAGATGGCTGCCTCCAATAAAATTTTTATCAATCCAAGTCCTTAAATTGTTATAAACCCATCATTTCATGAACAGATAGATACACCATATAAGTATTTCCATTAACAATTCTAAACAACTAGCTAAAACTTTCCTAGCTCCAAAACCCAAATCTCATAGTCATCGAGTGAAACGAAAATCCCCAAGCAACACACAACAAACAAACATGTTAAATTAAATCAATTTTCCGACACAAGTGGGAGAGAGAGGGAGGAACCTCTTGTTCATGTCGACGTCGGCCTTCTTGCAGACGATGTTGGCGAAGCGGCGTCCGATACCTTTGATGGAGGTAAGAGCGAACATTATCTTCTGCTTTCCGTCCACGTTCGTATTGAGGACACGCAGAATGTGCTGGAACTCCTCATTGGCCACCAGAGACTGCGGTTTCCCCCACCACCAGATACATCAAAAATCCAAATCCAAATCCACAAACTCACATGCACATACAAAATTAACCACAAAACAGGGCAAAAATTCGAGTTTTAAGTTATTACCATTTTGGACTTGCAGAGACGGAGCCTGCGAGAGAGAGGATTCGGAGGCAGAAAGCGAAGCTGCACGGGAGGTCTGAGGTTAGGTTTTCGGCTTCCTTCTTATGTTATATACTGTGACGCATTCGTCGTTAGGGTTTTGTTACTTTTGCTCCGCTTGGACGATTTTGCCCTCCACTGGATTTTTTTGTATATATATATATATAAAGAGTAAATATGAAATTCAACCAGACTAACAACAAAACAAGAGCACACGGCCTGTAAAAAAAGCCCACAAAAAAATTGGTTGAGATCTCCTTCAATTAGAGAGAAATTAGAGATTTTTTAATTGTTAATTTTGGTTCTTCATTTTAAATTTAATGTTTATAAAATGTTAGCTACTTTTGTATAATCAAGGCATTAAATATTGACTTTTGTTTTACTAAAGTTTAAATGATTTTATAGACCATTGAATTTAAAATGAAGGACCACAATTAACAATTGGATAATCTCCAATTTCTTCCCAATTAGAGAGGATCCGGATCAAAAAAATGCTATTATATTTATGGGGATTTTACCAAAAAAAACAGTCCATGCCGCTAATTGAACTAGTGATAGTCGGCTCAATTCGCTCAATCTTGGGAGCTGAGAAGGCCAAATATATTAGAAATAATGAGATAATTCTCCAATGATATGAGGTTTTTGGAGGTTAAGAATGACGGATCAGGCTTATATGGTGTTATTAAAATAACAGCATTTATGCTGTAGTAAAAACAACAGTTGAGATTGAATATCTCAAAATCTCTTTTTATTTTTTCTCTCATATTTAAAGCTTTTAAAAATAAGTCAACTCTGAAATTTAATTTCAACCGTTGCTTTTATTACAACATATATGCTGTTATTTCAATAACAGCATGTAAGCCATTTTTATTCATAAGCCATAGGGTTTTCTTAGCTTCAGCCAGAACGCCGTAACTGCAAGGGAGGAAGGATGGCCTCTGCCATCTCTCCTCCCCACGTCCCTTTCTCACCAGGCTCTATAGTTTTTTACTTGATGTCCCTAGTCTCGGTGCCCCTCCCGTCCTGTTTCCTCTTCCCCAGCCTCCTCCTGTTACGGCGGTCTCTCCACCCCTAGGGTCTAGTTATTTACCTGATGATCTAGCCCCATCCAATTTTTTCCCCTTTGTCGTTTTTCTTTCCCAGCCACCCCTTCTGCAGCATTTTTTTCCTTTGGGTTGGGTTTAGTGCGGGATCGGTCTCCACCTCCTGCCCACCCCTTCACTACCGGATACGTTTATGCCCACCCCATCCTTTGCACTGGAACTGCTACGCCGCCTAGGTTTTGAGATCGGCTTTTTCTCCGGCTTTTGGTTCTTTTCCTAGTTTTGTTTCTTGTTTTTTCCGTTTGATTTTGGGGCTTTCGGTGTTTTGGTTGTGCCCCTATTTTTTGTCTTTCGGCGTTCTGCGTTTTGCTGCCCTTCAACTGATGCGGGTCCTCTTCACGCCCCCACCGTGTCAAGCTTCGATCACCACCTCCATCACCAGTATTCCAGCCAGATTGCGTCGGGGCCTCCCTCTAGTTGATCGTTTGTTTTTTTAGGTTTCCCTGTATTTGCTTTGGTTTCCTTTTTATTCTGGTTTTTGTGGTTTCCCTGTATTTGTTTTGTTGTATTGCTTTTCTCTGTTTGTTTTTTGCGTGTATTTTTTTGGGTTTTTACAGTTCTGTTGATCTTCTCCACGCTTGTTTCACCACCCTCCGTCCACCGCTGGGCTTTTTTCGCGACCCCACCGCGACGAGCTTCCAATGCGCTCTTCTTTGTACGGGGTTAGCTTGCACGCGATCGGCTTTTATTTCCCTGTATTTTTATTGTTTTTTTTGCTTGTAATAAGTCCTGTCGTGATCGGGCTGCTTTTGGGTGTGATGTTTGGTCCAGATCTTGGGTTGTAGATGTGAACATTATCCTGGCTTTTGGGTCGAGGAGGACAAGTGTTGGCCTGGGGTTCTCCACCCTCAGTGTCAAGGAATAAGTGTTGGCCCAGGGTTCTTAACTCTCAGTGCCAAGGAATAATTGCTACCTATGCATTAGTTGGTTCTGTCTGGTACATATCTGTATTTCATTTGTTGATAAGTCATAGGTTAACAGATCTGTTTTGAGAGTCTAAATTATAATACATCTTGTATGACGTTAGTATCTTTGTAGTTAAGCTACGGATACTTCAGGGCTTGTCCTGTATTGTAAGAGCTCCGCTCTTTCATGAATGAGATGAATTTCTTTTTTTAAAATAAATAAATAAATAAATAACAGCATGTAAGCCAAATCTAATAATAACTTTAACTAAAAGCTCTTCTCTCTCCTCCGCTCATCGCCTGAGGTAAGGCCTGTGGGTGGCGCGTAAGGATAGTGTGGTGTGTGCTAGCGACGGTTTGAGATTAGTAATGGCGGGCTCGAGGAAATGGAGGGTGGAGTCGAAGGAATTTGAACTGATAATCAAATAAGGGGCGTTTAGGGCAAGATTTTTTGAAAGAAATGGCAAGAGACAAAGGTCCATATTTCTGCTGCCGGTTGAGATAGCATGGTTGGCTCGTACGGTAAAGGAACTGGTGAGGGTGGAGAATTCTGAGGTGTTTTGGGACCAATCTAGAGCAGGCTATCCCAGGATTATTGCACAGAAGCGTTCCAACTGGAATGGTAGTTTCTTGACGATAGAGGAGTTTGATGGTAGGAGAAGGTGTGGATCACTAATGATCCCTGAGGGGCGTTATGGCCAAGGATGGGAACGATTCAGGGCAAAAGTGTGTCGGGCCAGCTTCGCTTTTAGGGTGGTGCGAGAGGTACTAGTGTATTCAAAGGTGTCTAAGAGGCGGAGCTTCGCGGAGGTGGTGGGGGGCTGCCAAAGAACCAGTCGGAGGAATGCTCTGAGTTGAAGAGGAATGGGGATGGGTTTGCTCTGGCGATAGGCACTCAGGTTTCAGGGAAGGCTAGCGACTGTGACGAGCTGGCTGAGGCGGTGGGTGCAGACAGGTCTCCGGTGGGTAAGTCTCTCCCCCCTGTGACTTGCACGCATGCAAAGACGTCGTCTTTTTTCTCGAATCCAGTGTTGGAGCGGCTGAAAGGACATGTGGAGTCAAAAGAGGATGGGCAGCCTTCCTTGCGTGTACATCTGGAGCTACTAGCCATTAAGGGAACATTGAATAAGCTGAAGGAGTGATGTGGAGGGAAGCATCGAGAAGATTAAGGCGGTCCTGGGCGCTAGAACCAAATGGGCCGAAATTGGATTTTGTGGAAAGCCAGACGTTGGGCTCACAGGAAAATATGGCGTTGGGCCTCAAGGGAAAAGAGAAGGCCTTTCTGGAGGCGTCTTCCTCGCAGATGTCTGGGCCTAAGCGTAAAAAAAACAGAAGAGAAAAAATAAATAAATAAATAAGAAGCCCACACATGGGGACGGAAAACAGGGAGTGGGTTTTCAGGGGACTGACTTCCCGTGCGGCCTCCTGGAGCAGAGTAAAATTCCAAAAAGGGGAGTCCTCGTCGAGCTGGAGCTTCGGTCTCGACAGTAGCGGCGGGTTTGACGGCGCCGTCTATTCTGGGTAAATATAAGTGGGTCAGCAAAGGGTCTGGGCTGCGCCGAGGAGGGGATATCACCGACTGTGGCATGTGAGCAGAAGGGGTGTCTGGGTTTAGGGATCTTTGTGCAATGGGTTTAGGGACTCAGATGGTGCCGATAGTGGCGCTTGGATGTTTGGGTGGCCAAGGCGAGGCCGGGGACTTTAGTTTTGGCACCTAATAAGCTTGGTATTCCACAAGGCGTGTCGACAGGGGATGTTTTGTCTAGGTCTCTAATTTAGAAGATGCTAGGAGGGGATTCTTTGGCGAAGGTGCTTCTCCCGAGGGAAGATAACTGTCTGGTGCTTTAGTCTCCTTGCGTTTTTGAAAGAAGCTCAGTGATGGAGGTGTCATCTTCTGTCTCTGATGTGCTTCTTGTTAAACAATGCTTTGATCAAATTGTAGGGGAAGGGGCTTCCGTTTTACTGCAGCAGACTTATTCGAATGGGCTTGAACTGGTTCTTTTTATGGAGGAAGAGCCTATTCCGTTGGATTGGAATCAGGCTTTGGTGGAGGGCGGGTCTGATAGGTCTCAGGCAGCAGATGAGGAGGTGCAATTAATTATGGCCACTAGGAAGATTTTAGGAGTCTCTTGTGATGGCCATTTTGAGAAACTCAAGGCAGCTTTTGCTCTTATTCTAGCTGGTAGGGCGAAGAAAGGGGCCAAGAAATCAATGAGGGGAAATCAGGTGGGCAGGAAATGTATAAGGAAAATTGTGAATCTTTACTCTGGTGTCAATTATGAGGGGGGAAGTGGGAGTGTGTCCCGCAGTAGAAGCAAGGGTAGGGGGAACCGTATTGTATTATGAAGTGCAACATTCTTTCTTGGAATGTGAGAGGGCTGAACAACCCAGATAA
This sequence comes from Carpinus fangiana, assembly GCA_006937295.1. Classification (NCBI taxonomy): domain Eukaryota; kingdom Viridiplantae; phylum Streptophyta; class Magnoliopsida; order Fagales; family Betulaceae; genus Carpinus; species Carpinus fangiana. Next base: position 33,057,325 of record CM017327.1, on the reverse strand, counting down.
GAGGTTGATGGTGAGAAATTTGCTTCGTCAATGGCGAGTGGACATTGTTTGCTTGCATGAGACTAAACTGGAGATCATTTCCAGAAGGGATATCTGTAGCATTTGGGGCTGTCCTTATGTAGATTGGTGTTATCTGGCTGTAGGGGGCATTTTGTTGATGTGGGGTAAGAGGGTGGTCTCTAGGATGGATATGGAAGTGGGGGATTATGTGGCGGCTTGCACCTTCAAGAATATGGAGGATGGCTTTGAATGGGCCTTCGCAGGGGTATATGGTTCTAATGGCGATGGAGATAGACGGCTGTTATAGGATGAATTGGCGAGGCATTTGTGTGGGTGGCACTTGCCTTGGTGTATTAGGGGTGACTTTAATGCCATTAGGTTCCCTAGTGAGAGGTTTGGAGGGAGGCGTATCAGTCCAGCTATGAAGGAGTTTTCAGATTTCATCTTCGAAAGAGGTCTCATGGATCTTCCTCTTACTGGGGGATTATGTACATGGTCCAATAGTCGGTCCTGGTCGAGAATTGATCGCCTCTTGGTTTCTCCGGATTGGGAAGCAAGACATCTAGATGTCCTTCAAAAGAGATTACTTTGTTTATGCTCGGACCACTTCCCCATTGTCTTAGCATGTGGTGGTAATAATGGAGGAAAAAAATCTTTCAAGTTTGAGAACATGTGGCTGAAAGAGGAGGGATTTATGGATAGAGTTAGAGACTGGTGGGCCTCGTATAATTTTCAAGGTACCCCTAGTTATATTCTTGCTAAGAAGCTTAGGGCTCTCAAGGGGGATATCAAGAATTGGAATAAATCTATTTTTGGCAATGTTGTTGTGCTTATTAAGGAGAGGATTGATGAGTTGAAGGCTTTAGAGCTAGCTGCAGAAGGGGGAGGGTTAAGCAAGGAAGAAAGGGAGAGGAAAACTCAGCTGTGTAGAGATCTTGAGAGAGCTCTTCTTCAAGAGGAAATCAACTGGAAGCAGAAATCCAGAATCAAGTGGCTTAAGGAGGGAGACAAGTGCGCTAAATTTTTTCATTAGATGGCTAATTCTAACAAGAGATTTAATACTATTGATTCTCTTCTTATAAATGGGTCTTTGTCCTCCAATCCAGCTGCCATTAGAGAGCATGCAGTTAATTTCTATGAATCTATGTTCGCCAAAAGCTTGTATTGGAGACCCAGGCTAGATGATTTGGTTTTTGACTCTTTGTCTGCATGTAAAGCTTCTTCTCTTGAAGCCCCTTTTCTTGAAAAGGAAGTGAAAGATGTGATCTTTGGTATGGATGGGAATAAAGCCCCCGGTCCGGATGGTTTTTCCTTGGCCTTCTTCCAAGCTTGTTGGGATGTGCTAAAAAAGGACATCATGGCGGTCTTTTCTGATTTTTATGCACATGGTAAGTTTGAGAAGAGCCTCAATACCACCTTTATTTCTCTCATCCCTAAGGTTTCTGGGGCTGCAAAGCTCAAAGACTTTCGTCCTATTAGTCTTGTAAGCGGGATTTACAAGATCATCTCTAAGGTTCTGGCCAATAGGTTGAGGCTAGTCATGAACAACATTATTTCTACTCCCCATAATGCTTTTGTTAAGGGCAAACAAATATTGGATTCGGTGCTCATTGCCAATGAAAACCTGGACTTTCGTCTGAATTCTGGAGAACCGGGGTTACTATGCAAGCTAGATATAGAAAAGGCCTATGATCATGTCAATTGGGAGTTTCTGTTATATCTTCTTAGGAGATGCGGGTTTGGGCAGAAATGGTGCAGTTTGGATTGGCTTTTGTATCTCTTCGACCTCTTTCTTTGTCTTGATAAATGGCTCGCCGGCTGGGTTCTTCAACAGTTCGAGTGGGGTGAGGCAAGGAGACCCCTTTTCCCCGTTCCTTTTTGTTATTGTGATGGAAGCCTTTAGTAGAATGGCTAAGGCTTCGGTCGATCATAGTCTTTTCTCGAGCTTTGCCAAGGGTGCAAGGGGGAGCTAGCAGGTCCACATTTCACATTTATTGTTTGCGGATGATACGCTGGTGTTTTGTGGGGCTTCTTTGGATCAGGTTCAAGCCATTGATGATTTGCTTGTTTGCTTTAAGCTTGTGTCGGGTCTTAAGGTCAATTTGGCTAAATCGACTCTAGTGCCAGTGGGAGAAGTGAGCAATGTTGGAGCCTTGGCAGAGGTTTTGGGTTGTGAAGTTGGTACTTTGCCTATTCCCTACTTAGGTCTTCCTTTGGGTTCCCAGTTCAAAGATAAGGCAGGTTGGAATGGGGTGGTGGAAAAGTCTATTCGTTCGTTAGCCAGTTGGAAAAGGATGTATCTTTCCAAGGGTGGTCGGATTGCTCTTATAAAAAGTACCTTGTCTAATCTCCCTACTTATCTCCTGTCTATCTTGCACATCCCTGTCGTGGTTGCTAAGTGCATAGAGGCGATCCAATGCGGCTTTCTTTTGGGGTGGAATTGGAGAAGAATTCAAGTTTCACCTGGTGAATTGGCCGAAAGTTTGTTTGCCTGTTCGAGAAGGGGGTTTAGACATTCGTAATTTGAGATGCTTCAACCGTGCTCTTCTTGGCAAGTGGTTGTGGCGGTATGCAAGTGAACCTGGAGCTTTTTGGAGGAAAGTGGTAGAGGCCAAGTATGGGTCAGAGAGAGGGGGGTGGCGGTCCCGAGTTAGAGCTGGTCCTCATGGGACGGGGTTTTGGAAGTACATTAGTAGGGAATGGCACCGCTTCTCTAGTCATATTAGACTCGCCAAACATTCAGGAGTTCCTCTATTCAATCCTTTTCCTTCTTCTTGTTGCTGGATATCTCGTTCGTACACATCTTCTCTTTGTTTGACATTGGGGCACCTGCACCCTTATATTAACAAAAAGATAGGGACCAACCCTTCTCTTCTTTATAATAATATAATCTAACTTCTTATTTTTAATAACAATATATTCTTTATTTAGTTTATTAATATATTCTTTCTTTTTCTTTTTATTAATATAATCATCATATAGTATAATTCTATCATCCCTTCCTAACTTAGATAATTTAAGACGATACCACTTCCATGTGCGCTTGATCATCTTCGATAGATCCATGACTTGTGCATCCATATCACAATTATTTACCTCATTTTTGTCACTCCCGCTACCTGCATCACTCTCGCTACCAGAATAAATGTTAAAGTCAGACTCACTCTCGCTACCAGAATAAATGAGAAAATCAGAGTCACTCCCGCTACTAGCATCATCATCAATCTTGCTCCTGCTACCATCATAAGGATAATAGGTTATCCTTCCGCTATCTGCTGCATCATCAATCTTGCTCCTGCTACCATCATAAGGATAAGGGGAAATCCTTCCGCTATCTGCTGCATCTGAATAAGATCTTACATTCGATAACACATGCAGCATATGACTTTCAAGTGGGATTAGCTTAGGAACCCCTGACCGTACTTTAGTATGTAAAGCCATAGGTAGTAAACCATTCCTCTTAAAGACCATATATTGCATTTTAAAGACCATCGGCTGTATTTATTCTCTAAACCGATTGACTATAAACTCAATTTCTTAGATATGACTATAACAAAATTGACTACAAGTCTGAATACTCATACTTTGCCTTACCCTGGATCTAATAAATAGTAAGAGAAGTTGATCAAGGACCCATTTTTCCAGCCAAACCTTACTGCTTGATCCTGACCCTCATACTTTTTTATGAGTCTGTCGTGCCATCACGCTTTCTTGGCTCGAGTAAGGGGGTGCTTTCTTGTCATCCTTCGAGTCATTCTGGGTGATGGTTCCAGAATCAGCTTTTGGGGGGAGGTGTGGTGGGGGAGTTTGCCTCTCAATGAGGAGTTCCCGGGCCTATACAACTTGGCAAGCTACAAGGAGGCTTCTATTACGGACAATCATGAGTCGTTGAGCGGTTCTAATCAGTGGAATGTTAGCTTTTTGCGCTCTTTGAACGATTGGGAAGTGGAAGTTTTGGCTTCCTTCTATAGTCTCCTTTACTCTTATACGTTGGGTGGCAGGGCCGATAAAATTTGGTGGGTGCCGAGTAAGAAGGGGAAGTTTGAGGTGAGATCCTTCTACAACATTCTTATCTCTAATGTTAGTTTCCCCTTTCCTTGGAAGAGCATATGGCATACTAAAGCTCCGCCAAGGGTGGCTTTTTTAGTTTGGACGGCTGCTTTGGGCAAGATTCTCACTCTAGATAATCTGAGGAAGAAAAATATGGTCTTGATCAACAGATGCGGTATGTGCAAAAAGGATAAGGAGTCTATTGATCATTTGCTTCTTCATTATGAGTGTGCTCAATTCTTATGGAACACCTTCTTCTCTTGATTTGGCTTGGCGTGGGTTATGCCTTGTGGGGTGGTGAATCTTTTGCAGTGCTAGTGGTCAGGGGGTCGCTCTCGAAGTGTTGTGGTTTGGAAAATGGTCCCGCATTGTATCATGTGGTGTCTATGGTCTGAACGGAATGGAAGATTTTTCGAGGATTCCGAAAGAAGCTTGGAAGATATTTTACATTTTTTTCTCACTATCCTATTCACTTGGACGGCAGCTTGGCTTGCCCCTCGTGTGATCTCTTTTTCTGATTTTCTTATTCTCTTCTTTAGTCCCCTTTAGGCGCTCTTTTGTATACTTTCTGTGTACTAGGGTTGTACCCCTCTACGCGTTTTTTATAAATCATTACTTATCCAAAAAAGAGAATGACAAATAAAGAGTCTCCCCCAAAGATAATATGCTGCCATTGTTTTGCTTGGGTTGATTTAACGGCATGGACTGTTTTTTCCTGAAGAAATGAAAGATTTGTTCATGTTTACGTCCTGTCCAAACCAGCTTGCATAACGATTTAAATTGTTTGTTAATAATTTTGAAAAATAAAAGTGTATTTTAAAAATAAAATAAAAAATAAAAAAAAGTTTAGGAGACGAGGCCTCCGCTGTAGACGCCCTTTGTAAGTGTAATAAGCCTCTGCTGGGCGGTCATTAGTTACATTGTTAAGTCCCACTTAAGAGTATGATTTTACGAATGCTACGAAAATCTTCTTATTATTATATCACACGTTCGAAATTTAAGAAAGCGAATGTAATTAACTTGATTGGGGGATCTCTACAAATAACAATTAAAAATTCACATAATAAATTATCTACGTACCAAATTTTTGTAGTAGTAACAAGAAAAGCTTCTCTTTTTTTCTTTTTTTTTTCTTTCTGTAATTAATATATTGAACTCGATTTGGGGAACTCAATAATATGGTTTTATTTGACCTTACTGAATAGAACTAGAGAAAAATAAAATAATGATAACACCAACACGACAAGCTTCTTGCTTGTACGACACTGACTGGTAGCTTTAGATCTCTAATTGACACCGACTAGGACCCAAGATTACAAGAGTAGTGAACTCCAAATAACAAATGAACTCGTTTAAGCTGATTTCATCTACGAATCTAGGGTTAGATTTCGACCTATTTTTAACAAACAAAAGTAAATTGAATGAAATAAAATCAAACACCACAAGCATAAAGCCTAACTGTAGCTAGGGCAGTCTACTCACTGTACAAGAATCATGCTAGCTTGCAGAAGGAATATATTGTCTGGCCAATGAAAGCACTGTAATTGACATTCTCAGGCTTCTATATCTACGACAACAGAATGTATAAATTACTTGCCTGCAAACCCATGTCCTTCAAGGCAATAAATAATATGTATGTTTTTATGTGCAAGTCTTACTACAAAAAACTCAAAAACCTAAAATGGCTGGAAAAAGCTAGTTGATGTCATACGGACATAGCACAGCCTAATTCCTTAGCAGCAGTTTCAAGATATTGAATAGGCATTCCGGTTGCAAGTCTGCTGTGAGCTTCCCATGCTAAGCATTTTTCAATGTCAGCTTGCCAGTTAATAACGTCTAAACTAAAGTACTGATAAGATGAACTGCAGATGCCATTTATTTCCGCTGGATTAAAATTAGATTTAATTGAACCAGTGTGCAAAATATCACGAAGAACTGATGTGCTCAGCGCCCGGACATGTGCACTTGGGTGAGAAAGGCATCGGATGGAAGCCGGAAGGCGACACTGCAGCATTAGACCAAGCAACTGGCATTAGTAGAGGTTTCATGGGCATACAAATGAAAAGAATACTGCTTATGGAGTTTGAAATTTCAGGCAAATCATAGTAAATTTTACATTCAGCTTGGAATCCAGCTTGACCGAGTGTGGGTCTGTGTTTACCTTTAAGAGGTTTGAAAGGCCATCTGCAACTCCCAACCCAGATTCTCCCCACTCCAGCACAGGCTGAACCGCTCTAGCTGTTGCTTCCAGTAGCTGACAGTTTATAAGTTTTGATTGAATATTAATACGACATTGAAGATTTAAGGATAAATTATAAAACATATGGAGTCTACTCTTTTCAATTTTGTAAATCATGAATCAGTCGTATGTGTATACTTCAGATAAAAGACACGTGCAACAAGATCAGGAGGTTGGTGAACTAAAACGTAGTTGCTAACATGTTGAGTCATGGAACTGCAAAAACATAAAATCAATATTATGAGATGTTACCTCCAGTTGTGGCAAAGTGCAAGCTTCTCCATCAACGAGCATTCCATCTGTGGCACGCAGAAGTAAATCTGATGCACTTGCCAAAATGACCAATGATTCTGGCCTATCGTGATTTCTCATGAGCTCCACAATTAATTTTACAATCCGTTGGTTGATTCTCCACATCTTCTGACCTTGATCATCATCTTTGGCAATCCAAGGCTGCAATTCCCTTTCTGCCTGTCAAGCACAAAAGCAAATGAAGCATTGGAGATTAAAAATGTACCAGTAAATAAGGCTGGTGATTTTGACATCAACAATGCAACACCTTCATTATCAGATAATAGAATTTCACAGATAGACATTTGTTTTAGTAGAAGCTATATTTTGGTCCTATCACAAAGGTAGTTCCGAAGTTTTATCAGTTTTAGCAAAAACATGTGGTTTCAAGATAAAGGACAAAAGCAAATCTAAAACATACTTAGGCGACAATTCACAAGTTGAACAGAAGTTTAAACCTGAAGGACAACTGCGGTAGCTGCTTTTGTTGGTGATGCTGATACAACATTGCATAGTGCAGCAACAACCTAAAATACATCCAAATGTTAGCCAGTGAAATAAATTTGCATTGATAATAGAGACATTACAACTGTAGCAGAAATATATTAGATAAGTTAACTGTCCCAGAAGTGCCTCTTGTTAATAGTAATGATCTTCTACTCTAACATAGAATGTGGAACCTATTTAACTAGTACTTTACTCATATTTGATCTTTTAACTCACAAATACAATGTTCAAGCATAGATTGAAGGAAAAGTATAAAGCGACAACAGTAAACGCATGTTTTGTGTTCTCGTTTTTTTTTTCTTTTCTTTTTTTTTTTATAAGTGTTTTGTGTTCTTATTTTCACAAAGTTCCTGCATTGCAACAAGGCACAGTTGGACTTCTGATATATCCTTGAAATATTTTGTTGGAATATGAGTCCAAAATAGGGAAATTATAGCCAGAAAGTTATGTTTCTTCTATTCAGGAGCTCATACTATAAAATATGGAAAAAGGAAAATGCTGCTACAGGGATGACACATTTTTTTTCTAAGCTACAGGGATGAAACATAATATTACCTGCCTCCATCCTTGTTGGGCAGAAGTGCTTTCTGCACTAGGTTGGGTTTCAGGAGCTGCAATCAACTTGTGCCACAGCAATGACACAACAGAGAAACATAACTCTTGTTTATCCACCAGCACCGATCTTAAAAGAACTTGTGCGCTGCAATTAAATCCTATATGCCTGTCCATCGTGAGGAAGTTGGCTAAATCTGAAGCATCTAATGGGAAATTGGCAATACCTTTACCCAAGGTATTTCCTGAACCTCCATCTGAATGTGATGCTCTCTCAGACTTAAATTTAGTACCTGAATGGGCTGAACCCAAAGACTGGGGGGTAGATAACTTCCCTGGGTGAAAGGAAACACTGTTTTCACATTGATTTTCTTTTTTGCCATCAAAACTCAGGGGGGAATCCTTCCACACTGTTGCATGTATTAAGTGTGCTTCTAATGGTTCAGCTTTGTTAACAATGGATGCAACAGCTTTGCTGTGAATATCAACAAGGTTGTATAGTGATGATGCCCTAGTGTAGATTTCATTGTCCCACTTGCATCGCATCAAGACAGCAAGAGCATGCATGCAAGCCTTTGACCGTCTAAATAGTTCAGAAACATGAGCAGCAACCATGGCTGCAGCAACTATCTCGTTTGAACTATAACTCCATGATGTGCCAACAGAAGACGGCTTGAGCAAAAAAAGTGCCTCTAAAATTGCTAAGATTCTGTGAGTATGACGGATTGCTGAGTCAATACTAATATTACACTCATCAGTAGATCCATTGATTTTCACAGGCTTGGCTACATGTGATGCATCTTTAGAGTTTGAGTGATTACTTGACCTCGAAATCAGAGGAAATAACTGAAGCTCGCAAGCAAGAGCACAAACAGCAGCTAGAACATATGAATCAAATGCCGCTACAGGCCCTTGCCTTTTCAACTTCCTAGTTTTCATTGGTCTTTGCTTTTCAGATATTTCCTGTAATTCCTCAATGCTTTCATTAGATGGATAACTTTCTTCACCTCTTGGCCTCTTGCTCCCATTGGACTGAGCTTCATGACTAACACACACAGTTAACACAACAAAAAGTAGACGTGAAGCAAGCTCTACAGAGGCACATGATTCTAAGAAAAGTGAATGGACCATAGTACGAAGCTCCGCCACAGCAAGGTTTTTGGAGGCAGACCCCATGCCAGAATGGTATCTTGTCTTTCTTGTTTGTTCTATAGAAGACTCAGATGGAAATGTTCTCTGAAGAATCGCTTCAACAGTAGCAACAAATATCTTCATGAGACATGCTTCTGATGGGCTTCCACGAGGAAGATATTCCAGGACCTTCAGGAGAGGTATGTAGAGATTCCATGATAACATGGGCGGTTGCAATGGAGTTGCGACTATGATTTCAGGAAGATCAACTGCAGATGAACTCAATGGAATCAGGCCATATGCAGCTTCCCATATGGTACAAATTCTCCACTCAACCTCAGGGCCATGGGCACAAAGCATTGACGCAATCCCTTGGGCAGTAGCTTCAATAGTTGCTTCAGCCGCAGGCACTTCTATCTGGTAAGAAGTAGTTTTTGAGATGGTATTAATTTGGATACCATATTAAAAAATAATAATAAATAAAATGAACAAGTAAAATTCAAGTAAAACTATAGCAAAGGGCTTTTCAGCATCTGGATGCCTAAAACTTGAGAAAGATAAAAAAGAAATGCCAACAATGATCACTTGTACCTGCTTTCTATAGCATGAAATATAACCTCCTAAAGGTTCATGTTGAACTTCAATTCCCTCAACTTGCCGTAGTGGAGGAAAAAGCAATGCAGGCTGTGAGAGTACCCGGAAAAGTAAAGCAGCTGCAGCATCAGCAGCTATGCCTGCCCTCATGGACATTGCAGTCCCAATTGCACGCAAGAAATGCAAATGCATCCAGTTCCTAGGAAGCTATATCACAAACAAAAAAGAATTAATATATATCAGAAAGGAAAACACTATATGCACTTAAATTGATTAGTTCTGAAAGGTATGACAAATTTGTGTCCAGAAAAGAATCTTAAAGTGCTACCAAAGTCATACCTCGGTAAATAACTCCATCCAAATGAACATAAATATTATTTAATAGATTACTTTGTTTCCAACAATTTATAAGATGAATTTCCATCCCACTGCTAGATGAAAAAGTTACTTATAGATGTTATTTCTGGAACTTCAGATATAACTCCAGTACCTTAATATGCAGAATGGTCACCACTAAACTCCTACTTCGCCTTTGCAATCTACTGTTTCTTGGTATAAAATATCTGACACCGCATCAAGTTTTTCCTTTCTTTATGATATTGTTTTCTAGAAATTTAGGAAAGAGGGTAAAGAAAGAAAAAAAAAAAAAAAAAAAGTATCACGTAAATACTATCAAAATATTGTGTCCATAATTCAGTGCTTCCAACTTTCTTCCCATCAATACCCAAATTGAGGTGGAGTACAGGAGATGATAACTATAAATGTGTCACTTTTCTTGCATGCCATTTGCTTTTCTGCCACTTTCTTACCTTTAATGCTAGGATTATCAATTTGCAAATTTGATCCCACACATAGCTATTCAGTTAAACATATTTTGTCTACACTTCGGTTGAACTTGAACTGTTGGTCCAGTCCAGCAAATGTTATAGCCTGAAGTTTAGTTTGGCTGAATTAAAACTACAGCAAGCTAGCAAGAATTTTTGAAAATCAACTTAGAGAAAAAAACTTTACATTAATGTTGCACATAAATTAATGCTAACACTTAAGAAGGAGAAGCCATTCTTGGGCCAGATTTGAACCCTATTTCGCTCGACTAATGCTGGGTTAGCCAATAATTAAACTAAGGAAGAGATACTATTCAGATTCAAGCAATTTGAGTTAAGTTAAACATCAACCAAACACATTAAACCAAAGTGTATTGAGAAAGAAGGTATGGATCCAATGTAGGGTGAGGAAGGTATATTCTTTCTTCTGCTGCTTCTTTTACTCCTCTCCAATCCAAAATCCCTAGATTGAATAACTAACTACCATCTTGCAGTCACCATGTAAATTTTTCTGTCAACAAACCAGTTAAAACTAATGGATGCATTAGTTGTAGAAAAAAATGGTCATCTAGGAAACCCATTAATAGCAGTAACTGAAATATCAAGATCCATATTGAAGAAAACTGAACATTGAAAAAAATAATGACAGAATGCCATGTATTGATCTTTAAAATATAAAGATGCAAGGTTTGCATTGACATCTTGCTTTGTTCATGGGGACATGCATTTCCAGTTTTCCATCTAAACAAAATCTTCCCAAGATCATTGATACAAATAAGGATTTCTCCTGAAGCAGGTTATTCATGGGATACCAAAAATGAAAAAGATAGTGGTATAACTGAGTTCAATTGATATTTGATCGACAGCATAGTACCACCAGTATATAAACTTTGCAACCTAAAGAATCCAGCTTACCCTAATGCCAGATACATAGTCTTCAGCAGCCCGAAGGAGTTCTACAAGCTGGACAGCGGCATCAAGTGCATCCGGTGCCCATGATGGCGGTGCTTCTAGAAGTCCCAGAAGAAGTCTCTGGGTGGCACTAGGAGTAGCAATGGCATAATACCTAACACAGGAAAGAACAAATATATTAAGTATATTCAGCAAAAACTCAAGACAGATACCAATAGCTTCAGATTCTTTTCTTTTCTTGCTTTGGCTAGAAAAAGTATAGAAGGTTCAGATATTTACCTATGAAATAAACGTGCATATGGTTCAAGAGCTGGTAGCCCAGCAACTAGATGCTCATCCAAAGCTGTTGTTGGAGGAGGAAGCAAAAGTGCAGGGACAGCGGCTGCTGTTAAAGTAGCAGTTTCATAGCGAGCAACTTCCTCATCACAAACACTTAATATCACACCAGCACCATTAGCAACAGCCCACCTTGGTGTTGATGGCATGAGCTGAGGATGCTTTCCAGATCCACGAGAAGAAGCTGAAAAAAGAGGGGGGGGGGATCAACTGAGCGTTCATCGCCATCTCAAGGTACAATTCCTTCTTAATATAAACTAAAGAAAATTATAAGTGAATATATATTTAGTTAAGGGGAGTGTTAAACTTTTACCTGTTTAGTAAGTAATATATGCATATAGAGAAGCCAACCACTGTATTTAATTTACATAAATAGGGTAACCAACCACTCTAGGAGCGTGATGTCACCTTCTTTTCTTACATGTTCGATCTTGAGCCATTTACACCACATGGTAGTAGAGCCTCCATCATAACCCAACTATCAAAGTTCTTTCTTTTTTTATCCCTCTTTCCTATTACCATTATTTTTTCTCACCCTAACAACTCCCCAGAATCCAAACCCTTCAAGCTTAATGCCAGGGAGATCCAAATTCGTTCGCCATACAGACAGTCCGCACAATTTCAATGAGTTCCAGAGAGTTCAGTATACACAATTGTTTCTTAGCAGTTAGGGGTTTAATGTGGTTTGATTTGCCTAAGCTATTTTGGTTTGAAGTTTTCATGTTACCAAGTTACCAACATGCTGTTTGAGTTGTAGATCAGTTGTGTGAACATGAAGGTTTTCACCGAGTTCAATTACTTGTGTGTATCCATTGACTAGACTGATGGTAATTTGTAGTAAAAGTGCATTTTAAAAGTGCATGTGTTTGAATTAATTCATAAAGAAGACATTAGAGTCAAGACATTTTCTTTTCTAATTCTTCAATCTATAAAATGTTAAAAGTTATATCTAAGTGCTCCAATTTAACATGAGAACGTCAAAATCGAGCTGAGCAGTGAATGCATCAGTAAACCGCTAGTTCAGCAAGCCTGGTTTGAACCTTTCATGACATCTTCGATATATTTGGCTACTTGAATTGTTATTTCCTCTGGTTTTGAGAAGAAAAAAAATTCATGATCTGTTGTAGTAAATGGACTAGTTGACAAGTTAAGATTTAATGAATTGAAACTGGTGGCGGTGGGATTGTGGGATCAAAGGGTAGGTGTTTTTGTTCCTTGCTGGTAAATACAGAAAAAAATGCAGGTTTGTTGTCCGTGGATTTTAATGAATAGAAAGCTCAGAAAAAGATTGGATCACCCTTATTTTCCAAAATCCTAGTCAAGTAGTTTTGAACTAAACAGTTGCAAAAAAATTGTGCAAGTTGTTCTTCAGTTTTCACAAAACTTGTATAAATCAACCAATAATTTCACTACCATCTATGTTGTCTTAAGTACTTATGTTTGTCCTATCATTTCACATAAATTATATTTAATAAGTTAACAGTATAAAAAGATCAGATTGCATAACGTATGGCAAAATCACTGCTTCCAGATGAAACTTCATCTCATAGATAACACTAACTAGGACTATTCCAAACTGCAACTCAAGGCCAAATATCAAAAATATAAGAATTGCAGAATTCAAAGTCATATCTATATTCTGTAGAGAAATTTAACTAACCCGTTGTAGGTGGCTTGAGTTCTCCAGCAGCATATTTACCCATAACGCCACTGCACCTGCAAATGCAAGAAAATGGTTAACTTATCTAAAGGCATATGAAAATAAACCAAGAGGAAATGAAATGTCTTCCATTTCAACTGTGTGAAAATTTGTTCTGCCAATGGATAGCTATAATCAATTGGCAGCCAAAGTATGTTCTGAGCCTCTCTTTTTCAATAAACCCTAATCTTGGCATGGTATCCGAGCAAAGATCCTAAGATCGAATAAAGCTCTGCCTGATATGATAAAAAATTAAACCAAATTTGTGTTGGTTTACATTTTTCCCTAAAAATTGGGTCAGATAGTACTTTGCCTTTCCATCATGCATGACTTACTTACAGCATTATATTTTTCTCTGACTTTCCCAACCAAAATGGCAGCAGCACTAAGCCACAGATAAATGATGCACTCACCATCGGAAGTAGTCACTTCTAATAGCGAGAGGTGCAGCTAGCAATATATCTGTAATCCAGGGAGATAAAGGCCTTAAAGGTTTCCTCTCTTGTTGTACCAAAGGAATATGGCTGGATTCCCTGTCAGTAGCGTCACTTGTGGTAGCATGGCAGCCACTACTGCTTCTTTCTGTATCACCATTTGGTTGTTCCATCTTGTATATTGGGCGATTATAGTGAGTTAAAACTCGCAAGATCTCCCCACATGCCAGAGCCCACTGTTCAGAATACTCATTCTGTAAAAAGGGGAAAGAAAAGTTTATGTGAATATCCTCTGCAATTTGTAAAGCGAATTGCAGGCTCTATTGAAAAAGAAAAAAATAAAAATAAAAAAAGGAAGAAGAAGAAGAAAAGAAAAGAAAGAAAGAAGAAGAAGAAGAAGAAAAGAAAGAAGAGAGAGAAGATAAGCATGTAAAAAAGTAAAGGCAGAAAATACAGTTCATCAAGTAAGGAAAATCTCCAATACAAAATGAAATAGATTTGAAAATAGTGAAATCAAAGATCATACCTCACTACTTGGGCAGACTAAGGATATGAAGGAAGCAAATGGAGGACTTGTCCTATCATACACCAATGTACCATCAATGATACACGAAATAATTGGAAGAACAACAGCATGCCCATGCTCCGGATGATGAAGCACAAAGGTAGCTGGAAATAGATTTAAACACATAAAGTAGTCACTATACAGCTATAAGAAAATATTTTCAAATGAGAACTCAAAGGTTTTATCAATTATTGAAAAAGCTAACATGGGGAAAGCATCAATACCTAGAACATCATCAAAAAGACGCTTTTCCCTCGATGGATAACGGTTACGGATCAACTATCAAAAGAATATATATCAGTGCTTAGAGAAAAAAAAATAAAACATTTATCAGTATATGAGTACAAAAAATATTTTATAAACACTCGAGAGCTGAAGTCTCCACGAAATTAGCATTTCTTTCATCCTAATAACCACTCGTTGTGCTTTCATCCTAGTAGATAATAGTATCAATTGAGTATATTTCTCTTTCTAGTTTTTCAGGGTAAGAACGATCAGTTCATAAATGAAAGCACAAAGAGCATACCTCAGCAATATCCTCTGGAAATTGTTCTGATGTAAACTGACCAAAGTACTCAACGTAGGCAGTAATTTGAGCCTGGAGAAAAAAGGAATAAAAGAAGCATGTGTCTCAAATACCGTAGGAAATTCACTTAAAAAAGGAAAAAATCATATAAACAAAAAGAAATTAAGTAGATAACATAAGATATAAAATAGATCTCAAATCCACTGTCCAAAGCAATCAATCATTTTCAGAGACATACAAGAAGTTCATTTTTTAACTTTTCACTTTAAAGCAAGTTCTATATACCTTAACATTCAGCGCAAACAAGATTAATATTTTAATACTTCCCTTCATGTGTAGGCTCAAAATCCTCTTCAACAAGTGAGGTTTAACACGTAGAATATTTAACTGAAATTGATGTAAACTCTAGATCTAGAATTTGAAATCGGGACCTCTACTCTGATACCATGTGAAAATTAGGGTCTATTAAAAAAGAGAGGCTCATTATATCCTCCAAATCTCTCACTAATTTTATTATTTTATATGTAAGTAATCAGCAAATATCATTAAAAGAGTAAATGCGCCCCTAAATACACAGAAAATATACAAGAGGAAGCACCTAACTAGAATAAGAAAAAAAAAACAAGGAAATCACTATAACTAATTGTTAAAGGAGAAACATAAGCAGTTGTCTAGAGATAAAAAGTTTTGAAGAAAAATGACATAATCTCCTCTAAAGTCCTCTCACAGTCCTCAAAAGTCGGTCATTCCTTTCCCTCCACAAACATCATGAAAGGCACTTAGACACCATTTTCCACACAGCAGCATTTCGCGTACTGCCAGCAGTCCACCAACAAAGATACAAGTCGACTACACGTCCCTCTCACTATGTTATTATATATAAAGGAAAATACAATAAATGACAAAAATATCAGCTCTAATGCCATGTTAAACCACTGTTTATCCTTAGCATTAGGGATAAGGGGTGGTTTAGCATAGTATTAGAGGTTCTGACTTCAAACCTTGTCTCCATCATTCACCTCTCACTTCAATTAAATATTTTAAAAGTTGGGCCTCGCTTATTAAAGGGATTTTGAGCCCATGCATGATGAGGAGTGTAAGAATATAAATTAAATGATTAAATTCATCACTTCCTATAAGTTTAAACTTTTGGGATAAGCAATGATTTAACAGTCTCTACCCTTGGCACAACAACTAACTTTGGTAAACAAAAACAGGACTTAGGCACTTTATTCACTTTATTTAGTTGCAAACTTTGTATGAACAAAAAGAACTTATAAATAGAGGCATAAACGGTTTGGGGGTCTATGAAGTAGGTGAAGTGGTTGGATTTTAAACTATCTCCCCGGTGCTAAATGGAAAGCAAAATTAAGCTTCATACTCAGAAAAAATCAAATGATTCCAGCTCAAGCAACTTTTAGCAGTGAACACTTCACCACATCACCCTCGGTCTGAGGCACTCACGGGAACCAAAGTATCTCTCCAACTATGCACTCATATCTAATATCATAAGCTCCTCAATATTCAGTACATCCTATGCACTTACTCATTCGAAAGCAAATATTTCAGCGACTTGAATCCGTGTAAACCAAAGAGAAACAAAAAAGTAAATTAATATGAAGAAAAAAAATGCAACTTAAATTCAATAAATAACACAATATCAACTAACAGAACTCAGAAAAACTAAAAATAAAAATATGCGCGCACCTTTCGTTGATGCGCGTCTTGCGGCGGCGGCCAGAATAATGAGGAGAACTGAAGACCATCGATCCACCTCTCACACGACGCAGCCATAGAACAGAAACTTATCCTCCTACTCGCAAAAGTTAAACGGTAACCGTTACTGCAAACCGTTACCAATCAAGAATCAAAATATCGTAATTCAACATTCCGGCCCCTGATGTTTCCCTGAGGCCTGAGATCCGTTAGCAACGTGAGATAAAAAAAATTTTAAAAAAAATGAAAATTATTCTAGAAATATAATTCAAAAAATATCTTCGCCTCCCAAAAGCTTCAGACTTACAAATCTTGTTATTTGTTAGAATAATTATCAGACAGAACAGACTAGAAATTAAGTATGATTATACACCAAAAATATTCAAATCGTACCAGCCTTCATTTAAAAAAAATAATAAAAAAACTAAAATAAAATTACTTAGCAACCAGTACCTAACAAGTTCAGCTAAGCTTTGTCTAGCTGATAAATTCAACCAAATCACACAAAACGAAAGCTCGAAATTTCAGACTTTTTCTCTAATGCAAAACTACAGACTGATTACACTCGAACTAAATATAAAACAACAACGAAAACATCAAAAAAAAAATCAAAAATCCAATAGAAACAAAGAAAAAGTACCAGGTGGTTCTCTGGCAGCCGATTTGTCTGAACAAAAACTTCCAGATTTTTCTTTTGCTTTTTCTGGCTCTCCTCCTTTTTCTTGTTCTTTTCTCTTTTAGAAATACTAAGAGGTTGAAGTTTTTGGTGGTGAGGCACAGAGAGAATATCTTTAGGAGCTCTACCCTGCGAAGCTTAAGATTTGGCTGCGTACGTGGCAATGATATTTTCCGCTCGCCTTAGAGGCTGGCTGTCACGTCATGTCAGTCTTTACCATCCACATACCCATACATGCCCATCACTCTATACATTCGCAGCATACATACGACATACGAGAGCTGTACACAGTTCGTCAACCACGAGGGACTGAAACGAACAAAGAGACTCGGACAACGGGACAAGCACTGGAGTGGGTTTTGAAATGACGATTGTAACCCTGGGTTGCTAAATATAATTTTTAGAGTTCTAAATTAGAATGATTGAAGTGACACGTGGACAATTAAAAAACTCGGTTGTTGAAGTGGCTGGTGCTAGATATTTTTGCTGGAGTTTGGCTTGACGTCATACGCGGGTGTATGTCTTCCTTGTGTTTTGACCGTTCGATTGCTTATGATATGATGAGAGTGATAAACTAAAGAAAAGGTCAAAAAAAACAAATATCCGAGTTGCTGATTACTTTCTGAGGTCTATAATAAATCAAATTATACACTCATTTTCATATTCTTAATTGCACATTTTCTGCTAGGGTAGTTAAAATTATAATTAAATTTTGAATTACTATTAAATTTTAAATTTAATGATAATTTGTATTGTCACGTTAAAGAGTCCAAACTTGAGAATGTAAAAATAAGAGCGTGTGTTGACATTTTATCTTATACATAATAGGTTAGTTAATGACAAAATTACATTGGTAATTTATGTAATTCATCAAATCTCTATCTTCGTCATACGAAAACTTTGTCTACGTCCGAGACAAAGATACCATGTCTTCGTCTAAGACAAAGGCACCTCATCATCTTAGTGCATCTTCATCTCTATTGAAGATGCCTCGAGGTGCAATTGTGCAAAGAAAAACAACAAAACGATATATATGAAAATATAAATATCCACCTTTGAAGTGGGTGTGAATTGCAAAGAGAATGGATAGAAGAAAGTGAAGAGCACAATATCAATGGAGAGATTCATCTATAGAGAGAGAAATGGATGACTAGAGCGAATATGGGAGGAAGTAACTTAGGTTTGCATCAAAGAGAAGTAAAAAAATTTTAAGGTTCAAATTGATGCCAGCATTTTCTCCGTTTTCTCTTTAACAAAAGTAAAAAATAAACATAAAATGATTACATTTATTAATTATATTTTTAAAAATAAATTTGGGCGGATCGAAATTCATTAGAGACCAAAACGAACATTTGTACTTACTTTTTGACTTTCGTCAAAAACCAAAAGAGAATTCTTGTCCCGCTCCACATATTATCAAAACACAACACACACAAACCTAAACTGTATCAGCGGTTGAAAGATCGAAAATCTACACACTCGTGTTGGGTCCATGAGCCTCATATGGACAACTTTATACAAATTGATTGGCAATTTTGTATGACATTTGTAATCCAAAATTGTTACTAGTATAATTGTTAATTATATTAGAATATAACGTCAATATAAAGTTTTTTTTTTTTTTTTTTACATGTTCACACAAGGGAAGGGGGAGGAGGAATTCGAACTTATAACATCCTCTTTATTAGGCATAGTCTACAGCCGATTGAGTTACCCCTTGAAGACATATAACTGAAGTAATTAAGGAACCCAAGTGCAAGTATATGCGATGCACCCTAAAAAAGCCCAAATTTTAAACTAGATTAAATGGGTAAGCACAGGACATACCCTGACAAACTCACCCACGGCATCTGATACTTTAGATTTTAGAAACCGATGCAGAAAGGAAGCTCGTCGACAAATTTGCTCCCATTTTGGGCTTCTCTTATTGGCCTGTTTTACTTTCTTATTTTTTAAACCAAATATTTTAACAAGCATGATTGATCCATCCAATTCCCAAATAAATAAATATTAAATGGAACATCAAATGCTCAATAGAATGATGACTAATGGCAATTCTACTTTCCTATTACGTTAGTATTTTATGTCTAAAAATTTGTACCATTATTGCGTTTTTAAAAATTGTATTTTTGTTAATTATATTTTAAAATTATTTTTCTTTCAAACCATATGTTATATATATGAACACATAAAAAGAAGATGACGGTGCCATGCAAGAGCCAAAACTATACTATAGCCTAAAATGCTTACTTGTTTTGTTCTATATAGCATTTGTTCTTGCATATAAACCCGCTGCCCTAACATGCGTTTTATGTTAGAACACGTCTTCAACGAGGAGATTTAAAGTGGCCCACATGTCATAAATATTATATTAAAAAAAATTATTAAACTAAAATAAAATAAAAATAACAAGTAAATGCCAAAGGTTGTCTTCCTTGAAATTCCATCAAAAGTTCTCTCCCTTAATAGAAGGAAGAGCAATGTTAGATTATAGACAAGTGTCTTGACCTATGTATAAATAAACATGTAATTTTTCATGATCGAGTGACAATTATCGGTTTCTATTTACACATATTATGAAAATTTTAAAATTCTACGAATCACTGTTCAAAGACTCTTCATTTTATATCTCTCTCGTTATTTGGACAATTCAATTGTTTTCTTCCAATTCTAAGAAAGTACTCAAAGATGTGTTTTTCAATTGAAATACTTGAGCAATAATGGTCAAAAGCAAGTCTTTTTGTGATTCTCATATTAAGTGTTCATATGTTAATTATCTTCTCACAAATTCTTACAATATTATAAGCTAGTAGTGGGCATACCTTTCGGTGACTTCAAACCTTCCAATAACATGAGCGATCCTTCTGACTCTTGCATAAGGCAAATTATAAATGGAATTTCAACTCCATGTCCATGGACTACTCTTAAATTCAACTCCAAGTGGATCAGAGTTGACTTTCCATGAAACTCACGCTTAAAAATTTGTAGTGCGTTGAGAGAGAGAGAGAGAGAGAGAAAGAAAGAGCACAAACGATGGTTTTGATTGATTGATTTGGTTTAGTGCCAAATTATTTTTTCTGAGCATTATATCATGGACAAAGGAGGGGGAGATAGTGCCAATCTACTTGCTTAGTGCTAAAATTAGTACAACTAGGTTACCACTTCAATTCAATTCACTTTTCACAGCCAATTAGCTAGCTATATAGCTATCCTTCTACATATGTTGTATAAATTTAGATACAATCCCCAAAATTATTCACACTGATTTAAGAATCCTTACTCTAAAAATATCAATTAGCTATCGTACCAACCTATCTAAGCTAAAATTGTTTCATTGACATGCACGCCACGATCTCTTTCTTTCTCTCGAGCGTGGTTCGCAACAACAGAACGGTATCGTGATCCTCAATAGGTCTTCAAGCGACGACCAGCGTATGTGATGCATATATATATATATATAGGTAGATAAACTGCTGTATCAAGCTTGACTTCTTTGACCACACTGCAGCTTAACTTCATGCTTCCTCACGATAGATTAAAAAGATGTAGGGTTTTAATTGGCCCCTTGAATGCTCGAAAGCTACTACAACCCACTTGAGCATAATGGCTTCTTTTATGAGTGGACTTCTATAGTCGTCCCTAATTTTTTTTTTTTTTTTTAAGTGTTATAATTATGATCTTATTTCTATGCTAATAATGGTTTCTTTTGTACTATTTTCTCGCATGGTGAAGGCTATTGTATTTATAACTGAACCGTGGTCCAACTAATTCCACAACAAATGAAAACATATTATTATTATTATTATTACTTATTTCAAGTGTTACATACATACCGGGTGAGAGCCATCCAAGTGGCTGAGGACCTGACCCTAACTAGACAACCATCCATGGACGGTATGGCTACTTTTTTTTTACATGTCCGCACATAAGGAAAAAAGAGAATTTGAACTAATTCCACAACAAATGAAAACATATTATTATTATTTATTTATTTATTTATTTCTAGTGTTACATACATACCGGGTGAGAGCCACCCAAGTGGCTGAGGACCTGACCCAACTAGGCAATCACCCATAACCGGTATGATTACTTTTTTTTCACATATCCGCACATGAGAAAAAAAGAAAATTTAAACTAGTGATTTTTGCTGTCCCACCGATGACCGGGTATGGTTGCCTAGTTGGGCACTAACTTGGGCATGATCCAACATTTTTTATTTTATTATTATTATTTTTAATCTTGAAAAGAAGTGGACAACTGTAGTAATGACTACAAAGTCTGGCCGGGAATGAGGATAGGTGCAATGAAGCTATCCATTGCACCATTCCACGAGATCTGAATCCAAAATCTACTACGTGTCCTGCAAAAGGGACGGGCAGGAACTGCCCGAAGGCATCGTTCCACTACTCTCACGCCACGTGGGGTGATTGGTGGCTGGGAGCGAAAAGGGTAGTGTGACGGTCAAACCACAAATATCCGGTCCCAGTGGCACCACTCCTTTAGCATCCTTTAGATATTTCTTTTGGGCACCACTTGCTGGAGGACCAATAAGAGCGCCGCTCAAGATATAAACCCGTCGGATCCGGCCTAACACACACGTGGCTCAATGCGATGCGAGGAATATATCTTCCTGATTCCTGGTTCCAGCGCGTGATCTTCCTCCCCCACAACCCAACTTGCCTCGTGAACCGTGTGGGCCCTACGTTCGCATGGGATGGCCAGGACGCTGTATGGGCATGCATGAGTCATGAGCCATTATGAGTGACGTGCATGGGGATGCTAATATGTTATGCGTTGGCATCATACGTGATACGTGCTTCTTTCTTACTTGTTGATTATGGTAATTACTAATAACTGTTTAAGTTGACTCTGATGTCGTGTGGAATCACGCTGTCTTTTTACAAACTGACGAATAAGACCTCGAGTACATCTGTTTACAGTTTACACACTTTGTATTTGTCCGAAAAGGTAATTAAACCTTTTTTTTTTTACCATTTGTGCGTATTGGGGATAAAAAAACAGGGTAAATATAAAAATAATTCTGAGTAAAGGGATTTTTTTTTTTTTTTTCTTTTGCTTTTTCGAACTTTAATTTTTGGTTATGTTCAAGTAGATCATCCCCCACCTTTTTTTTTTTTTTTTTTTTTTTTTTTCTAGTAACATTCACGAATAAAAAATTAACTATGAAATAACTCGTTTCCATTTCAAGTGAAATTAAGATGATCATTGTGCTTGGGTAAAGGATGAAGGTCGTTATTAATGTATATTTAATATTTATAGCTAAAGCTTTGTTTGTTTTGGCGTAAAATAATTTTCTCAAAATAGTTTTCATATTTTTTGGTGTTTGATGCGACCGAAAATAGTAGTCAACTGAAACAACCTATTTAATTTTTGAAAAATGTTTTCCATTTTTGAAAATCGTAAACTAGTTTTTGAGTTTGAATATCACATTATAAAATCAACAGACTTAGCTAGGATGTCGCAGAGACCCCGTCGGAACTTGATTGGGATCTTGTAGGAAACTGGGACTTGACGAAGACTTGACTGGACTGCGTTGGAACTTGGTTAGGACACCGTTAGCACTCGCTCTGGACCTACCGATACTCAGTAAGGATACTGCCAAGACTAAGTTAAGATACGACCGGGACCTAGTCAGGATATTTTCATAATTTAAAGTTTAATATGATTAAAAACAAATATATTAAAAAAAAATTGTGATTTTTCGTACGCTCCAAAAACTGAAAAATATTTTTCAAAAAATTATTTTTCAAGAAAATGTTTTCAACTTTTTCTTACAAAAAATATTTTATATCGAAACAAATGGAGCCTAAGATATTGTACTAAGCATTTTTCATTCATTTCAAGCTCCCCAAAAATAAGTTTTTTTTTTTAAAAACAACAAAAAACAAAAAAAGAAAGAAGAAGAAGAAGAAGAAGCTCCCCAAAAGTGAAATGGAGAAAATCTTTGTCAGGTCAGTAAGGGATAAGGGTGGTTATTAATGCTTTCTTACTATGATAGTTGTATGATCGAGCACTTTTCATTTATTTCAGCTGGCTCTTCACATGTGATCTCGATCATCATAATCATCATCCTGGCAAGAGTACGTAGAACATTAATTCTAAAGGGATCGCCAACAATACATCCCGGCCACTTTGTATCATTCCGAATGACAATTAGCTTCTAGTGAAGGTGGAAACCATTCAGATTTAATTAAGCAGCTTGTTTGTGAATTTTTATATTTGGGTTTTCTTTATGACTTTGAGTCAGTTTAGGGTCTTTTACTCAAAACAAGTCATTAGATCGATTTAGGGTTTCGTTTTATCAATGTTATCAGTTTTCTCTTTGGAAGTTTTCTATCTTACTGGTAATTAAACTTGATCGAGTTCATATTGGTAAACTTGAGTTTTCCTTATGGATTTTACACTCTTGGAGTTATCGTGTGTAATTCATGATTAATGCTAAATGTCACCCTTGTTTTTTAATTGTGTCATCTCAAAATTGTTGTAACTTTTAAAATTGTTATAGGGTTAAAATTTAATTTTAAGAAATATGAATATTAGAAGAACACAAAAAGAACATGAGTATTATTCATAATTCATTGTTACCCTATACATTTCATTGCAAAAATGGGTATAAAAGTGAAGACTTTGCCTGACTAGCTAGATGGTTAATTATGGAGCCATAATAAGATTTTTCATTTACGTACGTAGCTCACGGAAAGAAGGTTTCAAATATAGTTTGAGGAACGTGGAGAACGAATTTCCAAGTTCATCACTACCTAATATCACACCTACCAATTAATGGGTTACGCACGTAATAGTAATTAATGCTACATATTTATCATGAATTTCCATGTTTAAGAGATAAGGATAATTTTAATAAATATGAATCTTAGAAGAACACAAAAAGAACATGAGTATTACTCATAATTCATTGTTACCCTATACATTTCACTGCAAAAATGGGTATAAAAGCGAAGACTTTGCCTACTAGCTAAATGGTTAATTATGAAGCCATAATAAGATTTTTCACTTACGTAGCACATGGGAAAGAAGGTTTCAAATATAGTTTGAGGAACTATATGATCAATAGGTGGCAAATGAATTTCAAAGTTCATCACTACTTGATATCACACCTACCAATGGGTTAAGCACGTAATAGTAAGTAATGCTACATATTTAACTCATTATATGGGCATCGACACATTAGCTCGATCAATAGAATAAGAATACGATGAGAGTTAGATATTTATAATTACTTTATTACACTTAGCCAATAGGTTGACATTTTGTTTACCATGAATAAAGTTACAAGAAGAAGAAGAAGATGAAAGCTTAGTAAAAGTGGCCGAAGACATGGTTCACCGTGAGGATAATCTTGAGATAAATTCCTTTTTCTTATGATTTGAACACTTTGTAATTTCAAATTTATATGCACAAGCACAACAAAAATTGGTTCAGCAATAATCATCGGAAAGTGTTAATATATTTGTCAAAAGAGTACACGTGTTACGTGTATATATATTTGATGTGATTTGATTTGGTTGGAGAAATTGAGGCCTAATATATGGAAGAGTCTAGAACGACTGATCGAGGAAACTGGTGAGCGAAAGGTCCACCGTCCAACGCACTCGTAAATTAATAAACTAAGTAATCATGTGACGACCTGTCGGTGCCAACAAACCGACTTGGGTAAATAAATTAGTATTTAAATCACAAAGAGTAACAGGGTAACGTGTCATCTTGACAGCCGCGCTAACGTGTCCAGAATAGGATGGTGGGCCACCTCTGCTGGGCCCATAGACTGTGGGGTCAGCCCTCTCAGCCAATGACAGGCCAACTTGAAAGTTTTGGACGGCTGATGATAGCTACACGCACGATGACTTGTCTGACTTCACTTTCACGGTAAAATACCGAAAACCACGAGCGCTTTCAAACCCACCAAACCATCCAAGTTTTTACCCCTAGTCGTTTTGAATTTGCCATTTAAAAATAACCATTTTTAAAATGTGTGATTCAAAAATGTAGTTACAAGTTTGGTGAACATGTTTTTTACGTCTCCGTGAAATCCTCTTCGCTGTGTATTCCAATGTCTCGGCAATTTTCTTTTTTTTTTTTTCTTAATCTTAGACACCAACGCAACATGAAGTTAGTGATCTGAAAATTAAAAATTAGGGATAATTATATTTTGATCATATGAACTATAGTATTTTGACACTTTTTCTCTATAAATTATCAACTATGACATCTGACCACATCAAACTACCATCTTATAAAACTTTTCCTCCTTATGTCAGTCAAAATGATTAAAATTAACGGTCAACGATCATGTGACTGTATGTGTTATTTTAAATTTTTTTCCTTCTACTTTTGCTCTAACTTCTCATGTGTTGGATTAGAATTTAGAACGGTATAAGCGTCATTTTACTGATTTAAAGAGGAAAAAAATAGAAGGACAAAATTTTAAAGCAAGTCACATGGCCATTGACAGTTAATTTTAACCTCTTTTACTGACGGAAGGGAAAAAATGTTATAAGATGGTAGTTTGATGGGGTCAAATATTATAGTTGGTAGTTCATGGGAAAAAACGTGTTAAGACGCTGTAGTTCATGGAAGCAAAAGATAATTACCCTTAAAAATTATTTCGTTTAATTAAATAACTCGAGTTATAGTTAACCTATAATTTTATATAGTGCCTTGACATAGCACGAACAATACACATAATATTTAGAGTTAACAATTTTTAACACGACCTACATACTTGATACGAAACCAACACAAAATTACCGAATTAAGGTTATGAGGTCTGATTGGTTTAATTAAACATGTCAAATTAAGGTTCACTCCGCGCGCATATATATATATATATATATATACACACACTTCGACAGGCTCAAGGAAGTTTTTAATCTTGGGCCCAAACGTTTTGCCTTTTTTGGGTTGTATGCATTAGGATATTCTTGTGGCTATAGGCTATTGGGCTTTGCTCTTGAACAATAGTAATAGCATCTTCATGGACATTGTCCGGTGTTGCATAACAGCATAAGCTACCTGAAGGTACGAGTTAGGGCTAGTGCATAGCTATAAACCGTAAGAGAATAATTTTAAGGAATATGCTAGGTGTTTTTATAGTATTTTCTTGATGTCATTCTAATTATGATGTACCTTTTAAAATCATCGTTGAATTTGATATTATTATTATTGACTTTTAATCTATTGATGATTTTAAAAGCCATATCACAGTTGGGAGAATAGTAGGAGAACACTATAAAACACCTATCATTTTCCTAATTTCAATCGGTTCGTGATGTAAATTTTGTATTTTGTACTATCAAATAGGGAGCAAACACTTAAGCTTGAAATACAAAAAAATAATATAACTATTCACACCAAATAATTTTGCTTATGTAGATAAAATACCAATTAACAAAATCACTAGAGCCATCGTCTTTGTTGGTTTTTGAGACTCTGTTGGTTTTTGAGACTCCAGTGTCGAGAACTTGGAAGTAGACGGAGGTCGGTGGTGGGTGTTAGGTTGAAGTTTCTGTACAAAGGAAAGTTCCCTTTGGGCAGCGACAGAAAGCCTTTCACACCGAATCATCTAATATGCCTCTTAGTGTTCTTTTTTAATTATTCATACAAAACTATAATTATTCATTGACCTTAAAGAAAGCGTTAATTAAAAATAAATAATATCCTTAGAAAGTTTGCACGTAATGACTCTTTTGATGTATTGAAGGCTTAATTTATTTTATAGTTTACACTAGATTTTACTTATTGAATGGTGTATAAATTGTTATGTTATTTAAATTTTGAAATGATGTAATAGTATATACACGTTAGATGCAATAAAATCATAAGCAAATATACTGTTAGCAAACGAATAAATAGATAATACATTTATAAAGATTCTTTCAATTCATTTGAAATGGGGAGTAGTCATTTTATGACTAAGATTTTATTTTGTTTTATTTGACAATGTATATAGTGTTGCGTCTTTAAAGGGTAGTTTAATCGACTGTGAACTACGCCTAATGAAGCGAAAGTCACTAGTTTGAATCCCTATTCCCTTATGTGGACATGTCAATATATATATAATGTCGCATCATTTAAAATTTTTAAGTATCGTGACAACATGCTCACCATGTGACATCACATGCACTGTTAGATAGAAGAAAACTAAAATATTGACCATAAAATAACTCGTCTTAATTTCATTTGAAATAGAGATGATCATATTCTCTCAACCAAGTACGAAACTATACACAACACAAGGTAGCTTCCCAAAATTTTAAAACTATACAAAAATTATATGTTTTTACGAGATAAAATTAATTTTTTATCCCATAATCAACCAAAGTATATTTTTAGAGTTAGAGTTAAATTTAGATGAATTTTAAAGAGTTAATTATGAATGCTCCGAAGGACGTGAGTTATTTCCACATTGAAAGAAAAGACAATAAATTTTCTTTGGTTTAGCCAAATATGCCTTCGACGGGTTAAAGTGATTACTTCTCTTGCTCCTTATTTTGGAGATCCAAACAACATATTTATATCTTATAATTATTTCATAATACTGTCGTGTTAGTTCTAATTAATTATTATTTTTTTAAAAAAAACAAAGTCTGTTAGAATGGCCCCATCAATGTTATGATTATTTACACGACAAAAATGTAATATATTGCATCACTCATAAAAAAAATATTTTCCCTCATTTAATTTTGGTTTTTGTTTGAAATGAAAAACATTTCATACTCATTCATTGATGAAAAAATCGCGAGCAAAAACTATTAAAAACAAAGCATAAAACTCTGATGTAAATCATAGCCGTTAAGGTTACGGGTTTCGAAGATACAAACATAATAATCTACAAATTAAGGCCAATCAATGACAACAACATCCGCTAACACATGATCAGTGTTCAAGTTAAACAACAGATCTGTACCTGATAGATTCAATTAAATGCATAACTAACACTTATTCCTTGACCTTAAAAGCAAAGAGCCCCAATGCTGAAATTCATATTTCTTGACCTGAATATGATATCATTCACATTCATAATTTAAGGGTTTAGACCAAAAGTAAATACCCCATAGAGCATTCAGATTCAAACGGACAGATCAAGAGAGGGGATCAAGCCTTATTACATAATCTAGATGGTCTAAAATTTACTTTGTTATATTTAATAATAGATATAATATTACATTATTTATTATTATTATTTTTTTAAAACGTCAACCGCGTTGTTCTCACGTGACGAGATCAGGTGCGGCGGCGTCTCGCTCGCTCCTCTTGTGACCCTGTCGTTCTTTTTCTCTCGCTCGCTCTTGCTGCCTTGCATAATAAAAACGAACAGAAAAACCAGAGCACACAGAGAGCTACAACATGTAAAGATCAATCAGTCGGTCATGATCATAATCACTGGAATGAAGCTTCCCTTTGCTCTACTCATCGTTTCTCTCAGTTTATCCTCTTCTCTTCGCCCTACCTTTGCCAGAGGCAGCCAACACGCCTCTCTCCCTTCAGGTCTCTCTCTCTCTCTCTCTCTATATATATATATGTGTGTGTGGGCGCGCGTTTGGTTGGTTGCTGGGAAAGCGTAGGAAATAGAAGAAAAGAAATGGAAAGTTGGAATCTCAGATTCTTCGTTAATCTTGACTTTCCGGGAAATCAACTGATCGTGATACCTCAAACTCGGTCTAGTCTAAGTTGAGCTTCTTCCACTTTTTCACCGTAGGAAATGAAAGCAACAACAGAAGTAGGATCCAAAATTTTTCTCTCCCTTGCTACAATTTTTGCTTTGGATTTACGAACCGGAAGATCGTTGGTTCCTCGCTCAATTTAAATTAGGAAATTGTAATCTTGAACTTATAGAATATTAATTTCTAACTTTAAACGGAATAGTTGTTTTGGTTTGGTATTGAATTTGTTATAATTGTAATTATATCCTGATTTTTAATAGGCTTCGAATATAGTAGTTATGTGGGTTCTGCACGGCACTTGTTTGAGGAAAATCAGTTTCGTATCAGGTACTTATTCATAATACTTTGCTAATTTAGCTTAAAATCAAATTTACCTATATTTGCATGATACTTCTAATATTGTTTCTTAAATAACACAAAGGATCTGTGTCACAGTGATGAAGTTGCTCGAGGTTACATGACTAATTCTGATCTGGAGAAGGCCGTTAAGGCATTCGGGCAAAGATGTAGTAACATTTCTAGGATATATAGGTGATTGCTAAGACTTACTTTTTATTAATGAAACAGTCACTAGAATAAAATTTTCGTCTATGTAAGTGTATGACAATATTTGTAAGTAATGGATTTTGTTCAAATTAATGGACCAATATAAGAAAAATATGGGTTGTATTGTTTACTGTAGTGAAAATGCTGACTTGTTATCTGTTTCTCTCTTTGAGGGACTTTTGGAATGGGGAATCAGTATTGGGAAGAGTGTGAATGGCGTTCCGCTGGTAATAATTTAATTGAAGTTATTTCCATTTCTCTTAGTTTTCTCTTATATTAAATTCATTTGTGAAAAAACCTCTCCGTTGAGTTGTGAATGATACCTTATTAAGTGCATGTTTGCCTGTTTTGTTGGTTGTAGTGGGTGATAGAAATTTCTGACAAGCCTGGGGAGGAAGAGGCTGAACCTGCATTTAAGGTGAATGATCTGTTTTTTATGCAGGCGCATGAACACACTCAATTGTCATTTGTAAAATATGGATCTATTGGCATAATCTTGAAGACTATATTGTGAAGAATATCCAGTATCATATTGGATTTTCTTCTTCTTTCCACATACTATAAGTGTTTTTGAACCTGTCCAGACTTAAAGAAAAGGGCCCAGTCACTGCTTTAGCTTGAACTTTAGACAGCAGTGATACAGTATACCAAAAGAGCCAAAAAAGGAAAGAATGTATATAAACTTGATTGCTTTAATTACTAGGAAATTTTATGAAGGTAGAAATAATAAATTTGATTCCTTGGATGCTTGCCAAAATGAAACTTTATTCTTACGATATAGTTGCAATAGAGCTATGGTTTTTCAAATCTTTTTATGCTTGGATGGCGGCATACAATAGTCCTCATTTTTCTAGTTTTACTGAATTTCTAAACTTGTGTTATTCTTTTTCTCCCTAGTTGGGGTCTCTCTTGTATACTTCTTGTGTACTTAGGTTACGCACCTCAGTGCTTTCTATTGAGATGATTTAATTATCAAAAGAGATATGATTTTTATAATGGTACAATAACAATATTGTTTATAATTTTTATGAATAAGACTATGATTAATTTTTCAGCAGTGCAATAGGGATGCTGACATCCATGTCTCTGTGGTGCCACAACTCAGAAAAATCATGCACCAAAACATAATCAGTAATCCTAAATGCAATGCAACCATAGCTACACAAGTATCAGCCAATAACACAAAAAGTACATATATGCCTTGTTGTTTTTATCAGTATCCAGCAATTGAGTACTAGCAGTCTATCAGTAGAAGTTGAAAACAATTGGTAAATTTATGTGTAGTGACAAGAAAAAAAGAGCATTATCCCTATTTGTGATTCTGGCTGGTTTTAATGATTCTCTTCTTGAGAATGCATTTCCATTTTTTTGATAGTAACCATTGGCCCTAAGAATGAATTTGCATGTTATTAATCTTTCACTCTGATCTGATAATCTGCTCCTCCTCAACATGGTTGAGTGAGGCCTATAAGTTTTACAGACATGGATTTAATGTACTTATCCTTAAGTGGTCCGATCTAGATAAAATTTTCTGTGTATTGTCTACGCTGATACCTTACTTTGCTTGAAAGCATTTTCATACCTTTTTTTGCAAATGAAATTAAGGAACCTGTAAATGCTAGTCCAATAAACTTGGTGACCAATTACTTGATATTGCAGTACATTGGGAATGTGCATGGAGATGAACCTGTAGGCCGTGAGCTTCTATTGTTTCTTGCAAATTGGATATGTGACAATTATCTTGAGGATCCCTTGGTATGTTTCTTTTCTTCTTATTACACGTAAGTGTAATTATTTTCGTTTCCTTCTTCTCCATGACTTTGCAGATTTTTTTTTTGGCATCAGTGGTTCCTCTAACATGACAAGTTTTATTAAAGAATTTTGATTCTTTCGGTTCTTTTTGGCTTTCTTTTTTAATCTCTTTTTCTTTTTGCTGCCCACACACTTAGTTCTTTGGGAAATGTGTTTGCAACTTTGTTCTGTTATGAGATTCCTGTATTTTATCTTCTATGATTGTATTAAAAAGTTTCCTCTATATGCTTTTTGGTAGTTCCTTTATGCTGCATTGAGTAATGGATAATGGATAGGCTTGAGAAAATGAAACAACACACACCCTTCAATTTGAATTTGCCAGACTTGTGAATTCCAAAAAGAGAACATCGAAGATCAGAGTTAAACACTACTAAATCTTTCGATAATTTTATTTTTTTAATCTTAAACAAGGAATTTAAAGAAGTAACTCTAAGATCTGTCGCTGATTTAAAGTTCCTCCCAAGTTGCTCACTGAATAGCATATGCACTTCTAGTTTTCTTTTTCCCTGGAAATACAAACTAATCATTCAACCAAATTGAGCCTTATAATGGTTAATACTTTAGAAAGAAACCTGCTTTAAAATTAAGTTAATTTTCTAAGTTTCTATCCTGTCCTGAGATCATCACTTTGCATGTCTTTATGCTGCTCATAATCGTAATTTGTGTTTTATTTTTCAAGGCCCCTGTTTGTTTCATTCCTTTGATTACAGGCTGTTAAGTTTATGAGGCTATGTTTATGCATACACCAGTTATGCAATTTTGTGTTGTTTGTAGTATTGATATTGATACTTCTGTAGTTCCATATTATTATATTTTATTGAAAATTTTAATTTATTTGAAATGTTCATTGGTTTTATCAGGCCAGAACAATTGTAGAGAATGTTCACCTTCATATACTTCCATCCATGAATCCTGATGGGTTTTCACTTAGGAGGCGTGGTAATGCAAATAATGTTGATCTAAATCGAGATTTTCCAGATCAGGTATCATGTTTGTGACATCAGATTTTCACTTACATAGTTGTTTGACCCAGATCAAGCCATAAAATATCAATAGGCTCTATTTAAATTGTGATATTATGACTTAGACTGTGAGATATATCATAGTTTTCCTTAACATCACCTAGGACAGCAAGTCGATGCATCCTAATTAAACTCAAAAGATTGTAGGATTCATTACAATATAAAATAACATCAGTTAAAAAGAAGTATGACAAATAAAATGCAACAATATTTGTTAGGTTTTCATGTATCTCCTGATTTCAGTCCATTTGACTACCATAATACATTACGTTAATAACTTCATAAACAAAAAAAATTACGTTAATGAGGGTAGTTGATGTAGGATAGCCCCTTGGGAAATTAAGGTTCTTAGGATAATAGTAGGCAGGATAAAGGGCTTTAGATTTTAGATATCTTTGTTAATAGGGGTTAGTTTGAGAATTATGGAGTGTTTGCTATTCAAAAAAAGCAACAAATACTTAAACCAGAGGGTGCTTTCTGGTGTTGTGAATGGTACTATGAACTGCACTCAAGCTTGAACCGGAGTTCAAGAGAGTATCAATCTTGATATTGAAAATGTAAACTGTATGAAGTTTACAAGCATTTTTGTTGTTATAATTGAGAATTGTATTTATATTCTATTGCAAGATATCTCCTGATGCAATCAAGGACTCGAACCTAGAAATCCTTTTTTTTTGGTCAAGATTCAATTTAGATCATAAGGCTCCTATCACCAAAAAGAGAGATGCCCAAAAGCATTTTTGTTTTAATATTATAAGTCGAAAAATAATGCTTTTACTTTTCATTTTCATTAAGGTGATGTGCTAATGTTGAAAGAAATTGACTTGCATGCAATTGCAGTTTTTTCTCATAAATGACGATGCGAGTGCACGGCAACCTGAAACCATGGCAATTATGAGTTGGTTGAGAAAGATCCATTTTACAGCATCTGCCAGTTTGCATGGGGTAATACTTTGCAATTTCTCATGCCATTAACCTCAGTAAAACCATATCCACACTATTGCCATTTGATATGCATACTTTCTCAATGTTGATTTTACAAGAAATGCTAATGTTTTACCCCCTAGCATGGAAACATGTTTACTGAAAACCGTTGGCCAAAGTGTTATACCTTCATCTTGAAAAATATGTTTTTATTTGAGAGCTAAGCAGAATCTTTATATATCAAGGAGCAATCTCTCCCTGCCATTCTTCGGCTCTCTTTTTATTTTTAGGGATGAGCAAGTACGTGCTGAAAGAGTACTGTATAACCGGTGGAAAAAGGGTGGACACACTACGTCACTGAGGACTGAAATTAGCTCCATTGTACAAATTCACAGCATAACTAGTTTATAATGCAATACTTCCAATTGTCAGAAATGCTTAATTCTTGAATTTCTATTTTAATCAAAGATATCTTGACAACTTCCAGAAGAAAATAAATAAGAAAGGACTCCTAGTGTTTCTGTAACGTTGCTGAATATAGAACTTATTTATTATCCCTGTATTAAAGTCCACTTATTTGCGTCATACTTGGCTGACCAGCTTCAAAGATATATGGTTGTCTCACAGGGCTTGGTCCATGTATGCTGTGGTTTTTATACCTAGTTAATACGTACTCAGATAGAATATAGAGAAATGAACTCTTAACAGTATCCTCTTTTGTTCACAGGGTGCACTCGTCGCAAATTATCCGTGGGATGGCACTTGGGATAAAAGGTGATGATTTTACATTCATAATCAGTTGTCCAGTGCATTATATATGCTTTGTAACTTGAAATTGCTTTCTGCTTTTATGTTTTTCTGTTCTATCCTTCCAGTTTGCTGTTGCTCTTTTATCTGTATAGGATCAAATTAATTGCATAAATATCTTTTGATTTTCTATTGAAGAGCTATCTATTTGTAACTTAGGTATTTCTTATTTCTGAGTGTTCCATTTTATCATAGCTGTAATTTGGGTTCAATCTATATTTGTTGTTGTTTTTATTTTTGGTTTTGTTGCTATTACCTGATTTTCCATAAGATTGCAAATGGGTTTTCACCACTCATTTCTGCAGTGCTGAGTATTTTGGCTCAGTCAAAGCCTTTTCTAGTGTCATACATGTCATTGTGGCCTAAATACTGGGTGTCGCTGTCATTTTGTATAAACTACTGTTCACATCTCTTTGCTTTGTGAACTACTTAAAAAGATGTCCAACAAAATTAAGTTTTTAATGGTAATCTCAGGATACATTCTCTTTATGCATCACTGTATATTTTTGTCAATTTAGCTTTTCCTTTTTGCACTTAGCTTTTTCTGATTATGTGGATCAATTTCAGGACAACTTACTTTGGATGTCCTGACGATGAAACATTCCAGTTCATGGCAAGTACATATAGTCGCTCTCACTATAACATGTCTTTGAGCAAGGAATTTAAAGGAGGAATTACAAATGGAGCAGCTTGGTATGGCAGCATAAAAGTAATGCTGATGAATTTTTTAGTTAAAGAAGTACATTGACATGCCGATTGTTCCAAGACATTTTCTCTTCTGCATCTGTAGTCATCTGAGTGATCATCTTGTCAGGAGTATTTGTCTTCTCTGTCTTATAATATATTTTAGCTGTTGTTTCACAAGATTTTTTCTGCAGGTACCCTATATATGGTGGCATGCAAGACTGGAACTATATACATAGTGGTTGTTTTGAATTGACCTTGGAGATAAGTGATAATAAATGGCCATCTGCTAATGAGGTGAGATATCAGTTTATGTCTCTTCACCTCTGTTCTTAGTGATATTCTTTTTATACTAAAACTTGCATGTTACTGTGATGTTTCTTTTTTAACTCCTGGAAATTATTTTTCTTTTTGGGGAGGAGGAATTGGAGTGGTCTATGATCAAACCTTCTAGTCTTGTTATTATTATTTTTTAAGTAAAAGAAGTTCATTAAAAGTGCAATGGGCAACACATAGGAAGTATATAAGATAAAACACCTAGCAAATCGAGACCGAGAAAAGAGAATACAAAAATCTATAAAGTTGGTAACATTGAGAAGGTGTTAGTTGAGATCCATTCAAAGAGGGATTTAAGAAAACAAAGCCGTTGATCCGAGCTCGTCTTCTTGCAAATTGCAATCATTGAAGCTTCAAGCGTTTCTCTCTCCAAATGAAGGGATTACATTCTAAAAAATATTGATATCATTCCAACTGACTTTTCCTTTCCAACATGCCAGAAGATCCACCACTCTAGGCATAACCCACTCCACTCCAAACACCTGAGAAACCGTATTTCACTTATCTCTACAAAAGGCCTCTACAATCTAAAAAATCGATTCATTTCTTTAGCACGTTGGACTTACAGTCCTCAAAGAGACACTGATTCATTTTTCTCCTAATACTCCACATTAAGAAAGCCAGAATAAATTTTCATATGGCCTCTTTGCGATGTCCTCGCCCTTGGGTTGTCCAGCAATGAAGTAGCTCTAGAATGTTACTAGGCATAGCCCACGAAATCCTGAATAAGCTGGGAACCAAGTGCCAAAGGTCACTAGTGTACTCACAATGATTTTCGGTCTCCTCATTCTTTTTGCATAGACAACGCCAATTTACAAGAGTGAAGTCCCTAACTTCTAAGGTTATCAATTATGAGAATTCTACCCAAAATTTCTGTCCATATGAAGAAAGCAATGCAGGGCGGGGCGCCTTAACCTTCCAAACACTTTTTCAGGGGAACAGACAAGGAAGTTGACTCTCAAAATTACTTAAGCATTCTCTATCATGCCAAAACAAAAGAAGAAATATTGGTATTCTGTTGGATGTAGTTTTATCTCCTGTAATCAGTAGTTTATATGGTTTTGTTGCTGGCAATTGTCTTTTTTGATAGGTACATATTCTTGTTGCTGTCAATTGTCTTATGTTAATGTCCTCTCCCTTTTTTTCTGCAATAATTTTACTGTTGTTTAATTAATTAATTGACTTTTATCTCACTATCTTGTTCTTGTCTTACTCTTATCTAGTTGCTTAATGGATCCTCTTCTTTACCTTATGTCAACATGCAGCTTCCTACTCTTTGGGAATACAACAGAATGAGCATGCTTAATCTTGTTGCGAGCCTTGTGAAGGTATGCTGTGGTTTGAATGCTAACAATATGAAATATCATAGACTATCTGAGCCTTGTGAATGATAACATAGACCTAAGTTTTCCTTGCAGTTTCTGTAGTAGACTATCTGATGAAATAATTATCATGGTGCACATTCCATGATAAATACTTGTCGAAAAATATTGGCCTAGATCATGTACTGTATATGGCACATTTAGAATTACCATTAGAGCAGGGTTACAGCAGTTGGAGAAGATCTATTTGTCCTGGGGTGGATGCCTTATTTCTAATCAAGAGTACGTTATGTACTTATTGTCACTTATTGTCCCTTTTTCCTTTACCAGCTGGTATAGCTGGGTGATTGGAGTTTCTCTAAAGAAACGTTTTTTGGGATGGACTTGGCAGTGAGCATAAGTTTCATCTGGTGAACTTGAAGACTATATGCTCCCCAATTTCTAGAGTAGGGTTGGGAGTTAAAAATCTCATGATGTTCAATAAAGCTCTGTTGGGGAAATGGTTGTGGAGAATTTGTGCAAGAGGAGATTTTTTTTTTTTTTAAATTTTTTGTTATAGGTAATATCAATTCATAAACAAACGCAAAGGGACGTAACTTAAGTACACAGGAAGTATCCACTAGGGCTCAAATATACAAAAGCTTTTAAATTGAAAATAAAGCACATAAATCTAAAAATTCAGCAAGTGTTAACGCTTGCGACGAATGCCACATAACTCTCCACGAGTAAAGAGTTTGGAGTACCATTTTCTTCAACTCGATGAGTCCAAGTTCACGGTCCTCAAAGCCCCGTTCATTCCTTTCTCTTCATTTACTTGGGTTTTACCTTTTCTTTATTCAATAAAGTGTTATTCATTAAAAAAAAAAAAATTACTATTAGGCTGTTTTAGTTATGCAATATTTTTGTAGTGTTGATTTCACATAGTGCATGAATAGTGTATCTATATGACTTTGTCTCGTTAGACAGGAGTACATGGAAGAATCTTTTCATCGGATTGTGGAAGGCCACTCCCAGGCTCTATTACTGTAAATGGTATAAATCTCACGGTATGTTCAGTCTAAACTTCATGCATAAATTGTTAAACATTAAAAGTTCTCTTCCAAACTTTTAGTCATTAATTTGACAAAGTGGCGGTTGAGTTGTTCTGTTTCATAAGGTGCGCTTTCGTGTCTCCTAAATTTATTGACAGGTCAAAGCAGGAAGAACGTTTGCTGATTACCATCGCTTGCTTGCTCCAGGAGGGCGATATGATGGTATTGTACTTCCTAAGCATGATTTAAAGTTCCACGTGGATGTTAATTTGGGTAATCTAGGAAAGAAATGGATAGTTTAAAATATTGATTTGCATTTGGCCGCCTTGCTTTATATGTTCGTAACAATTTTCTTATGTTTCAAGATATCTTTTCTGATCTTGATAAATCGACTTTGATTGCAGTTATGGCCAATATGCCTGGGTATAAATCGAGAAACACATGTATCTGGTTGGAAGAAGCTGCAATGACATTGGATTTTGTTCTTGATCCAGAAGTCATACTCAAGGGGAATCTACCACGAAGTGGCTGTGAATGCGACTGTGGCTATACGAGCAGGCTTGAATTTGTTGACTTTCTTTGGGGTTCCCACCTTGGAGTTTTTGTGATTTTGATTGTTGCTGTAGGATTTCTCTACCTCTTACTTCTCCGGAGAAGAAACACCAACTTTTCAAAACATAGACACTTGGGAGGGCAAAAAATTGCGGGTGGGGTATAAGGCTCTCACTTTTTTGCCTTTGCGAAAGCTGATATATTTTACATCAGGAAAAATACAAAAATTAAATCCCCCCCCCCTAAAATTAAAAAGCATCATTTTTTTTTTTTGGATGAATGATTAAAATTTTATATCAACAAAACAAATCTTTTAGGCATCTATTGTTTGGCTGCTGCAAGTTTGTATTATTGTATATGTTTCGCATTTCTTGTATGAGTAATATACTAAATATTCACTCTCATCCCACTGCATTGATGTGCCAATATCCATCGGCCATTGGATTTGATCCCAGTATCTAATGAGAGTTGAATATGTAGCCTTACTCTTTTTGTATATATAGCCGAATCCTATTTTGTTTGGTGGACTAGAACAATTCATATCTCCTATATTATTACTGTAATTTATAATACGGATTGTCAAGGGGGAAAAAAAAAGAAGAAAGAAAGGAAAAGGGAAGAAAATAAATAATTTATAATATCGATTTATTTTAATAATTACTTCTTGTTATTAGTACTAAAATAAAAAATAAAAAAAATACTAGAGTAGTCAAAAACTTGCTTAAGATATCCGGTGTGAAAGTAAAACTTACTAGAATTTTAATTACCTTAGACTGGAGTAATAGTTGTGAAATAAAAATATTATTTCCAGCATTTATTCCTCGAAAAATATTAAAACTATATATATATTTTTAAAAAAATTATAATAAGAATTGATTCAAGAGTTGGTTAGGACTACATTATTATTATAGAACTAGCTTAGAGCCCGCGTTATGCGCCGGAATTTTTTTTTATTTTTTATAGATAATTAAGTCAAAAAGTCTTAAAATATTATTAACAACAAATTTTATTTTCTTCTCTTAATTAACAAATTAGCTACAAAAAAAATGATAAATGTTCATAAAATCATTTTAAACCGTAGTTTTACTAAAAGACTATCTAAACATACATTTTTATATATTTGTATTAAAAAATATGGACATGTATCGCAATTCTAAGCACTCTCTACGTCAAAACTTGGCTTTTATTATATATATATGATAATATAAAGAGAAAGCAAGAGAAGATAAAAAGAAAAATAAAGAGAGATAATTTGTAAACCTTTTGTTTTCTTCGTTAAGACAATTAAATATAAAGCAAAAGAATAAGAAAAGAAAATTAGATAAAGTGAGAGAAAGAGACAATTTGAAAACCTTTTGTTTCCATCATTAAGACAATTCAATGCATTACAAATAAAACCTTTATGTTTTAATTGTCTCACTAAAAAGCTATCTAAACATACATTTTCATACATTTGTATTAAAAAGCATGGACACGTGTCGCAATTCTAAGCAATTTCTACGCCCAAACTTGGCATTTATATATATATATATATATGATAATTGTGTAATAAAAATGTATTAATTTCTAGCATTACTCTTCTCCCCTACACAAACAAATGTCAAGCTACGGAAAATCAACATAAAACAAGGGACGTGAGAAAACGTCAGAAAGATAACTTCTTCATTTTTCTTTTTTGATATTTTTCCATAAGAAGGAGTGATAATTTGAACTAGTAAACTCCACTTCTTGACGCACGATTGAGCATAACCTCTTCATTCTACATTAGCATGACAAAAGAGACATATTAAGTTGATACAGAGAGTACAAAAGACGTGAAGCATCTATACAGTGGCTATGGCATTTTTGGTATAGACTAATGAATTTGGTATAAACCCAGTTACTGAAAGAAATCAAATATCGAGAAAATTATGTCCAAATGCCTCTGACCACAAGCAAAACCTGCGTACTTCAAGTATGTAGAGCCACTGGTCAGCTGCAACCATAGAATTCAAGCACTGAAACCTACTTGAGTAGGCCTATTTCTATGAAGAATTACAACACCAGTTCACAATTATATTTATTTCGTGATATTCAATTCAAACAGAAAAGAAAAATTACATATTCAATGATGTAATTGGTTTCAGGTTCTGCCGATATAAACCCCAGAAACAGTATATAAAGAGAGAGCTAGCTGATGATGCTTTTCCTGATTTAAGATGATAAATTTTGAAGGAAATAAATTCAACATGGTGAGCTAAAGTTGATCCTTGGAAGAGACTGGGTTTGGAGAAGATGGGGTATTCCTTTGGGCAAGTATTTGTTTTGTCCTTTCAAGAACACCAAAGAAAATTGAACCGCCAATACCAATCCACAGTACTCTTGGTCCAATACCCTGCAGAAAACACACAAAAATAAAGTCAATACTTTTGCAAGATATTTTAGTCGTGTGCTATATAACTTCCACTACACACAAAATGCCATGTTTAAATCGAGGATCACTGTACTAGAACACAATTTTCAATTTCTATCAAGTCATACACCAAGGGATTTTTTTTTTTTCTTAATACAAATGATTCATACGAATACTTCCGCAACTACATGCCGTGGTTCAAATAAAATGGCCATCCAAAATGATTAGAGAATGAAAACATTCTTGTCCATGTTTTTTCATTGTACACTTCCTTTCACTAGATCAAAGATTCAAAGTGGTGTGATGTAATTGTTTGATATTTTACAAATGTGAGAGAAAAAAAAAGAAGCAATAAATCTGGTGGCTGATTGCTGCCAGAGTATGGGGAAAATGGGTGTTACAAAAATCTCTTGACATGTTTCCCAAGTTTATTACTGCAAAGTTTGTGCCAAAGCTCATTAGCAAACCATATCCAACATCCCAACATTGTATAACATTTACTCAAGCTACTCAGAAGAAGAAAGTAGCATATGCTGTTCTGTTGAGGACTCAAACACAAGATCTTCTATCTGAATTATTATTCCATTTAGATCAAGATTTCCTAATGACGGGCATACAAAATAAAGTGAGAAAAACATTAGAATAGTAGGATGAAATTAAAGCTTATAAGTGCCAATACCTAAGAGAAAGATACCATATCTCCACCATTTCCATCATCGGTGAGAATATATTAGCAACTCAGGCATATATAGGAAAGCAGATGTATAATCTCGAGTTTTCATAATTTCTTTGTGCAACAAGAGAAAAGAAGAAATGGATACCCCACTTCGATATCATGTTTTTGGGGTACAAGAAACGATAACCAAGATTGGACAAACCTTCAGAAGAGCATGAGGTCCTTCTTCTTTCACAATAGTCCTAACACAATCGCAAATCCCATTGTACTGGTTTGCTGACCCCTGCAACAGGTTCACAGAGAGAGTGAGAGAGAAACTATTTACTGATTTCCTTCAAAGAAGAAAATGAGAAAGCAGATTTCCAGTACCTGAACCATTAATCTTGTTTTGATCACATCAAGAGGAGTAGTTACAGCCCCAGTTATTGCTCCTAGAGTAAATAAGATTTTACAGAAGATATTTTCATAAATGCAAAGCATTACATATAAGCATAATCAGCAACATATACGCACTGGGACACTTATAGCAATGATACTAAATGCATTATGACTTAATTTATTTCAATATATAATGGAATAAAAAGGATATTGATCAATGCCTTTTGATGAGGTCCCATGTTTATGATTGCTATATTGCTAAGCTATGGTACATCTGGTGGTGCAATTTCAAAATTCTCGTGCTATCAAACATAAAGCACGCAGGTTCGAGTCTAGCGAACATCCCTTGGGTAGTTCCCTCTTGTATTATCGAATAAATTGCATAACATGAATAAGATGGCTGCTAAACCACAAGAACAAACAACCGGAAGAATCACAAAGATAAACTCAAAAGTTGTTTGGGAAGTTAAGTTACCAGCAAAAGCACCAATTATTGCATTCTCAGGATCGTTCAGTTCTCTTCTTGCCTGAAAAAAAGGTAAACCTTAATCGCTTTTACATATAATGTATGCTAGACTAATTAGCAGAATATTTAGAAAAGAAAATGTAAATAGAATGAAGTTGATAGTTTTTGTGGACCATGTTCAAACATTCTCTAGTTCTAAGTTTCCATTTTTGAAGTTTTCTAATTTATATAACTTGCTTTTCTTTTCTACTTAGTTACATATTTGTCATCCTTCTCTGGATGCCTTAATTTTCTTTATTTAGACTAATAAAATCCTTCCTCACGTCCTTCAAGTAAAGAGAATCCATCTAGGAGTGGACACAGTTTGCATTATAAGGTAAACTTACCGCTAACCTATATCCTATTCGGAGCTGCTCATAGATGCAGAACTGCATGGCATCGAATGGCAAATCCCGCAATAAGAAGGATCCATACCCCTACAATCTCAAAAAACATAAGGTCAGGACATATGTGCAAATGACACTCATAAACTGACAGCAAGTAGAGTTCACATCTATAAAGATTTACGTTAGCTCATGACGAAAGAAACCTAGTTTGATGCTTGCCTGGTCCTGTACAGAACATCAGACCCTTATCTTATAACAAGTGACCCAAGGTATCCCCCAAGGAGAAGTTTGCAAGCATCAACCATGTAGCCTAGATTGAAGACTGGGAAGATAAATCTTAAATGAGAAAGGTGAGCATTATATACCACATAAAGGCCTTTAAAACCCTCCTTAGCAACAATGAGACGGACAGCATCAGGGGCTGAAGCAAATTGACCGGTTTGCATCCTTTGCTTTACAACCTGAGAAGAATTCTAATGGTTATAAACCTAGAAAGCAAGAAGGGAAGGGGGACTAAGGTGTAATATTAAGTACCTCCGTTGGCACACGGACAAGAGAAGAAGCAGCACCTCCAATTGCACCTGCAGTCTGAATGAAATCTGAATACCTACTAAGATAACAAGCAGGCTCTATCCAGTACATTGAAAGTGAAAGTTGTTTCTATTATCTCTATTACAAGAAAGGAGATCTGAAATGTGGCAAAATGGTTCTACTAATCCTAGGATAAAAAAAATGAGAAAACAAATATACACGTGAAAACTAAATCCATTTTCATTGTGATGAAGTCAATGTTTAAGGGTTTATAGAAAGGACCACATCAGGTACCCTCAGGCCTCAGGTATATACCCAAGTAAGAACAGGATAATATATTCATCTAGTCATCTACCATAGGGCCTTGAATATTGGAATAAAAAGACATCTGATCATAAACAATGCCAGTAAAAGCATGCGGTAAAGAGCCATCCGGCTATGTCTCTAGGTGTTGAACCAGAGACATGATGCTCTTGCCTTCATTGGGGTTAGGTTTTTATGGATACTACGGAGGGATACCCTTCATTGTGTAGCCCATTGTACCCTTAGCTACAGGGGCAAAAATCCTGTGTTGTGTTGATGCAGTTATAAAGTGTCAGGTCAATGAAGAAACTTTTGCCACGACAGTCTAGCAGCATGAAGATTGTCAGTTCTCATATGTGGTCAGTTAGAATAATTACCAAGTGAGCCAATGCACTAAGGTTTTCAGGGAAGGACTTCAGCAATTTCTGTTTTGTAGGTTCGTATACGCCAACAAATATGGCAGATGCCCTGTGCAGGATAGAGAAGTATATCAGCCATGTCTCACATAATAAGAAAATGTAAGCATTTAATGAACACTGGAAAG
Organism: Carpinus fangiana; assembly: GCA_006937295.1. NCBI lineage: Eukaryota > Viridiplantae > Streptophyta > Magnoliopsida > Fagales > Betulaceae > Carpinus > Carpinus fangiana. The sequence goes on along the minus strand of CM017327.1, from coordinate 33,013,859 downwards.
GTGATAGGAAAAAAGAATTAGAAAGAAAATGGTGTTCACAGAAATGTTCTCAAGCATTATGTAGATTCATGAGCACTTTTTCAAGCATTCAGCTTAAAAGAATTAAAAAATTCAGGCTCAAATGTGGCATCCCTAGCCCTCAAATAAGAGACAAACAACTGAATGACCCACACTCTCTATCGTGGAAGACAGATCATGAAGCAATAGAAAATTCACTAAGAATCAAGCCTGCACAAAGACAAAACAAAATCACAGCAAAAAATACTATAAAAAACTTGAGCATGAGGATATTGAAGATTGAAATATTTATTAATAGGTTTTTACTCGAACAAACAATGTATCAAAAGGCTAAGCAAATGAGTGAGATGTCTTGCTATATCAAAACAAACTCCTATCATGGAGAACTGGTTTCAAAATTTTATTATACAATCAATAGTCGGGGAAATGGTTTGAGGATGAATAGGGAAAAAGGATTCTTGCACCCAATGGCAAGTAGTAAGCTAGGCTTTCCTCAGTTGTGCTTATCTTGCATAAGGCTTTACTCAGTTGAGTTAACTTGCACAGTTATTTGTTAGCTTTGACCAAAAAGTTAGGATCTGCATTGTCATGTGAAAAACATATAGAAGAACTAACTACTTTTATTGAAATGTTGGAGAAATGCATATATATATGCAAATTAAAGTTTACTCACGGTAAAACACCAGCAATGTTTCCAACCAATCCAGAATACAGACCCTCCAAAATAATTTTTCCTCCACCATGGGCAGCCTGACCAAAGAAGCAATGGTTATAGCTACTAGCAACAATTCAAGCAAGATCAAGAAGGTTTGATGTATTATAGAAAATCAAGTATTCTATAGTTGATCATGAACATGTTGACATCAATTGTAAAACAGCCAAAACATGAAAGCAAAAGGAATAAAATGCATGAGATGGATCCAGTAAAAGGAGTTGTACGACCTTTAATCTAACGATTCCCTTTTGAGGAATGAATTGTGACCAATAGGAAAATGCTCAATTTAACTAGCAAAGCAAGTCAAGCTGTATGCCATAAAACCAAACTAGTTGAATAAAGAGTACAACATCATCCAAAAGTAGAAAGCAAACAACATATAGAAGCAAATGCATTTCATAGAAGTGGTATCATTCATGTAGACACAGTGAGTGGAAACAGCCTTGGCACTAATAATTTTAGCCATTATCCACCTGTTTTTTATTTTTTTTTATTTTAGTCAACAACAGAATGCAACAGATGAACAAGAGAACACCCAGTAAAATTGATTGACATGCCTGTAATCGAGTTTTTATGGTATCAATTGGATATAATGCTGTTTCCACAATAACACCAGCAACGCCTCCAGCTATAACACCCTCTGCAAAACCCATAATTTGCTTTCTGATTTCATTGTATACAAGACACATCTTTACAATAATAACCAATAGCCAATAGCCAATCTTAAATTACATGACTGGAACCCAGATCAAGGGTGATAATTTAACCTAGAAATGAAATACAGAAATAGTCATAAATTGTTAAATCTCAAGGGTGATAATGTCAGATATGCTTATTCTGCCAAATACTCTTCCAAGGAAAATGAGTGTTGTTATAGGGAACAGGAACATTATAGTAAGATCTAACATCAAACAACCCGTATTACCAGAATAGCATGACCCAATTAATTTATGCACCAATCATACTCATACTTTTGTGCAGCAAATCTCTCCTACATTTTATCATAACTTCCTCTCTCAAACTGGAATACAGAACAGAGTTGAAGTATAAAACACAATCAAAAGGAGAATATTGTGAAGTAAGCTGCTTGCCATTAAGTCTACAATATAAATGGACTCTTTCTTCCAGTTAACAAAAGTGTATTCCAATATATTCCGAGAAATACAAAACAAAGGATCTTTACATTTTTTGCACATTAATGGCTACAATAGAGAACAGCCGGCCATCAGATCACTGTTAAGTTTAACAATTAAGGGTTGCATCTAACCTAGTTTCAACCCTAATAAATAACATTACATACCGTAGAAAACACGTAAAAAATCATGTCGCTTGTTCTCTCCTGCAATGACTGATGCAATCTTATCTGACTCCTTTTGAGAGCTACGCATATTGCACATTAATGCATCTGTAAAATGAAATTGTTTGTTCAAAACATGGACACACACACATAAACATCATACATGATGAAAAAACTAAAATATGTTAAATACATAAAACAACTTAAATAATGTTTCATTGGCAACAATGGCATTTAAATAAATATTCTGAAAAATGGACTGCAAAAAATAATTTTAAACGTTAGATATCAATCTCTTGCCATGCTTGATCCAGTGTTCCAAAATAATAATATATGAAAAGCTTGAGAGAAAATTTTGGTTTATTAAGCAATTCAGAAGTCATATGTAAGAACCATTATCCAAATTTGAAGATATAATGGTCCTCTGATGATTTCGCAAACGACGTGAGAAAATCTAAGAAACTGAGATTTTTGAATACTATGATCAATTTTTATATGGTTCGCAGAATAATGAACCATAGTTGTATTAGGCTCAACCATGTACATTTTCTTTATTATTTCTCCTCGGGTCAAAGATTATGCAAATGATTGTATTCAAATTTTGGTTTCCATTCCTGCATTTTCTCACCAACCAAATAGAACTTAAAAATTTAAGCACACATTCCTTCATCAATCTAGTCCATCAAAATTCAAAACCATCATCATAATCGGCTCTTCTGTAACAACCCAATAACAATTTTAAAGCTATACTAAAAAACCAAGCATAAGTGCATAACCCGTTTGGTTTCCTCGAAAACGGAGTAAAAGAAAACAAACCAAACCTAAAAAAAGCTTCTGTTGCTTTGCCAAGATTTGTTTCAGTTACCCATTAGATCATGTAAGTTAAAAACGTTCAAAAAAACATGAGGGGAAGAGTAGAAAAACAACAACAACAACAACAAAAAACTAAACATAGAAAGTGAAATGTACCAGCCGAGTCATTCTGAGAACTTTTCGCATGCATTTCCAGTGTACGAGGATTGATCAAGTTCCAATATTGAGCTGCTAAACTTAAATCTCAGTGATGATAACGAAATCAACGAGAAAGTGGGTCTTACCTTTACCGATTCCGAAATTTTAACAAGACAAAGATGGCTCATATCACACGTGTCCGGTTGTTTGGGTCTTTGCTAACTCAGTTTTTTTTTTTTTTTTTTTCAATGAAGAAAAAAAGGGACAAAGGGATGAATTCCCTAGCAACAAAGCCTGAATGAAAAATGCAGTACAAAACAGATAATAGATAATAGTTTCATTCATGATCTAAAAGGAATTATAAACAAGCGAGCCTTTTTAAGGGCTCAACAAGGCAATGACAAATGGCGAAAAAACTCGGTAAAAAGTCACATGCAGTAAATGCAATAACCGCCTTCAAGTGATTGTTGCGGGGAAGGTATGGCACATAAACGGTCGTTTGGGTATTTGATTACTCAGTTGTGGACCTGTAATTCCGCCTTTAAAATTGTTTAATTTTACAAATATAGCAGCATAAATGACCAAGGGACCACACTACACAACGAAGATAAGATGCTCTTTAGCATCGTCATAGCATACTCTCGCAAGTACACTCATTCTAGCCATTTTTCGTCTAATCGAGTTCTCAATTATCCATCATCCTGCATCTCAACTCTATATCTGTTACGGGTATTCTCAATCAGAGTCTCGACGTCCAGTCAACTGTACTAACCAGTAGCCACACCAAAACAAACATTTTACTTGATCAATGGCAAAGTCAGGATAGAATCCAAAGGGAAGAAGACACTTGAGCAAAATCTTCGTGGGGGGGGTGGGGGAATTTTTAAAACTCAAGGAGGTCCCTTGAGAGAGACGTTATAACTTCCACATTGAATTAATATTTTATAAACACAAGAAGTCATTAAGAATCTTCCTCTTTGTTAATAAACAATATTCACACGCAGAGAGCGTGGACTAATTAACCCAACCATGAACCATCCCCACACATTTTCAACGTTCAAATCTATGAATTAAAATAATATCCCTAATCCTACCCCACGCGTTTTGTCGCGCTGTGGGATGAAGTCCCAACGCTTTTTCCTCCTTTTGACGGCGTTTAGTTCTTCTCACGCTGTGGGGTTTTACCTTAATTAAGTTAAAGACTTAACACACTTGGTCGCTTGCCATTGGTTCAAGTTAAAGACTTTCAGCTTCATTGGGAACCGGTCAGTTTTAGTTCGGCACAATAGTCTGAGCTGTCCCAGAATCTCCGTGAAGATTCAACTCCTGCTGGGTTTTCTAAACGTGGCAACTTCCTATTTGTTGGATCTGGTGTCTCTGATTCCGATGCGCGGCAATATAAAAATCCGCGGAAGCCAGATATTATATATTTATTGCCATCCCATTTAATTCTTTTAGCAAACAAGGAAATTCTTGGTCACATTCACACAATCATATCCCATAATTTTATTATCTCTGATTCTGAAGTGCTAATTATTCTATTGAATAGCATAAACTTGTTCATTTCTGAGTTTAAATATAAGTTCACAACAAGTCTAGCATCGCTCTTGCAATTCTTTGTTCCTTGAGGAAAGTCTTTCATTTGCGCATATCGGGTGAGTTTCAATGCCATTACTCCGGTTCCGTACGATTGTTTTTCCAGTTCTATCGAAGTTTTTTGGCTTACAAAAGAAGAAGACAAAAAAAGAAGTTTTCTTGAAGTGGGTTCTTTCAATTTCCTCATGTTATTATAATATTGTTTTGAACTTTCTCTGTAATCGGTTCTGTTGCTTATCTTTTGCTTAGGACGTTGATTTGACTTTTTGGGTAGATCAAATTTTATGCTAACAATGCTTTGGTTCATATATACGAACTTAGAAACGGCAATTTACTCTGTTTGTGTCGCAGGTTGAACTCTCTTACGATTCCCTCAGAGTATTGAAGCACCATGGCCATAATGACAAATGGGTTTGTCAAAGGTTGTCTTCCTGAGGAACTAAAGAGAGTGCTCCGATCAGTGGCTGCCAGCTGGGGCGACGTGATCGATGATATGGGTGCCTTGCGTGTCATCCGATTAAGCGGCGCAATGACTAATGAGGTTTACCAGATAAATTGGCCTACAAAGAACGATGAGATTGTCAGAAAAGTCTTGGTTCGGATTTATGGTGAAGGTGTGGAAGTTTTCTTTAACAGAGACGATGAGATTAGGACGTTTGAATGCGTGTCAAAGCACGGCCAGGGGCCGCGCCTTCTCGGGCGGTTCCCAGATGGGCGGGTCGAGGAGTTCATTCATGCTAGAGTATGTGAATTTTTTATGCTTATGAATTATGATTATTATGTATTTTTGTGAATTTTGGTGTTTATTTTTTGGCTCAAATTCAAAGTGGTGAAAGCATGAATTAGAATTTAGAAAAGATTAGAGTGGATGTGCTTTAATGATTATATTCTTTTGTTGACTTCATTATACCTGCTTTAATCATGACAGCTTCTTTCTTTTGGCCTTTTCGTTTTGTTTCTTCTTCTTTAATTATTCTTTTTGCTATTTTGATGGGTAATTACGACTAAATTAAAATGATAAGTTTATTAAGACATCTTTGAATAGAATCAGTGGGGAAAAATAAGGAAAAAAGACTTCAGCACTCAGGCCTGAGAAAGCTTAGCCATCCTTTAAGATTGTTAAGTGATGGTTTTTATCAGTGAACCATTCTTTTTATTTGATTATTACACACACACACATACATATTCTCTTTCCTTCCTCTAGATACATGTTAAGATAAGAAAAGTCCAATCAATCAAGAACCATATTAGATATTTCTTGTACTGGCTACAAAAGAACTAAGCAAACTAGTGGCGAAGTTAATTTAAGATGGTTCTTGAAGTTGAGTAAAAGAATGTGAATCTAACTTGCAGCCATAAATATCTTATCATAGAAAAAATTAATCTATAACCTTGTTCCTTGGGCCAAAATTTACCCAATAACAGTGAAGCAAGTGCATTAAGTATAGATATTGTACTTCTATTTTCTCTGTTTATCCATGACTGTAAAGGTTATCCATCTTATACTAACTCAGTATGATCAATTGTTGGATAGAAGAGGGATTTTTTGGATAGAAGAGGGATTTTTTATTTTTTTAATGATAATTTCTGCTCTTTCACACTCCATTTATTGGTCATGGTATTCCATTTATTGTTGTAGTTATAAGTTGACAAATTTTGAAATGGAACAAGAAGTATTGAATTCGAGAAGCTGTCTTTGGTTCAAGTCAAATTCACCCGTTTTTTGTTTGTTTGTTTGGTCTTTCCTTTTAAATTTCTTCAATTTAACTCAAGTTTGCATCATTGGGTAGAATAAATGACATTAGATTACTTTAGGGCAGCGTTTTACCTCACCTATTATCTATCCTTGCAGAAGGTTGTTTTGGATAATATGTTTTTTTGGGTGATCTTCAGACATTATCAGCTGCTGACCTCCGAAATCCTGAAATTTCTGCCCTAATAGCAGCTAAGATGAGAGAGTTCCACAGTCTTGATATGCCCGGTCCAAAGAATGTACTCCTCTGGGACAGAATGAGGTATGGTGTATGGATATATATCATCAAAATTCAAAAGTTAAAGAATATGTAAAATAAGCTATCCCCTCTCAAAGATGAAGATATCTAATGCCCTATTTGTTCCTTACTCAGAAAATGGCTTTGCGTGGCGAAAAGTTTGTGTTCTTCCCAAGACACAAAGGAATTTTGCTTGGATACTCTAGGGGAGGAAATCAGTATGCTACAGAAAGAGTTGTCGCATGATCATCTAGATGTTGGATTCTGTCACAATGACCTGCAATATGGTAACATAATGATGGACGAAGAGACAAAATCAATCACTATCATTGTAAGTTTTCCTACCCCGCAAGTGTTAGCTACCTATGGCCTCTGCATTATGCCATCCAGTTCTGAGTCTTTATTTCACTTTCTTCCCAGTTAATAATATGACATACTTTGTTCCTGTATAGGATTTATTCTTCTACCGTGTACTCTATAGATTAGAGAACTATAGTTAACCCCTAAGACAAGTGAAGCTTTTAAAATCCATAATGTTGCTCTTAAATCTTGAACATCTGTCTTTTTGCTATTGCTAGTCAAAAGAAATGGAGAATCATGGGTTCAAGCACCTATGGACTTATGGCTCTCTGATTCTATATGTAACGTACTAGCCATAAAAGGTGTTTAGCACTAAGCACAACGCAATAATATCATAAACTGCATTTTTACTCATCTGAAAAGACCACTTTATAGATTGTAATTTTGGTGCAAGAAGGATTCTTACTCCCCCCCAAAAAAAGACTCACTTTCCAAATTTATTCCAAAACATACATTAAGAACTCATTCAATCTGATCTGCACAGCTTCAAAAAAAAAATTTTATACAAAAACTGCAAATGATGTTTGTATAATATTTTTTCCTCTTTGATGAGTAACAGATGATGTTGTGTAGTATTTTTATTTGTTGGCAAGTATTGAATGATGTATGTATATTGACATTGAATCTTTAAATAATAGCAATGCCTTTTTTTTATGAATGAACTCATCCTCTAGTATTTAAACTTGGCCTAAAGTTAATTCATTTTGCAATGCCTTAAAAATGAATTTTCTTGACTGCAAGCAAAGTTCTCCACATCTCTAGCCTGGCAAGCAATTGACTCATGATTTTGTGCATTCATGTTTCTAGCAATGCAGAGCAAACTTTCTTGCCTTTTCTGGGTTATCGCAAAAAAGTCGGATTTATGAGACTAAATGTATGACCCTGTCATAATGAGTGCATTTGTATCCCTGATGTTATTTTTTTTTCATTTTCACAGGATTACGAGTATGCAAGTTACAACCCCATTGCTTTTGACCTTGCAAATCATTTCTGTGAAATGGCAGCAAATTACCATTCTGAGACACCTCATATTTTAGACTATAGTAAATATCCAGGTAAATGTTGGTACCTCTGTCGTTCTGTGTATTTCACTGCATCCAAAATTACCTTTTCCTTACTTCAATATGTAAGATATATGATTAAGGTGCAGAATTGGTACTAAGTTGTTTGTTTTACTTCATTGCATTTGGTAATCAGAGCTGGAGGAGCGCCAAAGATTCGTCCGCATATATTTGAGTTCAACAGGTTAGCCCATTATTTTCCTACTCGGTCCAATGATTTTTATGAACAAAAAGGATCTGGAATTGTGCTTAGTTTTTTTCTGTTCAAAACTCCTAGTGCTTTGGTTTATATACTGAAAACCATTTAGAAACCATTGTATAGTAGATAATCCAATGACCCTTTTTCCAAAATACTTAAAAACATCTGTATCATTGGTGTACAGGCGATGTACCCACTGAGGAACAAGTGGAGAAGGTAGTCCAGGATGTGGAGAAATACGCTTCTGCAAACCATCTCTTTTGGGGCTTATGGGGAATTATTTCAGTAAGCATTCCCACATCTCGTTTCAATCTTTATTATAAGCATGAGAGAGTGAAATAGGAAGATAAACCTTGTGTTTTGTCTGCAGGATTATGTGAACAAGATTGATTTCGACTACAAGGAATATGCAAGGCAGAGATTTCATCAGTACTGGCTGAGGAAACCAGCATTATTGGATTCTGAATTTTGAATGTTTCTGTAGCACACACACACATATATATATATATATATTATGCCACATGAAGCGCTTGGCAATCATCCAAATATTTTGTGTTTATCTAGATTTAGTTTTGTAATAACCAGCATATATAAGCCGCTGAGAAGGTTGTGTTGGATCCATTTGTAACAAATTAAGGTCGTGTTTATCGATCGAATAGAAGCATATCCCAATCTGTATTGTCCGTCTATGTCTATTAATTATATGCACATTTTCAATGTTTTATCTTAAAAGAATTTTATATGCCAAAAGTTTTTAGTAAAAAGAGAGGATTTTTTCAAATAAGGGCTTATGTCACACATGGTTATTTTACAGCTATAAATGTTTATTTTATAGCTATATAGCTGTAAATGTTTATTTTACAGCTATAGTTGATCATAAGACAAGCAAGTTGGACATGGAGACATGTATTTATATTTTTATAATAATATGAGTGGTAGGATCATAGGGTCAGACTTTTGGGACTAGGTCTTTTTTTTTTGTTTCTAGGTCCGGGACTTGGTCTATATAAATCATGTTTGTTATTTTATAATTTAAGCGTTAAAAGTGAGACAATGATATTTATACTCATGATTTTTTTTATTAAATTTAAAATTAAAATATATATATATTAAAAAAAAAAAAAAAAAAAAAACTCACAAGGTGACCTTTTTTTTCAATTTTTTCTCATTTTTTTATTTTTTTAATAAAAAGAAAATTGAAGGGTAATTTTGTCTTTTTAGGGGGTTTAACGCAAAAATTGACATAAATAAATTGACTGCAATTGAAAGTTCAAGATCCAAATTGAGAAGTTTCAAAGTTTGGAATATATCAAATCACGTGGTAATTCAAAGGTTTAAAATGAAGTTACCCCTCAAAATAAAAATTATAGCATGTTTTTATATTGCAAACTTTTATGAGAAAAATATTAGTAGTAACATATCGTGGATAATCACAACAATCTTAGCTTCCATAGCTAAAGAAATTCTTTAAAAAAAATTGGCTGTATGGTACATGCCAAATCCTCAAAGAGCGGGCTCAAATTTTATCTATTATTTATCTAAACCTAATGTTTGCAGAGTACTGACATCAAGCACCAGTGGTCTAGTGGTAGAATAGTACCCTGCCACGGTACAGACCCGGGTTCGATTCCCGGCTGGTGCATTTTATGATTTTTGAATGTGAAAACCAAACATTCATCATAACTTTTTGCTCTAAGGAGTAAGCAATATATATTGGCTTGGTGCAGGGTGTGATCTTTGGATGTGAAATCAAACATTAAAACTAACCTTTTTTCTTCTAAGCAACAAACCATATATATATATATATACAAACACGCAAAATCTGAAGTTTGGATACCTTCGCCCTTAAACTGGCTTGAATCTGAAGTTTAACATTGAATATCTCGAAACACAAATGGAAATGTCTTTTAACTTTGAGAAGGGAGAGAGGACAAGGAACGGAGACTGTCAACAATGGAATCGATTACCCCATGAGAGCCACCGGTCGCTGTAAACATAAGGTGTTTAGGTGCTTCAGCTCTATCAAAATAAAATGCACCTGGTACCAATTTCTCTTTTGGTTGTGTAGCCAACCAAAGAATCGTGTCTGCACCTTCCTCACTTGTTCTAAGCTTTCCTGAAAACCTGGAAGACATATATGGTCCAAAAAGATTACGAACAAGAGGAAAAACAATGAAAGAGTAGCAGACAGAAGCGAACTGGAGGAATTCGAAATGTAATTAGAAGAATATTTCCTTACGATTTAGAGAAATCAGGCAAGCTGTTAGCAACTCCAGGTGTCTCAGCCCAACCGGGGTGCATCGAATAGAATCCAATCCCTTTATTCTTGTAGATTTCAGCCCATTTTTCTGTTAATGCTACCTGACAAGTGACGAAGGATAACTCAAGTGATTTTCTTAAACGGATTGATTTTGTAATTTTAACATGTATAAAAACCATACAAAGGTGCAATTATATAACACTGGGTAGTGGCCTTTTTACTATATCTCCACATGCACACATTAATCTGTTAAAACTTGGAATTCTACAGCATATTGAAGCAGCAAGGGAATAAATTTCATAATCTAATCTAAAGTACTAAAAAGGATAGAATAGATAAACTCTTGAACCAGAAAAAATCTTTGTACTTCTTCTGCACTGAACATTCAGGGGAGGAAGACAAAATTACCACTATTATAAAATAATAAGTTTTTCAAATATTGCCATTTGATAGATTTTTCATATTCTATGCCAGTGCCACATTAAGACTGATGAATTTCCACGGCTCGATCTACTGAGCCCAGCCACCAGGTGTTTTAGTTTCCACTTCAATTAGACCTAAAACCCTGATTTTTCTCCTCTCTATTTAAGCATCTCATATCATGACTTCCAAAGGAGAACGGAGGCAATTTCTCAGTTGTTTTGGAGAGTTCCTTTAGAGTTGTTCTTTAGCCAAAACAGTTTCTTATCCTCTCCTTCATAATTCTCTTCATTCAAACTATAGAAAAGCTTTTAGCCACCGGAATTCCAGTTTTTGAAGCAGAACAGGTTCATTTGTGATGGTGAACCATATAGAAGAAGGCCAAAGGTCTTGGAGCTACTGCAATGATCAGGTTACAAATTGGGTATTCAAAGGTACAAAGGTTTTATATGCAAGAACAATTTATAGTGTAAGTTTCTACAGTGAATGCTTTGGAGTTGGCTAGCTCTCAAAGTGATTTTACTTTTATGAAGAATTCTCCAAAAATGTTTCCACTTTGTCACCAAATCTGTGTTTATTTATTAATTTATTGTTTATTGTGATTGTGGTGATTTTATCTGTGCTGATTAATTTGATAACTGTTGGCTAGGTAAACTTGTGCATTTAACAACTTGGCATCTAAATCCGAAATTTCATAGTAAATATAGTAGTACCAAAACCAGCAAATTCAGCCATCTAAACATATTGTTCTTTGATAAGAGATTTAATAAAGGCACAAAATGTGATGCAATGGAAATACACACACAGTATACAAAAAACATAAACCTAAATCAGCTACCAGCTACCAAGCACCAAGACTTCCAAAACATAAATCTAGAGTTCAGCAATCATAAAATAGTTATATAATAAATAAATAAAAAAGATCGTAGTGCCAGATGTAAGATGGTCTGAATAGATATTCAATTTAACTGACCTGAACTCGCTTATTTCGAGCATACTGTTCTACCCCATTGAACTTGCTATCACTAAACTGCATTAAGACATTTAATTGGAAATTCCATAAGCATAGAATGGGCAAATTGAAGCTTCTGGAAAATCCAAAAAGCAGTACCTGTAAATCCTTGGTCAAAGGTGCTGTGTACATTCCACCAGAGGACACTGTGATAACGCGGACATCAGGTGCAGCTTTCTCCAGTAATGGTAGCATCAACTCTGTCATGGCATAGGTGCCTAAAACATTTACAGCGAAATTTAACTCGAACCTGGAATTTTAGAAATTATTAAAAATAAAGCTCATCAATTTTCTGCAATTCAGAAAAGGATACAATGAATAAAGTTTATTTTTGCATACAGTTCATAAGGACACACCCTTCTGATGTAGTAACTCGTTTATTCTCAAGCAAGCCAGCATTGTTAACCTACAGGCAGTTATATTTTCCATATTAGATTTCCGGTCAAATTGATGTAAATTACTGCAAAACGCAGTAAAAATAATTGCAAGATTTATCAAGAATGATGGTTTGTAATTAAATATTGCCAGAGAAAAGGAAACAAAGTAAAGAGAAAGAACTCTGCACAAATTATGAGAAAGAAAGGAATAAAAAAAAGGTTCCATTACTGGTGCACCAATAAATCAAGAAGGCTAATTTTGAAAATTATCCACCTTAATCAAAACGATATTCTGTTTGTAGTAGGAAGAAAAAGGTTGCTTTACCAGTACATGAATTGGCAAATCCTTTGACGAAAATCTAGATACAAATGACTTGATATCACTGACAGATGAAAGATCACATACCTGCAAGCCAAATTTTTTAATAAGTCACAAGAGCAAAGCCCAGAGCTCATTGAGAAGTTAAAAAGTAATAGAAAGAGAGAGTCTGGCAGATATTAACCATTACTTCATCTGAAAGAAAATAGTGTACTTGGATTCATTGACTCCTATATTATACATATAAAGCCCTCAAAAGGAACCTTAAACAACAACTAAGAAGGAGAGGAAAATTAGGAAAAAAACTTAAGAGAAAAGAGAAACTTTTGATCTAGATGAAGCAGAATACCTCCAAATGTACATTTGTGTTGCCTGTTGTAGATTGAATTTTAGAAAGTGCAGCTTCTCCTCTCTCCTTATTACGACATACAATAAAGACAGTTGCTCCACTAGAATATAATACACACACACAGACACCGATGTATATTAGCTATCTAACAACTCAAGCTCAAAACATTTAGAGATAAAAGAGAAGTCAAATCATGCTCAACACCGTGAAGCAAGGCCCTCGGCGGTTGCATAACCAATGCCGGAATTTGCTCCAGTAACTACGCAATTCTTCCCATCTATTCTTGTCTCCATATCCTCTGCTTTGAACTTCTTTGAATGTTCACTACAAAGCAAACAATACATAAATAAATTGGAAATGCAAAAACATAAATTTTTTTACATGAATTTTAAATTTCTAACAATGAATACTCTTATAAAAAGCTTTGGTATGTAAAATATTGTGCTAGGTGGATAGAGATCCCCAACAATTTCGCAGTTTGGATTGCTAGCAATTCAGGAAACAAATGTGAGAGAACTTCTATAGAACTACCAACCTGGGTAGGTGAGAAGGTCTCATATAGACTCTCTCACAGCAATTTGGGCAGAAAATTGCTAGAGATCCCAATCCGTGCTAAGTAATCAAAANTTGGAAATATGAATAAATGTAAGCTACATTTTCTCAATCTCAACCCAAGCTTCCTGACAGTTTAAAGAACATCCTATTATACATTGGTTGCTTCCAATTTAAGCATTATAAGTAAAGAAGCAGATAACTCACAGATTCAAAACCCATTTGAACAAACAACTGAAATAGCGAGATTAAGCATCAATGAACCCACAACTTATCTATTTTAGCTTAAGATAAAAATAAGCAGATAAATAGAAGATCGTATCAACGTTCACAACTATTTAACTATTTCCTTCATTCCCTAACAACCCAAAACGACAAGAAAACGAAAAGAGACAAAATGAGCTTACATGAAACCAGCTTTGGTGAAATTCAGGTATCCATATATACCAAAAGCCGTAGATCTCCATGTCTGTTTTTTAACAAACAAAAATTATATATAATTATATACGATGTAAATGTCTTTAATAAAAAACAAAGAATTGAGAGTGCGCACCTTGAGAAGGAACATTTTGATTTGTTAGTGATCCAATGGCCAATGGAGAAGCCGTGAACTTGAATTTGAAGCTTTGCACTATTTTCCATGTCTTTTGAATGCGTTCGAATAACCCGGGTGTTGCTGACTTGTGCGTAACGCTTGGTGTTTTGCCACGTCGCAGAAAATGTCAGCCACTCCTTTTCCTGGGCTTGGAAGATCCTTAACAAAGTGGGCTTTTGGCCCAGTATTGATCTTTCCTTATTAAATACCCACACCAAAAAAAAAAATGTTTATTCTTTTACAATATGATCAAAGTTTGCAATTGTGAGAAATTGATTCTGGTGTTTTTTTTTTAATCAAACTTTCAATAAAGTATTGTTTACTGCCACCTCATCCAATTGTATGAAAATTGTAAGGAAGTTTACTAAATAAAATTATTCCTTAAACCAACCCCCAATTTATAATATTATGATTTATTAAAAAAAAAATTATAATATTCTGACAATAAATTTCTTTATTTGTCCTCTCTTTCTTTCTTATAAAGATACATATTTAAATAATTATGTGGATACAATTATCTTGTTTGCGACTTTGCACCGCTTAGAATTTTATTGGTATAATATTAAAAGTATAGCTCTTATCAGGTTGGGTTTATCTAATTGTAGTCTTTAAATATTGTCGGTGGTGGTTGTCGTGCAATGTCGGAGAGGATGGTCGAAACTGGTTGTGGCACGACTGAGGTTGACGTAACGAAAGACTAAGGTAACTAATCAAAGAGTAGCATATTTAAATATTAGGTATTTTTTGGCATGCGAACCCGAAGCTTTTTTTCTCTCTAGGTCTCAAACCCCTTAGAGGAGAAAGGACGAGTTTTTTCACGTCTGTAGGACGGTGAAGGAAACGGAACTAGAACTGTCGCCAGCTCTCTTAGGTGGAAGGATTGGGTGCGATTGGGTGCGATCGGTGATGATGGCAGAGGACTTAACAAACTTATGGGGAAACTTCTCGCTGGTAGAAGAGGAAGAGGACGAACTGGAGATTTTGGCTCTAGCTATGGAAAACCTTACACAGAGAGGAGAACTCTGTCTGGTGGGGAAACTCATCGCAGACCGACTGATTAGTAAGGAGACAATCAGAGCTAAATTGATCAGAGGATGGAGACCGCTGGGGAATTTGTCTTTTAAGGTCCTGGGAGAAAACTTGTTCCTATTGGAGTTTGAATATGAATGTGATAGGATTAGAGTATTGGAAGGTAGACCTTAGGTATTCGAAAGAAGCACTCTTTTTGCAGTGGAGGCTTTTGATGGAACAACTCCACCGTCTGAAATGGCCTTTGACAAAGTGGCCTTTTGGGTGAGGATTTTCGACCTCCCATTGGCTTGCATGGAAAAGGAAGTTGGAAGACAAATAGGAGCCTCTATTGGAGAAGTAGAGATGGTAGATACAGATGAGAGAGGAGCTGCTTGGGGAAAGTTTCTTAGAGCCCGAATCAAAGTGGACCTGACCAAACCTCTGTTAAGAGGAAGGAGACTGAAGATTCAAGGGAAACCAATATGGGTCCGATTTCAGTACGAACAGCTTCCCCGGTTTTGTTTTGCGTGTGGTGTCACTAAGCATGGGAAAGGAGGGTGCCTTAAAAGAACGACTTTAATAGTGAAGAAAGGAGAGTCCGAGTATGGGCCATGGTTGAGGGCTCCCTCCCCAATCCGCCGTTTCGGGAATATTCACAGCTCATGGAGTGGGCGCAGGTCTCCTCACCAGCAAGATCATAGAGATACTGCTGGAAGGAAATTCTCGTCAGATGCTTATTCTAGTTGTGATGCTAGCTCAACTCAAGGGGAAAAACAATCACAGGTGGGGATAGGAGACGGAGATCAGCTGGAACCGTCGGAGAACTGTATGATCAACGTTAACGGAGATGCTACGGCACGTGGCAGCGGCTGTCATGGAAATTGCGACGTGAACCAGGGTACCATGGGTGAGAGCGGAAGCATGGAATGCATTAATGAGTCTGGAAAAGCTTCTGCAGGGAGTCTGACATTAAATAAAGGCAACATCTTATCTAACAATAAAAGAGATGAAGGAACTAGTGAAAGAGCTTTCTTGCGTAAAGATGGGGATTCAGACTTTGTGGGCTGTAATAAATATGGTATGGAGGAGATGGAGCAGGTGATGGGTACGGATGCAACTGATGGAACGAAATGCATGGAAGTCTGTGATTTTGGGAAACCTCCTGTTGGGGAAGTGGCGTCAAGTAAAGGAAACAGTCTGTGCAATAAAAGAACTATCGTAACTGAGGAGAATTTTCAGTTAAGGAAGGAAACAAAAAGAGACTTTGTGGAAAGTAATAAAGATATCCACGTGGAGATGAGAGTTACTGGCCCACCCCTTAGAAAGAAGGGTTCTCACGTACCCACTGAAATTACTGAACCGGGTTCCTCTAATCCGGTCCTCCCCCCAACAAACTCTCACGCTGAAGTTAGAACAAGGGATGCAACGACCATGGCCCGGAAGATGAGCACTAAATGGAAACGCAGAGCCAGAGTATGCCCTAACTTGCCAACTCGGGACGTTGTAAGGGATAGAGGGAACAAAAGAAGAGGTGAGGACAGTGAGGAAGGGAATGGGACTCAAGGCAAACGGGGTAGGAAAGCTAACATATGTGATGACTCTTACGGATCGGGGATGGCGGTGGCTGCGTGGCAGCACCGCCGACCGCAATGATAGTCCTTAGTTGGAACTGTCGAGGGCTTGGGAACCCTCAGACAGTTAGAGACCTACGCCGGTTGGTGAAGGTGAAGTGTCCCACGGTGGTCTTTCTCATGGAGACAAAAATGAGGCATGCTAAAATGGAAAAAATCAGATGTTCTTTGGGGTTCAGTAATCTGTTTATTGTGGATTGTGTTGAAAAAAGTGGTGGTCTAGCTCTTTTGTGGAAAGAAGAGGTGGGACTAGAGATTCAAAATTATAGTCGCCGACATATCCATGCAATTGTTAAGAACTCAGTGGAGGATCAGTCTTGGAAATTCACTGCTTTCTACGGCCACCCAGATGCGAGCAAGAGAGGGAAGGCATGGAATTTATTAAAACACCTAAAAAATTTTCAGCCACAACCTTGGCTGTGCGCAGGAGACTTTAACGAAATTTTGGTGGATTTGGAAAAGGTTGGTGGGTGTAGGAGACCCCGTGGCCTCATGGAAGCCTTCAAGGAGACTTTGGAAGAATGCTCTCTTTTAAACCCTGGAGCCTCTGGTCCGTTCTTCACGTGGCATAATGGGCGAGCAGGAGGTGACTTCACTCAAGAACGCTTGGATAGAGCTGTTGCCTCTCCGGATTGGCAGGAGCTGTTTCCGGGAGCAAGGGTGGTTGTTGAAGCGGCATTAACCTCTGACCATGCACCGGTGTTTATTTTTTTGACACACAATCAGAGGGTGAAAAGAAGAAACCAGAATCTGAAGTATGAGGCCCATTGGGGAAAAAACAAAGATTGCAAAGATATCATTCGGCAAGTCTGGAGGAGAAGGTTTTCCCAAGGTGACAAGTGGCAGAATTTTAACTCTAAAGCTCAACATTGCAAAGGGCAATTGAAGAGATGGCAGGCGGTAAGTCAAGGTGGAGTGGAGCAGAAAATCACGTCCCTTCATAGAGAAATTTCGAAGATGCAAGGAGTGCATGGCCTGTCGAATAGAGAGCTTTTAAAGCAACTCCAGCTTGAAGCAAACTCTTTGTTAGCCCAAGAAGATTTACACTGGCGACAAAGATCAAAAGAATTATGGTTGAAGTGTGGAGACAAAAACACCAAATTCTTTCATGCTTGTGCCTCTCAGCGCAGGAGAAAAAATTTTATTTCTACAATCAGAGATGGCAGGGACCGATTACGGGAAAATGAAGAAGATGTTGAGAACGCTTTTGTAGAGCACTTCACTAATCTTTACCGGTCAGAGAGTAATGGTGCTACTGAATTGGGATTGCAGGCTTTGGAGGGCAGGGTGTCTAATGAGATGAATGAGAGTTTTTTGAAGGAATTCTCCAAGGAGGAGGTGATTGCAGCCCTAAGGCAAATGGCGCCTCTAAAGGCCCCGGGGCTGGATGGCCTGTCAGCCGGCTTTTTCCTTGACAACTGGGAAACGGTGGGAGACGAGGTCAGTCAAATTGTACTTTCTGCCCTTAATTCTGGTTGCATGAATAAAGATATGAATTTTACTTATATAGCTCTTATTCCTAAAGTCATGTCTCCTGCAAAAGTTTCTGATTTCCGCCCTATTAGTTTGTGTAATGTTATCTATAAAATGGTCTCCAAGGTGCTAGCAAATCGTTTAAAGGTGTGGTTACCAAAAATAATTTCCCCCTTTCAAAGTGCGTTTATTCAAGGGAGGTTAATAACCGATAATATTATCGCTGCCTACGAAACCCTTCATACTATGCACTCAAAAATGTATGGTAAGAAGGGTTATATGGCGGTTAAACTAGACATGAGCAAAGCGTATGATAGGATGGAATGGGGTTTTTTGGAGGATGTAATGAGGAGGATGGGTTTTGTTGAAAGGTGAATACATCTTGTTATGATGTGTGTTACTTCCGCCTCCTATTCCGTTCTTGTCAATGGAACTCCGGTGGGCATGATTTCTCCTTCAAGGGGATTGCGGCAAGGAGACCCCATTTCACCCTACTTATTTCTTCTTTGTGCGGAAGCTCTAAGCTCTTTGTTGTCTAAGGCGGATTATGAGGGTTCCATTGAAGGGGTGCCAACCTCTAAGAGGGGACCTCGCATTAATCATTTATTTTTTGCAGACGACAGCTTACTTTTTTGTAGGGCAAGCATTGACCATTGGAATAGGCTGTCCACTATCTTAAGAGACTATGAAAAAGCATCTGGACAGCAGCTGAATAAGGAGAAAACCGGAATTTTTTTCAGCAGGAATACACCTCCAGAAACCAGACAAAAAATCTTGGACATAGCTCGGATCCCGTCCTCGCAGCGTTATGATACCTATCTCGGATTGCCTGCCTTGGTTGGAAAATCCAGGTCTACGGCCTTCCATGGCATAAAGGATAGAGTGTGGAAAAGACTCCAAGATTGGAAACTCAATTTTCTTTCTCAGGCGGGGAAGGAGGTGCTACTTAAGGCTGTTATTCAGGCGATACCTACGTATAGTATGAGTGTCTTTCTTTTACCAAAGGCACTATGCTCTGAAATCAATTCCTTAATGCAGAAATTTTGGTGGGGTCATAAAAAAAAGGAAAATGGCATTCCTTGGATGAGTTGGAGTAGAATGGGTTTGCCAAAATCTCGTGGGGGAATGGGTTTTCGAGATTTACACTTCTTCAACAAAGCCCTCCTTGCAAAACAATATTGGAGACTTTGGAAGTTTGAGGACAGCCTTACAGCAAAAATTATGAAAGCAAAGTATTACCCCAACGGATCTATCCTAGAAGCCAATCTAGGTAATAAGCCCTCTTTTATTTGGAGGAGCATTCACAATTCTAAATAGCTGATTCAAGAGGGGCTTTTTTGGAGGATTGGCGATGGTTACAAGGTGCATATTTGGGGAGACAAATGGCTGCCAATGCCATCTACCTACTGTATTCAATCTCCACCGAGGGGCCTAGCTATTGACGCTTTGGTTAGTGAGCTTATTGATCACAGAGTTGGTGGGTGGAAGCTTTCTTTGCTCCGACAGATTTTTAACAAAGAAGAAGTTGAGGCAATCCAGTCCATCCCAATTAGTTTTACTAATCAGCCGGATAAGCAAATTTGGAGGGGAACCATGAAGGGAGAATTTTTAGTCGGTAGTGCATATCACATGGCAAAGGAACTAGAGACATCTCGTCAAGCGGGAGGCTCTAACAGGAGTGAGGAAAAAATCTGGAAAGGTATATGGAACTCTCAAATCCCAAACGTCGCCAAGACTTTTATGTGGAGGGCTTGCCAAAATCTGCTTCCAACAAGGGAAAATCTTGTAAAACGGAAGATTATTTCTGATCCTTCCTGCCCAATTTGCGGACTGGAATCTGAATCTACTGAGCATATTCTTTGGGAATGCAGTTCTTCCTCTGATGTGTGGTGTGCTAGTCTGAAATGTTTCCAAAAAAGTCCATGTTTCTTTGCTAAAAACTTCAGGCAAATTGCTGAACA